>OZ025290.1:162161812-162761812 GCA_964019185.1 Maratus speculifer
ATAGTAAAATGAAATATGTTGTTTAAGTCTTGTTATTACTGCTTTCAAGAGAAATGTAATTATTGCATTACATGGTATTGACATGAAGCTGTGAGAATCGGATTAAGCGCTGAAAGTTACATGTACATTGTGTAGGATGCCGAAATGCTTCTGTTAACTTGGTTTCAATCGGGACATACCAAACTGAAATACCTGAAAACATATTCATTTTAAAATTCCAACCTCAATATTGCTAGAAAACGAAAAAAGGCTGAATAGAGAGGGAGATCCACTCCAAAAATTTCAAAGAAAAAAATATAATCATGGTGAACATCAATCTGGAGACGGTTTTACAAAACTGCAAAGAATCCCTTAAAACACAGCATTAGTCACAGAAAAAGACCCGTATGATAATGTAAAGTCTATGAGAGCATTCTTTTCAAACATCTCGCTCAAATTTTAATATTTTTACATGATTTTTTTTTGCTTAGTATAGCTGAGGATCATCTACAACCGGCTTGCTTTTGACTTTTTCCATATTGCTTATATATGTTTTTATATTATTATAGTTTCGATTTCAGAACCGATTTAAACCGGTTTTGATTTAAAGTAATTTTTTAAAAAGAATCTGAAACCAAAATTGAAAAAGGAAAAACTAGGTCAGTTGTGGATTGCCCTCAGCTATCCCATGGAAAAAAAATCCTATAAAAATAATAAAATTTGAGCGAGATATTTGAAAAAAAAAACGTTCCCTTAGACTTTACATTATCATCCGGGTCTTTTTCTGTGACTAGTGTTGCGCCTTAAATTCCAGCCTTATAAAAATGGATAATTCCGGAATCTTTCAGTGTTTGATGAAAATTATTAACGCTAATGAAGGTCAACACTCATGGTCAATGGCTAAAGACTTTCATCATTTTGTCATCGAACTGCGTCACACTTTACACTACAGTTTTATTCACTGAAAATTATCAGTAATCCCCTGACCGCCGAGCAGAAGGGCAAGGTGTAATGTTTTCTTTTCAGAAATTTTTTAAAAATTCTAAAAAAAAGATGATTTTTCCATCAAGCATAAAAAATTGAATTAAGTTTAGGAATTTAAGACTTGAGAGTTATCATACTAAGAGAATTTTTTGAAACAACATTATATTTATATAACTATTGTAATTTACATAATGATTCTATTGCGTGAAACCTGCAGCTAAGTGAACGGATATATCAGCTGGCGGCAGTGAAAAGGTTTTAAAAGAGACGCTTTACAAATTCAAGATTACATTACTATACATTACAATTACTATTACTAACGAGAAATACATTATATATCACTTTTCATTTTTTTAAAACTTTTTCAACAGTTTTCAAAGAAACATTCTCTATTTAATTAAAACGTATTTCAATTTAAATATGTAAAAAAAAACGCGATAATTTCATAAAATAAATAAAAGATTTTAGAAGGTATCTTATGTATTTTAAGAAGATTACAATTTTGTTCCAAATAAGTTTATTAATATATGACACTTTTAAAACTTCCCAGTAGAATATCTTGTTTTTTTTTATAATTGCATAATAGTTTTAAGATCTTTAATAATAATTATGCAATGAATAAAAAAAAAAAAAAAAAAAAAAAAAAAAAAAAAAAAAAAAAAGGATAAAAATAGTGACATTTATTAAAATGTCAAGGTCATGGTTTTTCTCGTATTGATTTTCTTCTTCTTTTCATTATATACATATTAAAAAAAAAAAAAAACTCTTTTAATTATAAAAGTCCGAATAAGTGAAAAATTATTAAACAATTAAAAGTTGAAATTCAGCTAAATTCGTTTTTATAATTTTTGTTAAATAAAATAAAAAAGACAAAGCACATTTCTAAAAATATTTAAAATGTCTTTTCCATATAAAATACACTTAATGAAAAATAAATTTAAAGTACGTGCACTCACCTGAATTTGAAAATGAGAATATTTAAGAAAATGCGTTATGAGAATAAGTATGCGTTATGAGAATAAGTCGTGCGTATAATTCAAATTCAATTTTAAATATTTACCGGTACTTTTATGTTATATGGGTGCAATTTGGCGAATAGAATTCATTCCTAGCCAACAGCAAATTTTATTTTTTGCATATGTAATTCAAAAATTTATTACATGTTGAAACAAAATTCTTTGGGCTGTGGTGTTTCTCTTTTTTCTTTACTTATTTATTGCATTTTCACTTAAATGAGTAAAAGACATATATTTTAATTGTGTGACGTGTATGTATTTTTAACAAAAGTTACCCATTGTGTATGAAATAAGTATAACGTTTATGTTTTAATAGAGACAAATGAACGCGATGGTAACAATGTTTGACGAATTATCACTTGCGCCCAACATTCAGAAATGTGCTAGTTTTTTTTGTTTTTCCTTCCATATATCGAAACTTTATATAATTATATCCATCACTAAATACTAGTTGTGATGAATTATTACCAAAAAAACTTGAACTTCGCGCTTAATTTGTAGCAATTCTAAATGACATGCGCATAAAAAATTGAATACTTTTATGAAAAATGCCTTTTTATTTATTTTTTTTTCTTTTTTACAAGAAAACTATTATTATGTAATATTAACTTCTGCGTGTGTTTTAAAGATAAATTGAGATCTTGAGCATAATTATTATTTGGTGTTTTTATAGCCTTATCACACGGATAATGATTTTTCCACATATATTTTACTAAACACGATCATTCATTTTGCTAAGTGTTCGGTAAACTGGTTTTTCAAGCTTCTCGCGGGGTTATTTAATTTCTTGCTCCACTCATATTGGTCAAATGATCGACGCATAATGAATGACCAACATTTTCAAAGCAATGCGGGAAACGCTTGGTAAACAAAAATAGTGAGCAGAATTCTCCCCTACATCAAGGTCACACAACTTTTGCTTAACGCTGTGTAGGGGAAAAAGTTCTACGAAAAGGGTCTCTGTGATACCGCTATAATAACGGTATGACACGGACCCTTAGTCTTTACATTATTGTTTAAAATCTCATAATAAAATGTTTATTCAATAGCAATTTCTAGTTCTGTTTTTGTATTTGAAATTTACTTTAAATAAAAGAGATAAATAATAGGCTGCGCATTTGAATGTTAGCGTTGTGACTGCCCTAAATCCCTATTTATGACTGTATGTTATTCTCTTCTTTTATGTATACTAAAATGTGCAAATTTTGTAATTGTGATTAAGATTATAATTTAGAGTGCCATTATAAATAGAATAAGTTGGGCGGAGTTCACCATCGTGATTCGATGCATTGCTGAATTGTTGTTGAATAAAAGGTTTAATCGAAGCGAATTCCTGGCTACGCTACTGTCTGTTGGAGCCTTTTTTCGGTTTAATAGAAGAAAAGTCAAAAGAAATTGTCGTGCAGAAGCAGAACATGCAGAAACAAAACAATAAATCGGGCAATTCAATGCAGAAGAATAAATCGGGAAAATGGATAGTTAATAATTGAAAATTGCAAACGTATGACTTAGCAATTTTCTTACCTTCCAAATTCACAACAAGTTCCTAAAAACTAAAATCAATCAAAATTACGAGGAAACAAGTGTAAGTTAATTGTAGAAACATGCACTCTGTTTTTTACAAAATAAATAAATAAATAAATAAATAAATAAACAAGCATTAATATTTGTATCTTACTCACAAATGGTTGAAGGTTTTTGGTGTCAGTGATGTAATAAAGGGTGGGGAGCCCAATAAGTCTATCCCTCTTCATTAAAAAATGGAACTGGTTTATAGAATTGCCGATTCAACAATAAAGACGGCTAAAACTTAACTACAAAGAACATGCGAAAAATTCTACTTTAGAAAGGTATTCGCCTGAGAAGTTTTAACTAAAAAGTGCATTTTTCGGGAAAATGCGGTTTGAGACTTTTATTTAAGGCAGTATTTTGTTATAGATAATTATTAGTGCCACATTTTCTACTGTTTATATAATATAAATAAGTATTTGATATAAATACACAAAAGTTATAAAAATGGGACCTGTCTCTATCGGAATTCAATCTTAGATGGAAATGTTCCATCCAGCTATCGAAAGGAATACTATACAATTACCTGTGTAAAATGGTATTTTCTACCAACACATCCAATTTCATCTCTACATATAACCTGAAAAAAAATTCCGGAACAATCTCGAAGCGAATTCCTGGCTACGCTACTGTCTGTTGGATCCGCTTGTCGGTTTAGTAGAAGAAAAATCAAAAGAAATTGTCGTACAGAATAAGCAACTCTCCGAGAGGACAACAGCATATGTACCAATAATGTCAGAGACCTATGACTGCCGCAGAAATGAAACAGGAGTTGCGAAATGTTGTTATCAATCAGTGTCCGTCCGTACGGTTTCCCAAAATGCAAGTGTAGTACGTATTTTAACTAACGTATAAATGTGTGATGTTATAAAACGAGCCCTAAGTACACTAAAAATGTTTTTCAATAGCTTAAATGGCGTTTAACTCGTGGAAGTCAGTTATGAAGAACTTAGTGAACAATTGGCATGAAAACTTTCATAAAATTCTATCTTAAGGATTATGACTCATTTTGTACCATCAGCTAATAAGAATTCAGAAAGATACATGTTATTTGTTCATTCTTTTAAGTTATCTTTACATTTTCTATTTTTTTTATTGTTTGTGTTTAGTTATCCTTTTCTAGTTTTTTTGCTATCTGTTCTTCATATTTTAGAATGTTTTCTAGTTTAAATAACATCTTGTTCTGCAGATTGTATTGAAACTCGCACAAATGACGAAATTTGAAGAAGAAATTGTCTTGAAGCGTATGTTTGTGTCTGGTGTTTTTGCTTGTAGTCAGTTTAGTGAGCTGCTAATAAATGTACAGCGTCAGAAAAGAAATTGAATTACAAAAGTCCACATTAAACACCGTATCCGATTTTTTTGCTGAAAATGTTAAATAGTGTTTTTACTTAGGAAAAAAAAACCCCAGAGAGTTATGCATTTAAATCCCACGACTTTACAGATGAAGGTTAGAACCTGTGTCTAGAATATAGTATCAGCAACCTTGTAGCCGATCCTATAATTATCTCTGTTCTAGATTATCTGTTTACTGGAGATTCGATGACATTACAGCTACAGAGCCGAATTTTTGGCAATTGCTGACAATAAATTTTTAATGAATTATCTTCTTCAGATCCAAAAGTAAAGTAACACAGTGAACACACATTCATAGATTTTGTTCGAGTGAAAAACAATCTGGATGAGAAATAGAGCTCTTTTTCCGAAACTGATGCCTTAATAAGCAGGTAATTAAGGTTCACAAATACGGATCTAAAATTTTTAGAACACTTAAAATATAAATTTATTTATCGATATCCTAAATAATCAGTATCAAATTTAAAGCCTTTAAATGATTGTATAAACTACAAATCCTCATTTTTTTTCAATTTAAATGTGTTTAGAGTGATTAATTCTGAAAATTTCTTACTTTCTTCGAAACATTATCTGGACTGCATTTTGCACACTCAGATGATAATAACAGTTGTTTTATGAGAAAATACATTAATGAAAAAATATGGTTCGGGCATTTAGAATCTGAAATGTGGCTCTAGAAAAAAATAGTTCCATGTTATTCTTATAAATTCTAGTTCTCTTTGTAAGAGAGGTTTAGAGTCGATCACTAGGATTCAGAAGCGTGCATCCATATTCTTGTGGTGAAGTTACTTATAAATCTTAGGAAAGCGCTACGAATCTAAGAGGTTAGTTTTATTATCTATAATTTTAGTTTATGAAAAATTACAGAAATCAAGCAAGAATTTCTTGCTACTGAAACGGTTCATTAACAATTCATCATCTATACCGTAAAAAAAAAAAAAAAAAAAAAAAAAAAAAAAAAAATGTGAAGTTACTAAAAGTTTTCTAGGAAACTGGGATTCCTAGAACTTTTTATGTAACGGCAACAGCAAAAATTCATGTAACAGATACAGATTTGCACCGAAAATAAAAATATCTGTACGGTTAATAAGAGTTTTTTAGGAAACTGAGATTCCAAGAATATTTAATGTAACTACAATCTAGGTTACAGATAAACTTTAATTTTTGTAGATTCATTTGTAAAGTTACAGATTTCTTTAGCTTTACAAAGATTAGTTTTGTAGATTTACGTATTTTCTTGTACAGTGCACACGTAAAATGCTAGTAAGCCTACAGATTTCAGCAGCTTTATATTTGTACGGTTACAGATTTTTTTACAGTGTAGAAAATAAGAGACTAGAAACACTAGATCATTTCGTTCATTTAGCTTAGTTTTTTACCCTATTCACATAATTCGGAAATCTATAATTCTAGTTAAAGGGATTCAGATAATTACTAATTATTCATTCTAGGTGAAGGAGATATATTTTTTCCCTCGGTGTAAATATAAGTTTTGCTCTCTTTTGTTTTGATCTAAAGCCAAACACATTCAGCTATTTAGAATAAAAGAAAAAATCTAAAAAATCCAATAGTTTATTTTTTATAGCCAAACACATTCAGCTATTTAGAATAAAAGAAAAAATCTAAAAAATCCAATAGTTTATTTTTTATAATTCTAGATTCGCAAGTATCACGTGTGATATTGTAGAACGAAGGGTTTTATGTTTGTGTTTTTTTTAAGTTGCTTATAAATCTCCGATATCTTATTTCATTCAGGAAAAAAAAGTTTTTTTTTTAATAACATCCAGTTATACTTGGAAAGTGCTTCATAAACTATGAATGATGCATGATTTTTCGTTCTTGATTATTTAGAATTGACTTATAATTATTTCTAGTATATAAAACATCTGTTTTCGTAAAAAAAAAAACACCTAGACTTGAAACTGTTTGTTAATGCAATTTTCAACATAGAATACAGATTTTCACCTCCTTTTCCATGTTAAAAAAATTAAGAGAAAATTCGATCGTAGAATGATTGACAGATTTAAAAAAATCAAAACTTTATTACAAGAATATATATAGTTCATGGCCAACTAGAATTATACAGCCTATCTATTTGAGATTAATGTATGAAGTCTGCCATCAGAGGTCACTGATACTCTGCCCAAGTTATTCTGACCAATCGCTCAAAACCTGAACCAAAACTATGACCATGTGAAAAAAAAAAAAAAAAAAAAAAAAAAACAGTTTATTCAATGCTAATTTGTGAAAGGATTGCGCCACGTGACCCAATGAAATAGATCAAGGTTTTAAGCTGAATCCAGCTTCGCCTTTTCGCTTTTTTAGGGAAATGAGCAGGCCGTTATGTATCTAATTGGCCATGGATAGGTTAAATGAAAATTAAACTATAGATTTTTTAATAGTTTCATTTCTGAAAATGAAGATTAAATCAAACAAAGAAAATATAGGAAATTAATGATTTTTTAAAAATATATTTATGAATTCTTTCTTTAAAAGAATTAGAAGATTAAATTTTATTTTTATTTCTGTCTAGTTGTTCAATTTAAAAATTAAATTATCGAAAACGTTTTAAGAAATGATGTTCTGAAACTTATTTTGGATAATTTAAGGGGGTCCGGGGCTAAAACTTCTCCAGAAAATTTATTTTTATTTATTGGCTTAAAAAAAGAAACTGAGTTTTTGCCGTTAAATACCGCAAACAGCATGTTTTTATCCTAATTAGATCCAGAGATTATAACACATTTTACCTTGAGAAGCGATGCATCAGCTGCCCTTCTGCCGAAAACTTTAGCTTAATATATTTCAGAATAGATTCTTTCACGATTTGTCAACTTTAAAAAGATATATCTAAAGTTCTTTGCAAGATATATGAATTGAATTTTTAACAGAGCTTTTACGCTATATTTGCAACAAATTGTCATCAGGATTGTTAATTTTGAGTGATAATTGTGAAAATATACTAATTAGTGCAAAACTCACTCTTACAAATACCTAATTTTTTTGCTTAAAGTTCTTGATGAAATTCTTAATTAATATTTTTAAAAATCCTAAAGACAATATAAAATGACACATTTCCTGCACATAAAAAAGTGTAAAAATTTTGTAAATCGAGTAAGTATATCCAGAGTTATAATCAAAAATTATATATGTTTAAAATTTTAAAAATTTAATTTTTGCGTTTAATTTAAAAAACATATTTAAAATATTTCAGATTTTTTACATTAAATATTTTTATTATATTGAAATATATTTCCGAAAAAAAATTCATAACAAAATCTCTATAAATAATTAAAAAAAAATAGAATTTGAGCCTCGGACCCCCTTAAGAACTTCTTGAAAGTAAACTAAAATAAGGATGGAAACTTTTACGATTACTTTACAGAACACGAAAACTTGACGACAATTTTTCCAGAATAAAAACAATTCCCAGTCTACCTTTGACATTTTAGAGCTTCTGTCAAATTCCTGTACAGAAATCATTTGAAGATATAATGTATTATATATACATTCAGTAATAACATACTGTAAAAATTTTATATTAAAATGTACTTTAAAATTTAATAAATTATAACAAAATAACATGAGCTAAAAATATCTAAATTTATAACCTCTAGCGTTGTTAACTTAATTATTAGTACGTGATACTTCAAGTAGGAATAAATATAAACTTTTTATATACATTTAAAAAAAGCCTTACTTTGACTAATATATCTTCAGTTTGAATATATGAGAAAAAGAAGAATTTTTAATTAAAAGATGTATCTTAATTTATAATTCATGCTTTATAAAAAGAAATGTGACATTTAAAAATGTTGTATACACATTTTTTTTTTCAATGCATATGTTTACAAATTTAAACATAACACAGCGGGATATTTTTTGTGTTACAAGTTTTTCTTTCAAAATTTAATATTTAAGACTTATTATTTTTTTACTCTAGTCTTTTTTTTTTTTTTTTTTTTTTTTTTTTTTGTCAGATTAATAATTTATTTCCTTTTACAAATGTACTCTAGTCGAGACAATTTAAAATAGTAACGATGTATTTCCTATGAAAAAGAAAAAAAAAATGTAATTGCCACTTTATGTCGAATACCCGCTGTGTAAAAGTTATAAATAAAATTAACTTTTACAAAATTAATATGAACTTCTAAAGTTTGTATTTTGCAAAAAGATTGCTCAATACTTAATATTATTACTTTGTATAGGAAAATGTTTCGCAACCTTTTTGAGCTGACGGCCCACAGAAAATTCTGGAGTTATTTGCGGCTCATCTGAATGTTTTAAAAATGTGAAAGTTGTGCGATATTAAAATAAAAACAAAAATATTTATTTACAAAAAGTATTCAATGAGAGGGGTGATCCTGCTGAAAGGTTGCCTAGGGCACCTCTAGCGGTGCAATTCTGGCTCCCTTAGAGGAGTCGCTAACGGGACTAGCGTTTCACCCCTAGGAGTGCCATATGCAACCATTAGATTCAACAGTGTACTATTATTAGTACTGTCATTTAATGGAGCGTTATTTTGTTTTAAGAAATACTTTTGTTATTGTTTACATGTGGTAATGGTTAATATATATCTGTACATTTATTATATGATTTCAATTATGTTTAGATATTTAATAATAATAGTTATTATTATTATTGCTTAATTCTCTTTGTGCCGTTTGCGATTCTCATATTTTATAAATATATTTCACTCCTTAGATTTAAAATAAAATTTACTTTCCTGAAAGAATTATGTGTAATAAAGCGCTAAAAGTATTAGAAAGTTGTAATATAATTTAAATCTTATTGTATTGCAATGTTTTCGAAACATCTCTAAAAATTCTTCTTTAGCCTATTGTGATATGAATACTAATTGAATAGTACACAAAACCACAACATTCATTTTCTTTCAGGCAATGAAATATTCGTTAAATACTAATTAACTCATTTCGATAGCTAGTGTTAATGTTATTAATATAAAAGCATTTTTTTTCTAAAAAAATCGGACCCGAAAGGGTTAAAATTTTTTTGGCTTTTTGGGCTTAACTTCTGTAAATGCTGAAAATTAAAATTCATAGAACCACACAGATGCAAAATTATACAAGATTTTTAGCAGCTTTCGAGGGTATTGCAGGAATAAATTTTTGACAGAAAATTATAACTCATCCAAATTTTTCTCGAAGTACATTGAAAGGTAAAATTTATCGCTTCTCTAATCAATGAACATTAGTTTTTATGTTTTTGTCACATTTCGTGTCTTAAAATAGCCAATGAGTTTATTAACCATTCATTAGCTTTTAAGGGAGGTTTCAAGTTCGTCAATGGTGCTAATAATTTCGTCAGAATTTATTTTTTTTTTCGATTGAGATGTATTGACACACGGGAAACACTCAAAAATTTCTTTTGATATTTCAGATTTCCACTGTGTTAATTAAAAAAAATATGATCGAAAGTTTAAGTTATACGAATGGTCTCTGATATTGAAGGAAAACTCATAATGTAAAGAGAAAGTCCGAATCCGATGAGTGGCGTGCTAGTGGTATGCTAATAAGTGGAAAGGAGTGAACAAGGAAGAAAGCACGTGATAAATACAGAATGCCTTATCGTTGATATGGCATCCTATAATTTTATTTATTTGTTAAAAATTCTCGCTTCAAGTTTCACAATTTGTCGCGACAGATTGATTTATTTACACATCCGCTGCCGATAACGCGCCAGCGTGTGATATGGCGCTAACGTTAAGGGGCCACTCAAGCGCCAGCGCGTGATAGGGGGTGATATCCAATAGCCGGTCACGTGCTGGCGTGGGAAAATCTTTCACTTATTCTTTGTTATAAAAAGTAAATCGGCTTCTGGGAAAAAACCACTTCTACAATGCGGCATTAACTATATCATATTATAATGTATTGTCGAGTATTGATTACAGTAAAATTACAGAAAGAAAGTCTATGTCTGAAACCTCTGTAAACAATCATAGTTTGATGACGTATAAATTTTGAGAAAAATATGTAAGATGATTTGACGAAACATACCGGAGTTTCTATTTTATTACTATACCACGAAAAGAAATTAAGTACGTGTTATACTTACCACTAACACAATTTATGTTTACTGTGCGAAAATAGTATTTGTTGCATTATTAAGCAGCTACCTATTAAACCGATCCAAAGCCGAACAGCCGTTCATGTGCATTTTAGTAAACTGTTTGCTGTTCATCTCTTTTTAAATTGTTTCCGTTCACAAGCCTACGTCTAATATCTTAAAATTTTAAAATCTTTCATTTCATTAAAACTTTATTTCTCAACTACTTTGCAATTTAATGAGGTTCTCTAAAATTCATTTTCGGTGCAACTGTTGTGGCGTCATTAGAATTTTACTTTAAAACTATAATTAATTGGTTTATAAAAGCTTGGTTTTTTTAGTGACGTTCCATGTACTTTGAGTGCTATTTACTGGCATGAAGCATTTGTGGTAGTGGTATTCGAACATCTAATTTTTTACATTTTTTACGTGGTCTGTCCCTTAAGTAAAAAGACTGAAAAAAATCATGCCAAGCAGAATGCAGGAAGGACGGAATTTGTTAGCGATACTTATGGTGCCGTTTGACAGCTGCAGATTTTAGCAGAAGTTAGTTTGTTTTAAACATTTACAGCATGGGATCATTCATTAAACATATACATGTGATAGTGGCATTAGGTTTTTAGAATGAAGGAAGCTCTCGAGCAGAGATACATCATAGTGTTTTGAATAAAACTAAACAAATTCGTTATTCAGAAGCTTCTCATTTTAGAAAAAGCCTACAGGAAGGATTCTTTGACCAAGTCTCGTATGTTTATGTAACATAAAGTCTTTCAAAGACGGAAAAGAGAACTTTGATAACAAACAGCGCCCTGCACGTCCATAAATCGTCTAATTTCAGACAATGTGGCTAAAATGTACGTGCCTTTGTTCTCTGATCGTCGAATGACTGTTAAAATTATTGCAGAGACTTTGAGATATAGAAAATCGATTACGAATCCAAGTGCTACAGAAGAACTTCAAATGCGGAAAATTTGTGACAAGCTAGTTTTTTAAAATTGATCCAGTTGGCCAGCGAAGCATAGCATCTCAACGCTTCTCTAACCACTGTACAATGTCAATTTTTAATAGTCAGACTTCATCTTGATTCACTTGGTTAAATCCAGCTTTTAATGTCATCGTTTTGACTTTCTAGAGAACATCCAGAAAAACGCATCGTGTGTTCTCAACATCATTCGAGTTGAAGAATTCTGTTGGATCATAAATGGCTGTCAGAGTTTTTGTTAACGATGTATTGATACAGAAGGAAGCTATTTTGAAGAATAATAAGTGTTTGTAAAATTACCTTCAAATAAACGAATATTATGGAATCAGTCTCATTACTTTCTGAACAGATCCAGTATATATACACAACAGGTCAAAGCAGTGCTGCGGTGCATGATGCAATATTCTTCCAATTTTTTGTTCATCCATTTTGTATTCAATGCGCCATACTTTGTTTTATACATAAAAGTGGTATTTTCAAAGTGTTCTAGACGTTTTTAATGCGTGTTTATCTTCTGAACTCCAGTTACGTTATGCATTCATTTATGGTGAAAATCACATTTGTAAAGCTGGATAATCTTTAAAATTTCATGAAACATTTTATGCTGAACATATATATAACACATTTTATAATTTACATTTTTTTACAAAGAATTTTTTGTTGCTTTATGCATCTACTAATGAATGCTTTCTAGATAAACGGTGTTATAAAACACAGCCAGGCTGAAACTGCAAATTATTTTTTAACCTTTTCATTGTTTCCTACATAGTAATGATGCAACCTACTTTTAGCTAATTGTACTTTAGGTTATTCTTGCAAGAGTCATTATAATATCGTTCGCGCTGTCCAAATTGTTGCTAAAAACAAGGACAAATTATCAGTTTGGATACTTAATGTGGAATTAAAAAAACTGTCGACGGACTTTGGCAATATAAAGAATCAAGAAAAATCATGCGTCCTTCTTACCGCCGCGAACTGATATACCCGTTCAATAAGCTGCAGATTTGGTTCCAACACATGCATTATTTAATATAAGTTTACAGATATAATCCAGTTAAAAAATAAAAGTTATGATTAATACTATTAACGCTCACATACTTATAGCTAATATATATATATATATAATATCATGTTAGAAATGTATCTATTTTAAGCAATTTAAATATATTACAGAGAAAACAATCGGATAATTTTGCCTTTTGCTTGATGGTCAGGGGGTTCCATAGGATATGAAAACTACACAAAACATTCAAAATACTGTAAAGCATCTTCACCTTTAATTTGGTGAGAAATTATGTATATATATATACGATAAGTAGCAATACTAAATTACTGTACTTTTTTCTATTAAATCCTAATAAGGATCTTCCAACATTTTAAAGTGTGTATTGATTCTCATAGAAAAATATCCATACGAAGAACAGGCATTTTTTAACATGTAATAAATTTAATCCTTTAAAATATTTGCAAAAATTGGCTCGTAAAATTTAAGAAATCAAACATATATTTTAAACTATTCGCATTTTTAAACAATTTTCAGATTTTAAATAAAAGATTGACTAATACTTTTACTTAACAAACGGGCAAAATGTTTTGATGTAAAAAAGAAAAAAAATGTTACCTTTTCTTAAAAAGTACAGTGCGATGCACATTCCTTTTCTTTCACAATCCTTTTCTTTTCATAAAAGCCATTATTTTGATATCGGGAGAAAAAATATTTGGAACATTTTAGAGATAAAATTTCAAGCCGAATTTAAAGAAATTTTATTAACATCTAAAGAATTCAATGTTTTTCTTCCAAATCTAATTATTGATTTAACGTTAAAAGCTTCTGCGCACGGAAATATTATCTTTCTTGTATTTTCCTTTGAAATGTGTAACGACCTGGATTGAGATAATGTCTTTTATTTCAAGTAAAATAAGAAAAACTTTATAAGATAAAAAATAGGTTAAAAAATAAATATAAAAAAAGCAATGGAATGCAAATGATTCTTACAAAAATGGTTCGAGAAAAATAATATCTGAATTTTTCTTGAACTATTATAGACTTTTTTTTTTTAACAGAATCTTACCAACAGGAATTTATAAAAAGATTTTCAATGAGAAACGTATTGTGTTTTTACTTATATATTAAGGAAAATTATATTACGATTCAGCATGAAAATAAGTATATATATATATATCTATATCTATATATATATATTTTTTTTAAAGAAAAGCAGTTATTTTTAAAATACATGAAAGCAATTGAAGAATCAAATCAATAAAAAAAAATAATGTCACATGTGCGCATTCATTAAAATGTTCGAAATCTTTTAAATTATTATATTAAATGCATTGAATAGGTGACGAGAGAAACGCCTGTACCAGTCAACTCTTATGCAATAGGCATTTTTTGAAAAATGTTAAAGAAAAATTTTGCTCTAATAAAAATAAAACGCTAACATCCCAACGATACAAATATTATATAAAAATGATGCTTGTTTATTGGTTTGTTTAGAGCGGTCATCTCTGGAAATACAAAGTTGATTAAAAAAATTGATTGATACAAAAACATTTTTTTTCCTTTTTAGAAATTACAAATTTTATTTTCATCTCAGCTTTTTTTTTTTTTTTTTTTTTTTTTTTCGGATTTTGAAAAAAAAAATGGAATTTTGGATTTTATTTAAATAAATTTATTTGAACATTTTTAATTTGATTAAAATGAATAACTTTCTTTTATAATTATTTTAAAATTAAATTTATTGGTGCTACCATAAAAATAAGAATTTAATGATAATAAATTATCAATTTGGATTTATTAATTAATAGATAAATTGTTTTGAAAGATATATCAAACGAAACCCTTTATGAGATTTGCGATCACACTGAGCCACTTTTTTGATATAGGCTACACTTTATGTAATTTCCACTGTCCAAGGATGGCGCTGGAATAAATAACTTTTTAAAAAGTGATTCTTGAAATACTGAAGGGACTTATTCTGCAGTATATTACTAGTCTTCAGACCACAGAAATTACCTCTCAAATTTTAAACTGGGCGTTGATTCTTACGGAATTTTTCCAGCGATAAAATTTACAAATGGAAAAATATAATTTTTAGCAGTTTTTTGATTCAGATGACTCAGAAACCTTTTGAACAGAACCCGTACGTGCCAATTAGCCGGATTCCTTCATAATTTTCCACCCTGGTCGTATTACTCAAAGACATCTTATATACAAATTGTTAAATAAAAGCATCTGAATAATGACATGGAAATATAATTGCATGCACAATAGTTAAAATGATGATAAATTTTCAAGCATGATTTTTTTAAAAAAAGAATTTTCAATTTGATTTGTAGATTGCTTTATAATTTAAAATTGAATGAAGTTATGAAAAACTTATGATAGTGTTTTCATATCAATAATTACATATTAGTACGTATTAATTTTTTGTGTATTAATTTACATTAAAATACCAATTACATGCATTAATTTCTTTTACACATTAAGATAACATTGTTACAATTACAAACTGGTGAAATTATGTGATATTTTCAGCAAAAAAATCATGATAAAAATTTTACAGAAAGTCTTAGAAAATAGTAAAATTGCACTTTTGTTGTTTTCTTTACTTTAAATATTGAAATTCAATATTTCTTTTTATAAAAAATTAACCTTCAATAATTATATAATTAAAAATGCATTAGACTTTTATCTCTTTTGATATAATATGAGCTACATGTAATTTTACTGTTGGCAAAAATATTTAATTGAAATATTTAAAACTGTTTTAAGTGTATATTTTTCAGGGAGTCTAAAGTGATTTTTCTGTTAAATTACAAAATGTTCTTTTAAATCTTTAAATTTAAAAAAAATTGTATCTTAAAATAATTTGAAAATTTCTTGAAGTCGAAGTAGAAATGAAATTTAAAATTCGAGGAACAGATTAACTTACAGTAAAAATAGTATTATTTCCTAAAAACGTGCTCATGTGCAATATGGAAAAAAACCACGAAATATTTAAACAGTTTATAACGCTACTATATTATGAAAATAATTTTCTTGCCAATATTGATGCATTTTTATTTAAGATATAGTCAATAAAAGCCATCACTGGCAAGTTTATAGAAAAATTATTCAGAAAATATAACTTGATCTATGCATAGTATAAAAAGTCAATGTCAGATTGCATTTGATAATATTTTTAAGCACAAAAGATAAATAAAAAAGTGAAAACTATTGTCCGACTTCAATTCATTTTCTTTTTGTCTTACTTTTTTCGTTTATAAACATAACATATATAAGACTTTGTTCTGCAGTATTTCGAAAATAATTGGCAAAATCACATAATTTAAATAATAAAACGTAATATTATTATTTAGAACTTCACTTTCTCTAAACCAAAATAATGAATTTATGGGCACATATTATCTGGAAGAGTTAATCACTTCTATATTGTGTGATATAAAGGAATAAAATAATATATATACCATATATCATATCTTTTCACAGATGCTAAAACAAGGTGTCACATTTGCTAAAGTATATGATTGCAATAAACTATTTCTGCAACATTTATCATTTGTTTATTCGCTTCTGCCGCTCGGGATAATGCATCGTATGTGCATTTGTTTCATGAAGTATTAAGGACAAAAGATTAGAAAAGCAAAAAATGATAGAAATATTTTATTGGATTCATTTTCAGGAATATCCACGAGTATCATGGTTCAGTCATTGTATACCTAAAAATTAATAAAAAAGAATCGTATTATTTGTTTTTTTTTATTACAAAAATTAGGGGATCCAATGTAGGGTATGTTTTTAGAAAATATAAAATTTTCATTAAAGGCCTTTTACATTATTATGACTTTATTTTAAATTTTTACTTTTTTAAATACTTACATTCTAAGAAATTTGTAAATACTGTCATTTTGTTTAATGTCAAAAGACTACATTTAAACAAAACCGCCACTATTCAAAAAAATTCTTTTTTCTTTTATGACGTTTTCCAGTTAGAAAATTACATAGAGTCGAAATCGGGACACCTAACCGATGCAATATAAGAATCACAATCTCACTTATAGCTAAAACTAAAAGGTATTAAAGCCATACAATGAAATCGGGTAAAATTTTAATAAACGTTTATAATCAACTAAAGAGACATAGTATGACAATTCTGCATACAGAAAAAAAAGTGTTGACACAATAAAGCTGGTCAATCATATTCTAACAAAATCTGGATCTAATGCAGAATATTAAAAAATGTTACACTCTTTGCAAATTGTCCATGTGTGACTTCATAGAAGAAATTCAAATGGCCATAACGATTTCACTTTACTGAGACACCATATCGCTGTCAGAGTGACAATGCATCGACGGCCAAAATTTTCATAGTGACATTACCGTAACGTTACAATGCTACACACTTAAAGATAACAAATATACATGCAGTTTACCTGATGCTATATTCCAAAAACACACTATCTTTTACGCTGGAAAGCATAATGAAAAACTTAAAAAATATTTCTATGTCGAAAATGCCATTCTGAAAAAAATAAATAATAAACAAAAAAAAAATAAAAATAAAAATAAAAATAAAAAAATAAAATAAAAACACTTGAAAATTTCATTATCGCCAACTATCTGTACTGATTTTATTTTATAACTGCAAAACTACTGCTGCGATAAAAAATTATAACTAAAAGAATAATATAGTCATGTTTATAAAAGGTATCTTAAACGAATTTCTTTCGAAATTTTCCATCGGTCAATATTAGTGCTACATTTTAAAGCAATAATGTTATATATATATAAATATATATATATACATATATATATATATATATATATATATATATATATATATATATATATATATATATATATATATAACGATAAGGCGATTTTCTATCGAAATGTATCGGTTCTCGTAGAACACTATCCCTGCTGTATAATACGACTATTCACTTAAGAACCAATAGCAGGATGAGCTGTCGTCATGGTAAGTTGGTAAGCAATGGATTTCTTCTCTTAGGAGTTTCTCCGGAATAAATGTAAGTCAATCAGTTTTTTAATCGATATTTATTTAGGTCAAGTCATAAAGTAATTCCACTTGTCACCATTCCACACATCTAACACTACAACATTCGCTCTCCAAGCTGCGTCATTTCGGTGTTCTAAATTATCGGAAAAAATGAGACGGACGTCTTAACAATTTAAAGATCAGTTGCATTCTGGCGCTCTCAAATTCTAAAATGAACTTCCAAGACTAAACGCAAAACTAGCCCCTCCCCTTGTCTGCGCCAGTAATTTAAAGATCCATTAGGATTAATTTCAATGCTAAGACCACACACATCACCATATTCTATTGGTAGATGGGCCGTGTCTTCTTGTAAGAACTACTTACTATGCGCGTAGAAACACAACCTGCTCATACTCAAAAAGGCACAAGAACACTCTAGCAGACGGTTTACTTAAATAATAAAACAAAATTAAAGTCTGGATAAATATTCTAAAAAGGGAAAAGGAACTTCTACATTAAAAGAAAGATTTCGCAATCATTCCCACTCTTTTTGAGAAAACAATCAGTAGATTGTTACTAAGTTAAATAAAATAAGAAGAAAGAACTTTAGCTGTTAAAATATTAATATATTACGAAACTGAGATTAAAAGTATGCTCCATAAAGTTAGAATTAAAACTCAGAGCGGGAAAAATGGCGCAATTTTTTTTTATTTATTACATATATATATATATATATATATCTGAAAACCGTTATTTAGTTTTGTACAGCATCGTTATAACACGCATAAATAAAAACAAATGTTTAAGAAATTGACAGGCAATAACATTGTTTATCATCATTTGTTAAATAATCGATTTTCAATCTTCTTGGAAAATTAAATCTAACGTAATTCTTTTTTCTGAAAAATAGTCACGACTCAAAACTTTTTCGGCAAAAAGTTTTTGACAGCCGACATACATTTTAGCCTCGCTTTCGATGTTCAAGATATTAAGGGAAAATTAGAACTTATAATGATTGACATATTTTTTTAAACGTCGAATTTTATGACAAACAGAAAAAGAGTTTTGAGGAGGAAAAATAAGAAATATATTGATTTTTATAATAGTTTCACAGCTGGAAATGATGTCTGAATCACTTGGTAAATAAATAGGTAAATAACTAAAAGCGTTGTAAAATATGTTTCCCATTTCAGATTATTATTATTTTTCAAATACTATACATGTATATACGATAAAAATATGATGCGACATTTTGCAATGAAGCAGAATTAAAACGAACTACTTTATCAGAAATTCTTTTAAAATATGTTATATTCTCAAAATTCTTTTTTAAGTTACAGGATAACATATCTTAGTAAAAAGTAAAATTTCCGAAGTTTTTTTACTCCTTTACTGGCAAAAGTAACCGACATTGTCCGGAATTTTAACAATGCTTATTTTGAAAAATCAATGATTGTATGTTAAATTACATAATTTTCACACTTTCTTTTATTTTTTTTCATTTAATTCAACAGTAAAATTACCTACTTGCTTAGTAAATATAATCTGTGATATTGGTTGAGACAGAGATAAAAAATAAAAATATTTAATTAAAATAAAATAAAAATATTTGATAGAAATATTTGATGAAAAGCTGTTATATAATATTATGTTTATTAAATATTTTTTTTTCTTGTTGAAAGAAAAATGTCAATTAGAAAAACTGTATTGTACTATTAAAAAAAAGTATTTAATCTTTATTTCAGTTCTTCGTTAAGAATGAGCTGTAGGGACATAAACCTTTATTGAAATTCTAATTATCGCATACACACATGTTTGTATCCCTAGTAGCAAACCAATATTGGTCCAAAGTTGCGCCAATATTTTATTTATTGGAAATATTGCAAATAAAATATCAATATTGCCCCAATATTGTTATGTTTATATTTTGCCTTATTTAGCCAATATTTGCAGCCAATATTGGGGTTTCAATGGAAATATTGCCAATAATACGCCAATATTGTACAAATGTTGGCGTTACATCGGAAATATTTCCAATGAAATTCCAATATTTAACCAATATTGGCGTTTTATTGGCAATATTTCCAATAAAACCCCAACATTGGCATAATATTGGCTGCAAATATTGGCTAAATAAGGGCAAAATGTAAACACCCCAATATTGGAGCAATATTTCATTCCAGTATTTCGCCAATCTACCAATATTGCTCCAAGATATAGCCAATATTGGTCCAATATTGTTTGGCTACTGGGGATGTATGGAATAGATTTAAAAATGGATAGATTACAAATTCAAAGAATATATGAAAATGTTAAAATATGTCAATTTTTCCATAATCGTTTTTTTATAATGTTCAATATGTTATTTTTCAAAATTTCATGATGACAAAAATATGAAGGGATTGCAGATTTAGAATTAGAATTCGAAATAAACAGATTAAAATATCCTTTTTGAATTTTAGAAGTTAGATAGGAATAAAGAGTAAATATTATTAAAAAATGAGGAAATAATGAATATGCAGTAGAAAATTTAAAGGCATGTTTGCAAAGTAATTTTTTGAGTATTATATATCTATATATATAAAATAATATATGTCTGCCTGACTGCTGAAACGCGGATAACGTTGCAGAGACCTGTGTGTTATAATAAATTATAAAACCCAGGTCTCTGAAAGTTTTATTATGTGTGGTTGATACCACCGGAAAGTGCACACCGCAGCCAGCTTTTTAAATTTCAATTTAGATTTTTTAATTAAAACTTATCGTGAGGATATTTGTAGGTTTCCACCAATCCACAGCATCAAAACAGCTAGGTTAGAGGCTATTTGCAGTTCGCCACTAATCCCTGGAAACAAAGCAAACAGCCAATGAGAGCGGACGCTAAATATGGTATTTAACGACAGAATTTTACGGCTTAATGTTAGCAACAAATTGCACATGCATTTGTTAATTTTTCCTGTTTTTATGATTTTGTGTTTCCTGATTGATTTACAACTTATCTTCAAAATCTCTCCTTGGCACCATCCAAAAAAGAAGTAAATTAGGTAATTATTCCTTCCTGTTTTCTTAGAGTTGGTTCAGATGTGCTGCTCACGTTGCGCGCGTTCTCAGAAGATTTTGCTTGGAGTAAGTCTCATTGAAGAAAGCAATTTTGAATAATTGAATTATTGCATCATATCTGTGCTTCAAAACAGTTAAAATCAACGACTACATTTTTTATCCGTCCAAAGCATAGTTTCCGTAACAGAAATACATACCTGTGTTCACTTAGATATAATTAATAATATTCTAAAACTCAATATATTCTTCAGATAAAATTTTATTTTTTTTCCTTTTATAGTATAAATGGAGACTTTATATACTCGCTATTTGTTTGAAATCATCTATGGTCCCGGGTAACGCCGGGTGGATCAACTAGTGTGGTTTTATATTCTAAGAGCACATTCTAAGTGCTCATTTGATTGACATAGTTATGAATCGTGCCGAATGTGTTTTAAAGGTAAATTACTAATGTTATTGCCAGATACGAGTAAACTGAGTAATCTCTTTAGTTACCGTTAATGTAAATTCCTGATATTTTCGATTTCAACTGTCCAACATTTTTTCTTTCAGGTAATAAATTTATTATCATAGAATATGCATAAATTTATATTTATTCACTCTGTTAATTTGAACATTCATCAGATTGCAAATGATCATGAAGGATCCAAAACATTTCATTCGTACTAATGATAAAATGTGTTATGTTATTCAAATATACTTTTATTAAATTTGATCATGGAAATAAATCCCTGAGAACCTTTGCATTCAATACCTGTATACAGACAAAATAAATTATCTCACATAGTGTACACATTATCATACATCTATGAATTCATTAAGATACATTTATAAGGCAGAAGCTTCATTCATGTGCCATAAATTGAAAAGAAAAAAAAAAACGCTATAATAAAAGAAGCCATATTACTAGCTATTCTTTGACAAGAATTTGATAGGTTGGCAAGTATTAAAATATCTGAAAACATTTCTCAAAAAATTGAATATGCAGCTGAATTTCAAAAGACTCATGTTTACCTACGTTTCAAATAGAAGACAATAAATCGAGTTTTTAGAAAACATCTATTTCAACCAAGATAGTTTTTATATAAGCTTAATGATTATTCACTCATAGGATATATTTACTTGAAAGATTTCAAAAATCTCATAACCTAGAACTAAAGTATATTTATAATATGAATATTTTCTTTTTTATGCAAAAATATATATTATTGTTCATTTAAGGTCGTTCAAATGAAAAGTAATGGGTTTTAGCATAGAAATTAATAAAATTTTTGGTTCTTTTTTTCAAGCTGGGCGCCAATGACAAATTGCTTAGCATTGTTTCATTTGGATTTATTTGAACTGAAAACTTTCGTGTCATTCTTTCGCCATTGATTTCCGGACAACCCCTTCTTGCGGCAAAACTGAATTAAAGCTCTGCCTTTCATAATATGTATGTGTCATGTTTTGTTGAAATTTCTCAGTATGAAAGTATGAAATTTGTGAAAATAGACAAAGTAACTTCAAATTTTTGTACTACATTTTTTTTAAACGAGGAATTAAATAATTTTAAGCTAAACAAAAAGAATAACTTTGTGAGTATTATCACTGGAGTTCATAATTTAAGAAATTGAAGAATTGAAGAATTTTTGTGTAGCACAAGCCTGCATAATTAGAAAGAACATAATATCACCCCCCCCTTTCCCATCTTTACTAATGTGATTTACTGCTTTATACATTCAATAAGAAATACATTCTATGCTTTTTATGTTATATTTCATTTAAATAATTCTATTAATATATTTTAGGTATTTAAAATGAGTTTTTTAAAAGTATATTATAATACACTATTGAATTATTAGAAATATAAAATTAAAATAATTTCATGTTACTGTGGCAGATATAAAACTCCATTTAATATATAATTGTGATCTGGGTTTTATCGAATTCCATGCTTTTAGACACTGCTGCATATCAAAAATAATGGATCCCGTGATTATGTTTTGTATGTAATAGGCGTGTAGTGTTCATAATCAGTTTTTGATTGGGATTGTAACGAATTTTATAAACTTTAGAGATTGCAATACAACTAATTTCATGCAGTTAATGATGAGAATGTTTTCCAGTTAATGGGCGCGTAGTTCACATATGTTGTTTTGCGATTGGGTGTTTAGCAAATTTCACACAGCTTAGAAACTACTGCACCAGAAAATTTGGCCTTAAAAATTGGTTTGCGAAATTTTGGCGATCAATGGCACCCAGCTAAGAGATAAAGAAATATCAATTTATCATCATTTCTGAAGTCAATCTGCTATCACTCTGCTATCACTCTTTGTCTTATGTACCCCTCTTTATTCGGGCTGGTCTTCTTGGTTTGGGTTTGGCTGGGATGGTGGACAACTTCCTGCTCTGGGCTTGGGCACTCGTGCTGACCATAAGCCACAAGCGGGTTTTCAGAGTGGGTGATTTCCCTCTTTATTTGAATCGTAAAATTTCGAAGTGTGATAATCTCTCTTATGGAATTTGGTTTGCTACTCGCCAACATGCTTTTTCTAAATTTTATTATATGATTTTATTAAGATATTTTATAGTTTCCTTTATTCGGGAAAAATAAAACGGAGAAATTTTAATTTCCGCAATAAGATAAACCCTCACAAATATTTAAAACTTTTGAGGTAACTGGATTCCTTATGGTTCGGTTACCCCTAATACATGTCCCATTTATCCCATTTTTAAAAAATGGGGGATAACTGGAATACATGTCCTACATTTGAAGCATGAGGTGAATATGTATAGATACCTAATAATATTAATGCATTTATATGCCCAATCTTAAAAAAATAGTTTTCTAATAAAAGTATTTACCTTATTAAAAAAAGACTTGTGAAATTAAAGCGAATCGGCGTTGTTTGTAAGAAAAAGAAACCTAACTTTCCAATAACCTGTTACACAAAAGCAGGGTTATGAATGATTTAACACACGTTGTTTTAAGAAGTAATTACGGAGGTGTAATGTTGACAAAAATAAAAACATAAAGAATTTCAATGGTTTTTTATGTAGTAGCGTATGGCCCAGTTATCTCGTGGTCTCCGTTATTTTTGCATACCTTACCAACTTAAATTTTTATCTAAAATTTGTATTTCAGTCAATTAATCCAATTAAAGACGATTTAATCTCGGTCATGATATTTATTAAAATCAATATTGTTTCGTTCCTCTGTAATGTATTAGAGGTTTTTGTGTAGTTAACGTAATTGAATGCGGAGTTCCTGTCGTTGCATGAGCTGTCGATGTACAATATATGTTCTGAAATTTGAGAAAATCATGCAAAAATTGCCATTACAGCACTCCTTCTGTGGAATATTTCGATTCCAAAAACATAAATATTAAACTTAGTACATATAAAATTTAATAGATACAAAAATGAATATGGAATAAAATAGCTATTAAAATGCTGCTTTTAGTGAAATACCACCACATTGAAGGAGAACCTGCTCGCTATAACCAAACACATACATGGAATGTTTGCTACAGTTCTGCGCAAACTTTTGGATGCCATAATGGTGATATTCTCACGGACAAATAGACATTTTATATAAACTTATTTTTATCTAAACTTTTCACCTCTCCCCTCCCCGAAAATAAAAAAGAGCAAATGCGATGAAATTCGAAAGTCAAAGAATATTTCGATTAAATACTTTTCTCTATTGAAGGTGGAAGAAAGCTAAAAGAGAAAACAGTTAAACATCTTAATTTTCTTTTTAAATTTGAATGCAATCAGCTTAAAGAAATCGTTTGGCTCAGCAAAATGGATTATTATAGACATACGGATTTTATTTTTAACTCATATTTTATTTTGAAGTATTCCCATTTGTGAAACTCTACAAAAAGTACTTTATTGACGGTAGTAGAATTCTTTTTGTTGAATTAAAAAGTATGTTTAATGATAAACTATTGCTTATTGTACCGGGTGATCCAGAAGTTTCGGGAGTTTTGAAATGTTAATAATTAGGAAACTATGTATAACACAAAGATCCGGTTTTCAGATATATGCTCAGGAACATGTGGGATTTTTGTTTAGAATGAATTTTTATTAAATATATATATAGTTACAATTTTTAGCAACAGGTGGCGCTGCTGTACAAAACTGAATGTATCTGTACCATGCGTTATATAGACACACGAGTTCATTCCGAAACATCTTTACTGGGATATTGATGAGATTTCTTTTTAATAGTGGTTTATGTTCAAACACTTTTTTTTAAGTTGTTGAAATTGTATTGAAAGAGGGAATTTTGATACAAAATTTGATTTGCAACTTTTATGTTTAGACATGCTTTCCTTGCATGTCGAGTTGTGTTCTTATCATACAATACGTGAAGTTAAAATTGCAAAATATTCGATGGCCATTACAAATGTGAAATGTTATGGTAAGCAAAGTTTGAGAAAAGAACTTATTGGACAATCATAATAGAAACATGAGATCCCAAATGTCTGTTGCAATCGCAAATGAGGTAGAATTCGTATCCAATATTCAATGGAAATCATCAGCTCATGATGAGTGCGAATGCAGTACAATTGTAATATCACGATGAACTAAAATTTCTCTTTGCTTTTAAGATAGTGTGCACGCTGTTTTGCATCGTCTCACAGCGGTATTCATAAGCTATGGGCGTCATAATGAAAATCTATAACCCTTGGACACTAATACTTTCTTTTTAGTGAGCTGTATCATACCATAAAAAATAATACTATCAATTTTAGCGCCACCTGTTGGCAAAAAGTGTAACTAACATAATATGTTTGTTTCTTTGGAAAAAAAATTCCATAAGTTTCTGAGTATTTCTGTGAAAACCGCATACTTCTATTGTTTGTAGTTTGCTAATTATTAGCATTTCAAAACTTCCGGAACTTCTGGATCACCCGATACAATTCAAATCGTGTTTCGGTAAACAAACAAACAAACAAACAACAACAACAAAAAAAGACTTAAGTATCCAAAAAGAGAATATTGATACAGCTACACAATTAAATTACATTTTATTAAAATAAAAAAAAAAGAAATTAATAGAATATTTATAATGGAATTACTAAAGCGAACTAATTTAATACACAAATTGCAATACAGTTTGTAAAAAAAATTCCGTGTGATATTGTAATTTTTAAAAGAAATATAGGATAGCTAAATTAATATTTAAAATTACAATATTGGTTTTATTGGTTAGAAATTATTTAATAATTGAAATGTCAATATAGGTAATTTTGAAAAAAATCGAGAACTTCTCACAAGCTCTCTTAAACTGGATGCAGTAAGTATTTCATCTATTGAATTCCGAGCCACATCATATTTATTCTTTTAAGTGCTTCATTTTCACATGCTTAATTATTTTCTTTATTGCTGTTTCTCCCATGAATCGCGGGCAATATTCCTCGAATATTGTCCGCGACATTTCATTTCATTGTTGAGAAGCAAACAGCAATTACCTCTCTTCCCAAAAATTACTAATGTTAAGCCGTAAAGCCTAATGTGTGATCAAAAAAATAATAATGAGATGTAAAATATCTGGCAATACAATATAAAATATCAGTAAGCATTAATTGACCATCTCACAAACAGAACTAATTTAATTAAAATCCCAAAGGTAAATTATACATCATGTATTCGTAAATAAGGTCTGTAAATTCAAATAAAAAAATTGCATGATTCGAAGCTGCTATTGTGGGATACAATTGCATATTTATATTTGAAATAAAGATCACAACAAAATAAAGAATGCTCTATACAAAATATTATTTAACTTAAATAATTTATTTAAAAGTAAGATCTACCGAGCAAATTTCTAATTCATAATAAAAAATGAGGAACGTTCAAAGTGGTGATTGAACTGCAAAGTGATTGTCGATAAAAATCCCCACCCGCATGAAGGAAATGATTTTGCTTTTCTAAATTATTCTAAATTAAAAATAAAATTCAAATTTTTAAACTACATTTTCTTTATAATATATCTAATAAAATTGCAAAAAAAATTTAAAAGTGTGTATTTTGTATTACAAGTTTCAATAAAGATAGCAATATCTTTAAATAAATACATGAGTTAGATATAACATGCGGGAAATTTCTGTAAAATGATGGCTGAAAATCAAATGCATTTAACAAAGAACTAGTGTAAACTTATAGAAAATCACAATTTTGTTCTATGGTTTCATAGAAATGTTTAACAGTGTATGCACAGTTAAATAATGAATTGAAATATCAGAGCTGAATAAAGATAAAAAATACTTTAAAGTGATTAATTGCCAAAAAAGTAATTGAGATTTTTACAAGAATAAAAAAGTGGTAGGAAGAAACTCAAAGTAATTTATTTTAGAAGAAAATACTACCGAAAAGTATTACTAAATGAAAGCCAGAAAATATAGAACTTAAGTAGGTTAAGTAAAGTTGGCTTAATCGGATTAGTCATCACTTACCTTGTTTCTTCTACGATCTCTTAAGAAAATTTATCTTTGTCTTTATGGCATCGTAGCAGTACTTTCTTCTTTTTACATTTGGACACTACAACTGAATTATTTTTCACAACAGCCCTGAGTACTTGCTGTTTTGTCAAAGATCACATTAAAAATGATATATCGTTGCTTCCACATTGATGAACTCTTTCTTAGTCCACAAAATGTCCAAAAATGATTCTTTATTATGGTGTGCTACCACCTCCGATATAAATACATGATATCGTGTCATTTGTGAGAAGAATGTCAATCTTAATTTAAAAAAATAACGAACTGCTGTTTTTTACACATTATTTTCATATAACAAAGCAATATTTACAACTGAGAACTCGGATATAGATGATCTGATTTTAAGTTAAATACAGCAAATATTTTCTGTATGCTACGATCACTTATTAAAATATACTATGCATCTCTCCACTAGGTTCGTTAAAACTGATTTATCGGAGACCCCTCTTGATCTTCTCGATACGCTGTTTATATACTCGAAGAGCCTACACTCTTTCTCCAAAACTCTGAAAATGGAACATTCTCAACGAAACTACCTACCCGTGGTCTCTTTTATCCAAAAAAATGTCACATTCCCGTGAGGTGCATTATCTCGTTAGATTGTCGGTGAGAGTTTTGTTTGCCTTATCTCAGGTATAAATTTTGAATGGCAAAAGGAACTCCAATATATTAATACAATACTATCTAAATAAAATATCTCGAAATAATTTGTAGATAAGAAAAAAAAATCCTTAAAACCCCATGTACACAGAAAGTGCTATGGCTACAATATATAAATAAAAATAACAATACCATATAACAGTTAGTCTAAATATCTGCTCACCAAAACCTAACACATATTATTTTAGTATACTGGACGTTTCTATGTGCCAAATCATCTCCTGCCTAGAAGAGATTTTTCGCTCCCTGATGGAGTCAAGGAAATATTAAGGAATTTTGCTTGGTTGGCTAGAAAAATCTGATGCAATAATGTCGTGTTATTGCATGTGCAATGTACATTAATATGACATTGTTTTTTCTCAGGGTCAAAGTGAAAGTCCTTCCTACATGTCAAAGCCCAAACGAGTGGCTCATAAGTATAAATAAAAGAAAATGCTGGGTGCGAGAGATGAGAACAGGAGTAAAATTAGAGAAAATAAAGATTCTAAAATTTAGAAAATGGTGATGAAAGAGCCTTGAACCCATAGTTAAAACTAATTGTCATAATTTGTTTGTACAATTTAGTTATAAGATGTGCTGCATTCATCTATAACAGTCACATTGAAAGGTGTTGACTCAAAGAAGAAACGAATACCAAAACCAACTAATTATATTTTTTCAATATTGCCTAATACAACATCATACATAAAGTATGTAATTTTAGCAATTTACAGAATACTTTATTGTGAAAAATTTCGACCTTTAAATCTAAAATATCATCTATAAAATAGAGCAACCCTGCATGCGAGTTCCACGAATAAATCTGCCAGTAAATGATGTTATCTATGCAGTCATTTGTCATTTAGCTGAATCAACTTGTAAGGAGTATTAAAAAAAAGAATTATTAGTACAAATATTCCAACTGCAAACTGAGTTGATATTTTGTGAGTCATGCTTTATAAAATATATCGGACCAATATAATTTAAAAAAAAAAAAATTCTTAAATATTAACTCTTTTTAATATTTTAGAAATCATATAATTCATAATTTGTATTTTTCTGATAACTTTAAAAAGAGTATTTTTATTATCTTTATTTTTATCCTTTGTCATTACACTTCATTAATACAATATTTGCATTAATCTATGCAATACATCTTTCTAATCTTCTTTTTATCTTTCAAAGTTACTTAAGAATATTAAACATAGGGAGAAAATGCCAATACATCTTAAAAAATCTCAGAGGTTTTTAAAAAAAATTCTTAATGTGTCGAAATACAGCAGAACTATAATAAATATAAAATAAATAAGAAACATAAACATGGTAACCAGAGACTTGCTTTAATATTGCAATAATTCTTCACTCTATCTTAGGATGTGGTAAACCGATGTCAATTTTGAGAATGATATTTACTGGATATATGGCAGTTAATGCATATAAGAGGAACATGAGATGTTGGGTGTAATTTGATTTCAACATTTTCCAAAGGGAAATCATGAACAATCTTGAGAATAATGTATTTTAAAGATCGAAAATATGTATAAAAAACAATTATGTTGGCAATTTATTTTTATCGATATTAATTTGTTTCTTATAAAAGGAAAACAAATATGTACATTCAATTTTTAAAATAAAAAGAAGTATTCTTACTGAAGTTGTTATTTTAATATTTTATTTAAAAATGATAACATGTATTTAAAATGTTTCACAGAAACTGTCATAAAGTAGTCAAATAATGTTGTTTGTTCTTATTTTATTATACTGCACGCTTTTTATATAAATATATATATAAAGACTATATTCTGATTTATAATTTATGAAGATTTCAAGTGCAATAGTGTTTCTGAATGAAAGTTATCTGAATAATTATATTTTGCAAAAGTTGAGTTCAAAAATTCAGAAAATTTTTGAAGTTTTATTAAATATCTATTTGTATTTGAATTTGAATTTGAAGCCTAATAAAACAAAAATAAAATACAATAATTACAAAATACAATAATTACAAAATACAATTAAATATAGTGGATCCAACTTAATCTCACAATAGGGGAAAGAGATTTTTCTTACACTATCTCATTTATAAAAAAAAATTATTTAAAAAAAAAGTTAAGTAAGAATGATTGTTTACCCTTAAAAAAAGACCTTTAGAAATAGATTGAAAACATCGACAGAAAATTTCTTTACAATTTTCTTCTTTAAACAACCATTAATATGAATTAATAAAACATAAACAGGCTTTTATAAAATTGTCCGTGTGATATTATAAGTTCCTTATTTCCTTATTTCTGCACTTGTTTATGGTTTTTCATTTTTTTTTTTTTTGGTTCGTCTGTTTCTGTTTAATATTCTTAAGCAACTTTGAAAAATAACAATAATATTAAAAATATGTATTGCATTGATTAATGCAAATAATATATTAATGACGAGTAACGATAAAGGATAAAAATAAAGAAAATAAAAATACTATTTTAAAGTTATCAGTAAAATACATGATATAAATCATATGATTTCTAAATATTAAAAACCATTAATATTTAAAAAACTTTCCAATTACAAAACTTTTGGTTCAATATATTTTATAAAGCATGATTCACAAAATATCAACTCAGTTTCATTTGCAATATTTTTACGAATAATTCATCTTTTAATACTCCTTTGATGGTAATTCAGGTAAATGAAAAATGACTGCACTGATAACTTCAAACACTGACAGATTTATAAGTGGAACTCGCATGCAGCGTTGCTCTAATATCATAGATGATATTTTGACTTAAAGTTCGAAAATTTTCACCTGATTAATGAGAAGAAAGACAATCTAGTTTCATTTGTCTGTAAACCGTCTTTCTTTATTTGGATGTGTAATCATCATCCTTATTTTGGAAATTTTCGCCAATGTGCTTGTAATGTGCAGTTTCTATGTGTTCAAGAGGATCAGAAATCTTGTGCGATGCTTTTTACTTTATAATTCAGCTCAACATTGTGCAGGGAAAGTCCTATAATTCCTACCCATGTCTAAAATACCATCTATAAAATAGAGCAACACTTCATGCGATGCATAATTCTGCCACTATTTTGTGCTATCAGTGCAGACGCTTGTCACTTAACAAAATTTACATTTAAGGAGTATTAAAAGAAGAAGAATTAGTAAGAATATTCCAACTGCAAATTGAGATGAAATTTTGTGAGGCATGATTAATAAAATTCATCGGAAATAAAATTTTCAAGAAAGCATCCTAAATAATATATGTTTTTAATATTTTAGAAGTCATATAATTTATAATTTGTAATATTTCTAATAACTTTAAAAGATCATTTTTCCAATCTTCAATTTTATCCTTAATCATTACAATTCATTACTATATTATCTGTGCTAAATGCATGCAATACATTTTTCTAATATTATTTTCATCTTTCAAGATTATTTAAGAATATTAAATTTATAGGGAAAAAAGTCAATACATCTAAAATAAAATCTCAGAAGCTTACGAAAGCATTTTTAAGGTGCCAAAATTTAGCAGATCTATAGAAATATAAACATGATAGCTGAGACTTGCTTTAAAATTGCAATATTTCACTCTATATTTGGATGTGGTAAACTGATGTCAATTTTGAAAATGATTTTTATTGGATATATGAAAGTTAGTGCATATAAAAAGAACATGATATGTTATGTGAGATTTGATTTCAACATATTCCGAAGGGAAATCATGAACATTCAAGAGAATAATGTATTTTAAAGATTATATATATATATATATATATATATATATATATATATATATATATATATATATATATATATATATATATATATATATATATAAATGATTCTGTTGGCAATTTATTTTTATCGATATTAATTTGTTTCTAATAAAAGGAAAACAAAAAATATACACTGAGTTTTCAAAATAAAAAGAAGCATTCTTGCTGAAGATGTTAATTTTAATATTTTATTTAAAAACGATAAGATGTATTTAAAAATGTTTCAGAGAAATTGTCATAAAGTAGCCAAATAATATTTGTTGTTACTTTATTATCTACATGTTTTTTTATATAAATTTTCAATAAACTGCAAACTATAAAGATTGCATTTTGATTTATTATTTATGAAGATTTCAAGTACAATAGTATTTATGAATGAAGGTTATCTGGATTATTATGTTTTGTAAGATATTTTGTGAGTTTGATTAACTGTTTACTCGTATTTGAATTCGAAGACTAATAAAATAAAAATTAAATTACAAAATTACAAAATACAATAAAATATAGTAGATCTCACTTAACCCTTTCCGGCACACTGTGCCCGGTCTGGGATACCTAATTTTAATTCCAAACTTGCGAACAGCACCAGTAATATTTTATTAAAATTTTGCTTTTAAAAGAAAGACTTAAATTAAGGAATTCAAAATATTTAAAAATTTCGTTTGTGAATTTCGGTGTGATTTCGGTGTTAATTTCTCATTTTAGTACAGATTTTGCCCGTACCGGAAAGGGTTTATGTCACCATAGGACCAATAGATTTTGATGAAAATAACTTTTTTAAAACATAGTCGATTTAAAAAAGCTTTATAAATACATCAAACATTATATTATACATCTAACATAAGAAAATCATTGTTTAATTTTATAAAAAAAGATTCTTAGAAAAATTTAAAAAACATCTATAGACAATTTATTTAGAATTTTCTTCTTTAAACAACCTTTAATGAATTAATAAAACATTAACAGTTTTTTATTATAAATTCTCTAAGTGATATTAATAGTTTCTTATTTCTGCACTTGTATATGGTTTAATTTTTTTTTGCTCGTCTTCCTAATCATCATATTTATTTTGCAATATTTTGCAAACGTGCTGGTAATTTGCAGTTCCAAGAGTTTAAGAAGAACATAAATGCTGTACATCGCTTTCTACGTCATAATTCTGCTCTACGTATTGCAGGAAAAGTCGGGTAGTATTGGACTCTTAAGGTATTTTGAATAATTAAAAAAATATGGTTATATTCAAATATTACTTTCCATCAGAGGAAGTACAGGATATTACTTGCAATTGTTTTAGACCCCATCTCTCCTTTAAAAATGACAGATTTATGCCTTTCAGACTCTGAAGATTCCATAAACATCTATTTCTTTTTTTAGCTCACAGGCTATCATAGCCTGAGAGTTTATGTGCCCGCCCGTTCTGTATGTATGTATGTTCGTTCGTTCGTTCGTACGTGCGTAACGCGATAACTCATGATAAAAATATCCGATCCTCTTGAAATTTTGTATATAGGTATATCCTGACAAGGCACTTCCCTGATTAGTTTTTCGAATTCATTCGATATGTATAAGAGAGGGAACGGGGGCTCATGCCCCTCCCCTTACCACTTAATTACCTGCCTCGAGATAACTCTGGGTTAAAAGCACTGTTTCCCCATACCTAGCGCCGGTGAAGTGGTTAATTGATATAAATGGGTTTTTCATGCAGAATTAAGTTTTAGTTCAAAATTTAGGTATAGGATCATTCTGATGAGGCGATTCCGTGACTGTTATTAGGTGTTCATTGAATAAGTATAAACAGGGGGAACGGGAAGTTCTAATGCCCCTCTCCTTTATTTCTATAAATGGGTTTTTCAAGCAGAATTGTCAGATTTCGTTTAAATCTCTGAATAGTTTTGGAAGTTTAATGGTTAAGTATAAAAGATGGGGATAACTCCTTTTAAATTATATAAATGCTAAATGGGTTTTTATTAAGAATTATACGATTTGTTCTGAATTTTGGATATAGATTTTTGATATGATAAAGCATGTTCCTGATAGTTTAGAAGGTTCAATGTTTAATTATAAAAAAAGGGAAAGGAGAGACCTGTTTTCCTTTCTTAACTTTATTTTCGAACGGAATTAACCCTTGAAAATATACGGCTGTAATGTACAATTAGTATGCGTAGCCCGTGAGCTCAATGCCATCAGTTTAACTGGGCAATATTATTTTTATTTAAGTCCTGTCAGCCGGTGTGTGTGTCAAAAAATGCTCTGTCTCACGAATAAATTGAGATAAAACTTAAAATTTGGCATGTACATAGTACGTAATTATAGGAAGCCTGTTGAACTTCAGCAACCTCGATTAACGCGAAATATATTTTGTGGAATCTTGAAATATTCCTTTTGATAACTTATATATATGCAAAAAGTAGGTTATTGTAGAATAACACACGGTTTTAGAATTCAGCCTAACAGGCTTCCTTCTGCTCGTTATTTGTTGTGAACATTAATTTGGTCATTTAAGTTTTAACTGATTTTCAAAATTAAGTTTATTTTCATTCGTTTTGAATGCAATTTTCTTCACTTACCCATATTTTTACTTCTATGCTTTGTTCTGTGTCCCACTGATCTCTCTTCTTCTTCTAAGTTGACTTTTAACCAGTGACAAGATTAAAATTTGAACTTTTTGTCCACGACTTTTTCCGGTTAGTTCTTATTTAAATTATATTTGAATGCAGTTCTGATACGAAAAGTATCAGATTGGTTAGGCCTACCACTAACACTTTTTAACTTGTTCTTTTTCTAATTTTCATCCGTTACTATGTAAAAGATTCATTGATTGGATTTGAGACAAGAGGTTTTGAGACATCCGGTAGACAATATGTTTGAGCACATGATATCTTTCGATAGATTCCTTGATTGTCATTTCACAAAGCAGGACTTTTTATATTTCTTCCTTCAAGTAATTTCCATCCCATTTTTGAGGTTTTATCTCCGTCCTAGAATAAGACAAAACTAGCCAGTGTTATTTATTAATGCACACACTACACAAATTATTCCATATGCACTGGTTCTTTAAAAACACTTTATTAAAGAATAACACTCAATCGCAGCTCATTGCTGCATTATCGTCTGCACTTATCTCAAACACAACTTTGGAATAAAAACAGAAAAAAAAACAATTCACTTCTTTTCACTTTCTCAACACTGACATTTTAATTTAGGTAGCACGGTATCGTCTGCCTACATGGAACAGCCATATTAAACCTCTAAAATTATGTCCGATACAACCCGACTGCTACAGCATCGCGCTTTGACTACCTAACACGTGCATATAGTCTGGTAAAGTAAAAATACAACGTAAAGTTTGAAACATTTATATATAGTATAATTTTTAAATGATTACCTTCCATAAAATATTCTTTATACGAAAAATATGCGCACTTGCATGAATTTTCGTTTTAGTACCGCGAAAACTATTATTTCATTCTTAAATTTACAAAAATATTTTTTATGTTACTATTATTATGTGTGTTCGAGTCTAATACTGTTTTGTTCTATCTTAAAATTTAAAAAAATGTTTATTTACTAAGAATAAATATGCAAAAACCCTAAAAATAATTTATTTTTAAGATCATCCTATAGAATCTTGAAAAACGTTGATTGCCACAGCATGTTTAATTTTCAAATTATTTGGACATGGAAATTTCTGCAGAAAAGCAATTAAATTCTATTTTGAAAAAATCCTATGTTTAAATTCCTTTAAATTTCAACGGATTAAAAACCTTAATATTACACATCTTTAAAAATCAACAGTTGTAAAATCTTGCATATTTATTAAAAAAATTTTTCAAGTATATCTGAAGCACTTTTTCCTATTAAGGCATATAAATGAAGTGAATTGTCATGGAAATCACAGAGGATTCCAGAAAGATTATCTAAATAACGCAAATTTTTTTTTTCATTAAAATATTTCTTGTATCTAAAACATTTTTTTATTATTGACTCTTTTTACTGTATCACTGTAATTTGAAGACTCCCTGTAGATCATTTATAATAGTAGAAACTAATTAACAGAGCAGTTCATCGCCGAATCACATAGGAATGCTTTCCCACTTGTGTGTTCAAAGTAGTTAAAAATTCTAGTCTTTGAAAATTTTTGAAATTAAAGATAAATGATGCGGTAGTCAGCCATTCACGGATATTTATTAAAATATTATTAAAGTATTAGTCAATTATATATTATATACAGGGTGATTCATAAATATTGAAACAATTGATTGTTTCTGTTGCGTATTATCGCTGCTTCCATGGTTTAATTTAATCGTTTTTACTTTGCGCCTCGCGCAAACGATATATGGGTTATTCTCAAAAAAGGGGACAATTTCAAAAGTAAAATCTTAAAAAAATTACTGTTAGCAAAATTTCTAAAAAAATAGGTGTTGTTAATATAGTATTAGGTATACTTTACATGTAGTCAGCAGAGCTAAATATTTAAAAATTAGCTTTAAAAAAATAATTAGTATTTTTTGAGCCATGATAATGACAAAACAAATTGCATGGAATAAATATATTAAGAAATTTTCATTTTCTTCCTGTTTAAATATTTTTTTCTATATTTATTAGCCTTCCTTTTCAGCAAATGGTTTCCATTTTTGCATATACACATATAAGGAGAATAAAAACATTACCAAAGAGCAAACTTTGTTTACATGAGCAACATTCTGACACTAACAATGTAAGAAGCTGTCTTAGTGATTTTCTGACAGATTTAATGCATATTTTAGGGATAATAAATGTAATACCTAAATTTATATGTAAAATTAAACTTTATAAAAGATACAATATAAGCAATGGTTACATTTATGCACATAGGAGTTTTTAGTATGGACAGAAAAACCATGCTAATGACACTGATATTTGTCCATGCTAATGACAAATTTTAATTTAAATAAGATTATGAGCCATAATATAATCACAATGCAATAGTCCTTTCTGGAGCTTTTTAAAACACAAAAGTCCTATGCAAATAAGTAAAATAAAAATTTTAATTATAAAATAAACATGAAAATTATTATCCATTCTAATGACATACAATTGATGCACGCCCCTAATATTCAACTTCTATTCTTAAAATACAGCACATACTTCTATTTTCAGGCTGGGATAAAATGGCTACTTGTTGCCATGGAGAAACTTTATATTTTCAAACTATTGTCATATGTGAAAATGAAATTTTGATTAATAACCAGCTTTTATAGTATGACCTTGTTTTGAAAATAGAATATGGAGGACAAACTTTAATTATCTTTTTATATACTATAATTTTATTTTTAAAAAGAAATTTATTGGATAAATCCTCTCCTTGATTAATTTAAAGAAAGAATAACATTTGTTTTATTTTATAAACATGATATTAACTCTTGAAAAAGCTAGTATATACAAGGCACAGCTGCTGTGGACATCCATGCTAATGACATTTTGAACATTTATTCTGTTATTTTAAGGTGTTTTTAATTAAAAAGTGAGTAATTCTTGAGTGCAAATAATGAGTAATATTAAGACAAACATATCTAAATATAAAAACATGACAGAAAACCTCTCAATTTTTTTTGTATGCCGAAAGACATAAATTGTCCCCTATTTTGAGAATCACCCATATATATTTTTTTGTTTACATTTTGAATTTGCTAGAACTTTTTTGAATAGAATTTTTCTTTGAACTGAAAAAATGCAGTATGCATTTTATTAACCTCCTCACTGCCGCCGGCTGATTTTTTCACACACTAAGCTGCAGGTTTCACTGCAACATAAGCAATATTTAAATTAGTATAATTCCACAAATAACACCCAGTTCTGAAAAATTAAGTTAGGTTTGATGCTATCAAAGATTATACACCGATACTAATAACGTATTTTGCATCAGGTTGGAAAAAACATCTTTTTTTTATATTTTTTTATAAATTACAGAGAAAACAACATTACAATATTACCCTTTGCTGGGCAGTCAGGGGGTTGATATTATACTGATGAAAAGATATGAAATGTGCACAATAATGTTAATGTTTGTAATGTGAAAGTTAATATATATGTTTTTTAAACATTTTGTGCTTGAATTCACTCCGAAGACATGAAAATTTATTTAATTAAGATGTAGAATTCGCTTAATCTCCTTTATACATCATAATAGGTAAGATTAATACATTCATGCTGTAGTTAAGATATTTTAAATTTGAAAATTAATACTGATAATTTAAATATCAGTATTAAATAATATTGAAGAATTTTATAAACAGGAATAGATTAAATATTATTTTGGCATCCCTGCCGGGATATTTTTTTATTTAAGAAGCAATATAAGATAATGGAAAAAACTCCATTAAGAAGCGCTTTTACGCGAATCGCTAATTTATTTGAGAATAAATTAAATGATGAAAATAAAGATATTGATGAAATTGAGATTTTATATGCTCAATTAGAAGAAAAATGGGTAAATCTAGAATCAAAAGAAAAAGAAATGTTAGATCTTCTTTTAAGCGATAAATCATGTACGCAAGAAAATTATGATACGGAATATGAAAGTTTTAGCGTGTATGAAGAAAAAGATATTAAATTAAAAACGAAAGTTCAAAAATTATTGAAAGTTTCTGAAACTGATAATATTACGAAACGGAAGTTTAAACTTCCTAAGATAGAATTTAAATTATCCGGGGGAGATATTAAGGAGTGGTTGGCCTTTTGGGCTCAATTTGAAAAGATACATAACGATTCTGATATCGCGAAAGAAGATAAATATCAGTACTTGTTGCAAGCAACGCTAAAGGGTTCAAGGGCTAGAGAAATAGTCGAGTCGTACCCCGCTACTGGTGATAGTTATGAAGATGTCATTGAATATTTAAAGGCTCATTTTGGTCGCACTGATATGTTAATTGAAGTATATATACGAGAAGTACTTGCTTTAATGATGAATAACACAACAAGAAAAAGTCCAAGAATTCCTCTTTTTAAATTATACGGCAAAATTGAAACGTATTTAAGGTCATTAAAAATGTTAGGTGTTTCAAGCGAACATTATTCTACAACTCTTTATCCATTGATTGAGTCGCGTTTGCCTGTTGAAATATTGAGAATTTCGAAAAGAAATTTAAATTCCATTACCTTAAATTCAAAAGATGAAAGTAAAAATAAGTTAGATTCTTTCATGAAATTTTTGCAGCACGAAATCGACAGCGAAGAAAAAGTCCGTTTGGCTAGAAGTGGATTTAATCTAGAATATGTAAACAAAAATATTCATACTGCGCCAAGTAGGCGAGAAAGGGATCTTCCAACGGCTATGGAATTACATAATATATCAAAAATGAAAAGGGAAACGTGTATTTTTTGTAATAAATCACATTTAAGTACCGAATATAGATATGCTTTAAACAGCTTTAAACATTCAATGACATCTTCATAGCTATCACCAGTAGCGGGATACGACTCGACTATTTCTCTAGCCCTTGAACCCTTTAGCGTTGCTTGCAACAAGTGCTGATATTTATCTTGTTTCGCGATATCAGAATCGTTATGTATCTTTTCAAATTGAGCCCAAAAGGCCAACCACTCCTTAATATCTCTCCCGAATAATTTAAATTCTATCTTAGGAAGTTTAAACTTCCGTTTCGTAATATTTTCAGTTTCAGAAACTTTCAAACATTTTTGAACTTTCGTTTTTAAATTAATAAATTTTTCTTCATACACGCTAAAATTTTCATATTCCGTATCATAATTTTCTTGCGTACATGATTTATCGTTTAAAAGAAGATCTAACATTTCCTTTTCTTTTGGTTTCAGATTTACCCATTTTTTTTCTGATTGAGCATATAAAATCTCAGTTTCATCAATATCTTTATTTTCATCATTTAATTTATTCTCAAGTAAATTAGCGATTCGCGTAAAAGCGCTTCTTAATGGAGTACGTAATCGTTTAATTTGTTCCATAATCTTATATTACTTCTTAAATAATAAAATATCCCAGCAGTTGGATGAAACACAAGTTGAAATTCGTGCAATTCAAGAAACATTGTTAGTTTAAGAGTTCTAGGAAACATACAAAAAATATATTTATTAAAAAACAATTTTGATTTTTTTCCCATTTTTTTAATGGTTAACCATATAATTTTCAAACGAAATTTCATATATATTTCTAAAATAAACGGATAAGCATTTTTTAAGAGGGGTTATTTAATATTGTTGTAATTCGAAACATGATCCACTGGATTTCATTTTTTTTTCATTTAATTAAAGAGAAAAATTTAAAGAGCTAAAACAAATGCGCGTTTTAATCATTCTATGATTCGCATTAGTGCCTAACTGGTGTCTTTTTTAATAAACTGATGATGCTCCACAATCTTGTAACTTGCTTTTTTCTCTTAATTGTTTCTGTTTTAGAGATGTTTATGCTCAGTCCGCAGCTCTCTAGCACTAAACGCCGTAGACTGTTTCATTCAATGGCGCATGATTACTTTGTTATACCTAAATCGATTTTTTATGATTATAGCTCCTGAAGTTCATAAGTTATTGGGATGAAAACATAGTTTAGTGTAGTTCTACCCTTTATGTGTCATAATAAACATTCAAAGTTCCAAAATATATACTGCGGAATAAAATGAAAAGCTTAACCTTGTTCTACTATGCCGAATAGTTGGACTTGTAAATTTCTGATATTTGAATCAATATTTGTTTTCGGCTTTTATAACAAAATATTTATAATATAATAGAGTATATAAGCAGTAGTATAGAATAACGTGACGTGAAATATTTTAACTTGATATGCATATAGTATAGTTAAAATTAATAAGAACGCGTTTCGATTTTTTTCTTAAAAATCGATCCGTAAGAAGAGGAAGTTAAAGGTGGCTGCCCCGACCTCTCTCCGTTTTTAAAAGACATCGCAAAAACATTTAAATTTTAAACGAACACCATTAAGTTTAACACTACATACAATTAATTGTTATTCAATTGTTATTTGTTTCTGATGGAGAAATCAGTATGAGTTTTAACAATGAATTTTTGCTGAAAAATACTAATAGCAGGCTATTTCCATGAGTACTTGTAGTGTAAGTCACAGGCTAAGATTTTTGGCTACCAGTGTTATAGAAAAAAAATATGTGATTAATTTTATTGGCACATTCTCATTAATTGAATAAGGCCAAGCAGAATTTTCGAAAATAATGGTGGCTAACAAGTATAGAAATTAATAAGTTATGTGACTTACACTACAGAACCCATGGAATTAGCCAGCAGCATTACCATAATAGCGCAAAACTTTGGCTATTTTGTCAAGATATCTACAAATTTGGCGAAGAAAAACTTGTTTTCATACATGAAGATAGTTTTCCATAATCGAGTTCACCACAAGTTAATTTAAATTCTGTTTACGCTTTTTTCAAGACCTATGATATTCTCTACATTTTTGAGAATTTTATTAAAAGTGTGTTTTAAAAATTGCACAATTATTTTTTAGCAATTAATGCCATACCTATAAAATGTCATAACTAAAGGATTTATCTTACACAGTTATTTAAATTTATTATTCTTCATAATATTAATTATAATTTTGTATTTTTTTTTAAGTTTGCGCATATAATGAAATGGAAATGAAAACTCGCACATCATATTTACTGTACATGTAAAATTTATATATTTCAGTTCAAACTAATAGTTTTATTTTTACCATAATGTCTAAAGTAAAATTTATCGTAAAAATTATAATTGAATAAAACTGCTTCGTTCCAAATTTTTCAGACAATTAAAAAAATCTTTAATTTAGTTGTTTTTAAACACAATTATTAAAACTAACAATATATTTTAAGTGCTGAAATTTCTTTTGTAGTACAAAATAATTATCTATGCACTTAATAAACCAAATTAGATATCTGTCAGAATAGATTTTTCATTAAGCGTTGTAACTTTCAGTTAATGAAGGTTTCGAATTTTCTATTCGGAATTTCTTGTAAACGAAGAAACATTTTAGCATAATTTAATTAGTAATGATTTGTTAGACAATAATACGAAGATTAAACAATTACAGGAAAAACTCTACATGTATGTATGTATATATATATATATATGTAAATATATATATATATATACATGCAAAATTGAAATAAACATAGAGAAATTAATTATCTATGTATGCCTGAAAGCCTTTCAACTTATTTTTAATTTTTTATCCTCTAACTTACGAATTCTCAGAATTGAAAATAAAATTCGACGTTGAAAATGCTTTTGTTTATGATAAAAGATGTTAAAGCCAATTAATAGAGAGATAAATTTTGTCTTATAACACATTATTCAAACTGTACATGATTTTTTTTTTCTTGGAAGCTAAATGTAACAAATTTTCTGAATCCTATTAAAGTATTGAATGATTAGTGTCTTATAATCAGAATGTATGTAAGTAAATTTTATTTATTTTCACATTTTTGAAATGCAGATATTTTAAAAAAGCGGGAAAATGTGCAAAGATGCTACGCAATTAATATTATAGAACTACATCAAAGATGTAATAAATAGTTAATATTGTTGTTATCTTCAAATTTCTTTCTGCGACAGCTATCGCGTGAAAAAAAATAGTACAGTAGAATCCCGCAAATTCGGACCCCATTAATCCGGATCTCCACATAATCCAGATCAATCTAGCCAGTTTTTTTTTTTTATTTGAGAAGCGATCGGCAAAATTTCAATAACGTTAATTCATTTCATTTTCGTATTCTGAATAAAAAAGTCTTTTCTGAAATGTTTTCGGAAGAATACCTTGATTTTTTTCATTTAAACTCTTTGATGTTACCTTTCAAAGAAACAACAATGCATCACTTAAGTTTGCAAGCAGGTTATTGAGAGTACTATACGAAATTCGCGAAAGATTTTATGGTCCACAAATTGGGATTTCTTGAATAACAAGCAGGCTTGAAACGGAAGGGAATATAAGCGAGAATGGAAAGGAAATTGCACCTGAAGATTCTCTGAGCATGTTAAAAAAGGATGGTTGTTTGAGTAGTTGCTATCATCTCAATGATGATCAACCAAAAGTTATTAGCCATAACGAAGCAACAAATCATTTACAACAATTAACGGTTTATTTAGAACATCAGGTAGAACATCAACACACTACATCCAACAAACTATGCTCAAGCGGATGCGTGACCGTGCGGCCCGCAAAAGTTATACAAAAACTGGCACAATAGAAGGTTTTATAATTACAAAATAAACATTTTTATTGTCTGTAAATATTCAGCATGTTTAATATAAAGGGGATGTTCTGTTTTATTTCATTTTTTATCATTCTCGGGATAATCTGGATTTTCGATAATCCGAATTGGGTCTGGTCCCAATTAATCCGAATTATAGGGGTTTTACTATATATAATAATAAAATAATAAAAAAATAGTGGGCACTCCAATATTTTTTTTATTAATCCTCAATTTTATCTGCATATAAGATTTAGAAAAAATAGCATTTGGTTAGGAATTTTTGCATCATCAAATGTTTTTTTCAAATAATTAAGTTTTAAGCATCACCTTCTTAAAATTGTTTCAATTTAAACATTTCACGACAATATGCTAATCTTGTCATCATATTTCGATAGCTGACTAATTTGGAGAATTTCCTATTTAAACCCATTAAATATCCATAATTGAATTCATAGCAAGTAAGTTCGCTCCTCGCTTTTGAAAATTTTCAAGATTTGCGATATTTTGTACAATTTTATAAATTTTGATGAAAGCGTGTTTAAAAAAAATGTGTCTTTTTCACTCGAATAAATGGCATACGTACTATTTGCATTCCATAAATGAATTATCCAACATAGTTTTTTAAATTTATTATTATTTATGAATGAAGTTATGTTTTTTTTTATTTTTTTTTTATTTTTTTTTTCTCCCCAAAACCATTTTTTCGCGTATGAGCCCATTTTTCACTTTGTCAAAAATTTGTCATGCACAAACTTTGGCCCATTTCTTAGAAGTATTATAAACTTTAAACTGATTCGATAAATATTTTAATTAACAAATAACGAGGTTTTATCTTTTTTCACAAAAACCCTACCTATTTCCTCCTCCTTTGTCCTATTTTGCCAATTAACGAACTTGACGGAGATTTGAGCAGAATTTTCAAATCTATCATGTCTATACAAAGTGATATAGATAGATAGATGATGTCTTTATATGTAGATATAGATAGATATATAAAGTTTTTTACTGATGGTAGTTTTGGAGTCTAGGAGTCATGATAGATGTTGATCTGCAAACATTTTTCAGAAATTTTAATATAGGAACGACGGCAATAGGCAATATTTCATACGAAATATACCTAAAAATACTATTCGCTAAGCAATATTTTCAATAAAGTAAGTTTGAAATTATCGCTTTTCAAAATTTTCTAGACTTGCGATAGGTAAATTTTAATAAAAGCGTGTTTGAAAAAGAGTGTTTTTTTTTTTTCACTTGAATAAATGACATTCGTAATTTCTGCCTTCCATAAATGAATTATCCTATATAATTGTTTAAATTTATTATTTTTTATGGAAATAATTATTAATAATGTATTGTTTTAAAATTTACACAATACTGAAATAGAAATGAAACTTCACAGATCATATATACTCTACATTTAAAATTTATATATTTTTGCTTAAACTAATGTTATTATTTTTACGACGTTATCTAAAGTAATAAATTATTTTTAAAATTATCATTAAATAAAACTACTTCGTCCCGAAATTTCAAGACAGATAATAAAAAAAAATCTATTTAACTTATTTGTTTTTAAACAAAATTACTAAAAATAACAATATATTTTAAGTACTGAAACTTCTTTTGTAGAAAAAAATATTTATGTATTTAATTATGCCATAAACTGTAAATTAGATATCTGTCAAAATACATTTTTCTTTACGCAATGCAACATTCAGATAATGAAGTTTGCCGAATTTTCTATTTGAGATTCCTTGTAAATAAAGAAACATTTTAGCATAATTCAATTAACTTTGATTTGTTAGACAATAACAGAAATATTAAACAATTACAGGAAAACACTATATATGTGCCAAATTGAAATGAACATAAAAAAAATAATTATCTATGCGTGATAGGAAGCCTGTCAAGTTATTTTATTTTTTTTTTTTATCTTGTAACTTAACAATTTTTAAAATGGAAAGCAAGATTCGAAGTTGAAAATGTTTTTGTTTATGATAAAAGTTGTTAGAGTTAAGATATCGAGAAAATTAATGTTATCTCTCTCTAAGAAATCGGGAAAATTAATGTTATCTCTCTATGTTTCTTTTAAGTAAATTTTATTTATTTTGACAATTTAAAAAATATATATTTTGAAACGATTGAAAAAATGCGCAGTTAAAAGATATTTCATAGTTCAGATTGCAGAACAATGTCGAAAATGTATTCGATAGTTAATATTCTAATAATATTTTAATGTCTGCCTTCTGTATCTATGGCGAGAGAAAAAAAAAGTGATTTCCCGAAATGATTATGAATGAAAAATTGAGGAAGTATTCAAATAACAAATTGCGTTTTTTCTTACTCATCATTAAAACCCTTTTTGCTCCCAAAGAATCCAATTTACAATTCCTCTTATATAGGAACTATATAATGTGATGTATTGGACAGTCTGTTGATAAAGGCAGAATATTTTTCAAAAAAAAAAAAAAAAGGCTACCAAAATGGGTATTTTGAACAGAATTTACCGAAGCGATCGTGATTGCAAATTGATTTATTGAAATCACAAATTGCATGTTTTCTGACTCATTTTTTATCACTTTCCCAGAAATTTGAAAAGTACTTATGCATTCGGTTTGTTTGTCCGTCTCTTCGCGCTCTAACTCTCGTAAATATACTCGGATTGCCATGAAATTTTTGGACGTTTTTTAGGTTTACCCTAGCACGAATCCTATTGAAAATGAAGTTTCTACCATGATTAATTTAATTACAGGGACAGTAAAAAGTTTTCCCTTACATTACAGCCTATGGGGAAAAATCGTTTCAAATGAATTTTAACGTTTATAACACTTTCCAAAAGTTTGAAAGTGCTTATGCATTGTTTGAAAAGTACTTATGCATACGCTTTGCCTGTCCGTCTGTCCGCGCTCTAACTACTGTAAATATACTCGAATCGCCATGAAATTTTTGCATGTTATTGACGTTTAGCCTAGCACGAACCCTATTTAATATGAAGTTTCTACCATGGTTAGTTTATTTACAGTGAGAGTCAAAAATTTCCATCTCATTATGGCCTATGGGGAAAAATCGTTTCAAAGGCATTTTAAAGATGTTACACCCTGTCAAACACATTAAAATTTACATGCATTTAAGAGGTGCACTAAAATATGCATTCTATAAAATATGTGGTGGAAATATAGCTATTAATCATTTACAGGGTCACACAAAAGAATTCCATTCGATAATGGTAAAGGGGGGGGGGAGGAATAGTGTGTGACATTTTTTAAATATATTAAACTGTTTTGTGTATAACAAAATCGATATATGTCACTGAGAAATAATATGAATTATACGATACTGTCTTGCATAATATGAAGTACATTGCATTTACAGGGGCATACAAAAGATTTCAAATAGTATATTCCTTCCGACGGCCTGTATATGTTTCCGATGGTGGCTGATGGATGGATGTAATATATTTGAATTATGATACACGCATTTAAGTTTCACTAAATCTTTGTACATTATAAGGGTGTGTGTAAATGTTATAGTTGATATACAGGGCTACCTAAAAGAGCTCGCCAACGTTACTGTGTATGAGCGTAAATTACTTAAAGGTGGTTATTAAATAAGATATACATTTTTACGCTGAACTGCATTCAATTTACAAAGAAATGTTTGCAGAATATACATAAAATGATAAACAGGTCCGCACAAAGAATTGTGTACATGGACACCTATGAATGATAATTTATAACAATGTAATTTCAGTTGTTATAAGAGTGTTTCAGTTTAAAATGAATTTTAGCTTCTTACTGATGTGTAATAAAGGTACAAGTTAAACTACAGGGCTGAACAAGAGTTTTCAAGTATGTTTTCCGTTTATTAGTACAAATTGCTCAAAAAGAAATTTTAAGCTTTTTTTCTTGTTAAACTGAATTTTCCCATTATATAATATGTATATCAACCGAAAAATCAAATACAGGGCATAGGTAGGACAAAAGTATTGGAATATATATTTGGCAATATACCCTTATTTCCCTAATTAACGAAGTTTTCTTAAAGATTTCATGAAGTGTTGCAAAGTGCTTCATAATCTATGCTTAACGCATGATTTTTCTTACTTGTTAAATTCGGTTTTTCTCTCAAACGCATCCAATTGACAAGTTTTCTTATTTAAGAACTGTATAATGTGTCGTATTGGTCAGTTATTTGATAAAAGCTCTGAATGTGTTTAAAAAAAGCTGTCAAAGTGGGCACTTCGCACAAAATTTCCCGAATTGATTTGTAAATTCAATTTTGCTGTCATTCAATTGGCATTTTTTTTGAACAATATAATGTTCTGTATTGGTAAATTTTTTAATAAAGTCAGAACATATTTCTAAATTTGTTGTCAAAATGGGCATTAGAGCGGAATTTCGCTTAAGATGATTCTGATAAAACCAGTTGTTACAGAAAAGTGAAATTAAAAAAATTTCAAAAGCGGTCAAATAAAGTTATTAAGCTGGATTTATCTCGTATATATTTTTTTTGTTGTTGTTGTTGAAATGCGTACTCTTCGAAATCTATTTCCACATATAGGCTAAGCCGACAGTAATTTTTATAAATATGAAAGAGATCAATTAGCAAAGTTTATTACTTTAACGCGTATAACCAAATGTTTATTTTTTAGTTAGTTATATGTACATATTTTTCCCTAACCTGTTACTATATATATTTTATATTAACACATAACATATCCTTCATAAAAAGAATAAATATTAGAAAATGTTTCAAACGATTTTTTCTAAACATCGTCAAACTCGTTGAAAATCAAAACTTATACGCAGAGAATTTCCATCTCTCCAAATAATCTTAATACCCAACACATGTAGCAGTAAATGTAAAGTGTGAAATATTGATTATTTTAGCTATATTTTAAAGTAATGTGTTTAGAAGGATAAATTGAAAGTGACAAATATTCCAACACGCAACTCACATTTCAGTTCTTAAGGGAAATCTGTGATCTAAATTTTTAAGGAAATGTAATTTTTTTATGTTTCAGTTTTATTTCGACAACGGAGTATACAAACAAAATATAATGAAAAATTCTTTTAAAAAATATACTTTAGATATTTTCCTTAAAAAAATTGTAGAAAAATATGTTAGTGTGTAAGTTACACATTTTATAAAAACTTTATTCTACAATATAGTTATATCTGTTTGCTGCAGGTAAATATTAACTAACAGAGTATACAAAAAGAAACAATAAAAACTACTTTCTAAAGAAAATATATTTTTAATTTATTCATAAAAAATACGTCCTAAATATGTTAATGTATTTAATATATGCTGCATATTTTATAAATATTGATTCTTCTATGATAATTATATCTGTTTATTGAAGCTTAAAAAGAAATAAAATTGTTCATTTTTATAGCAAGATGTTTATTTAAAAATTTGATTATAACTATTTTTTTAGGTATATTCACTTATAACACAAAACCATTTCAATAAACTTGATATGAATCTCTCTATGAAATATGTGTCATGTTTAACATAAATTGTAACCTTCGTTAATGATTAATGTATGAAATGATACACTACATGGCCGTTAATGAACGTCCACTTGCGATTTTAAACATTTTATTAAATATCTAGAAAAATGCACGAGGAATTATCCTGAAAATCTCCGTTTATAAATGTAATAGTACAAACCATACATTTCCGTGAAGATTTTTTTCCCAAAACTCCATAGGGGTCCGTCAACAAATTAAAAAAATGAATATATTTTGGATAACCCTGTCAAAACTAATGTAGCAAAAGCGCTCAATCTGTAGATTATGATTAAGTGGCTTATTGTAATTAACTGTGTTAATTTTTATGTCAATAGGATATATACTCGTAAAAAAATTAAGGTTTTTATGAAAACAGTCCCGAATGATTTCAAGATTTTTGCTTATATTTTCCAGAGTTCTTAATATAAAATAATATTCTTTTCTAAAAATATGATAAACAACATAGCGCACAATATCCTGTAATCAGAATTAAAAAATAAACATTTTTTCACTGCGCATGCGTCAACGATATCAAAATTTCATTTGCATATTATGTTAGCTAAATGTATAGAGCAACTTTAGTGAAAGTCTCAAAATCATAGCTTGAAAATTCTGAAAGTTATCGTCTATAGAATAAGCTTAAAATCCGCTTTTCTCAAAATGAAGCAAAAAAAAAAAAAAAAAAAAAAAAAAAAAAAAAAAAAAAAAAAAGAGAGGTTTTATCCAAATGTACGTCCCAAATTGAGTATTTTATATTGACACTAAAGAACGAATATATGGATACAATCCCTCTTGTTTTTGCTTCATTTTGGTAATAACGGATTTTCAACGAATTCTATTGACGATTATTTTCTGAATTGTCAAGCTAAGATTTTGAGAATTTCACAAAATTTGCTCTATACAATGAGCTAACATAATATGCAAATGAAATTTTGATATAGTTGACGCATGCGCAGTGAAAAATTATTTAGTAAATCTACTCATTTTTCATACAATTTTAATTATTTTTTTAATTCTGATTACAGGCTATTGTGTGCAATGCTGTTTGTCATGTTTTTAGGCAGTAATATTATTTTATATTAAGAACTCTGGAAATTGTAAGCAAAAATCTTGGAAAATATTGAAACTGTTTTTATAAAAACCTTAATTTTTCTACGAGTATACATCCTATCGACATAAAAATTAACACAGTTAATTACAATAAACCATTTCATAATAATCTACACTTTAAGCTCTTTTGCTACATTAGTTTTGACAGGTTTGTCCAAAATATATTCATTCTTTTTCAATTTGTTGGTGGTCAACTATGGAGTTTCGGTAAGAAATCTTCACGGAAATGTGTGAATTTTACTATTATATCTATAGACTTACAGTTTCAGGATAATTCCTCGTGTATTTTTCTAGATATTTAACAAAATGTCTAAAATCGCAAGTGGACGTTCATCAATGGCCATGTAGAGTTTAATTTTTATTACTTTTTTAATTATTTGGTGTTGTGTTTAAATGTTAAAACTCTAACTAGTATCTGGAACTAAAACTAATTTCTGACCATGTTTTTTTTGTTTAAATTTAAGACATTTTTGAAGCTATTGAACAGGTTTCAAAAATAATGGTTGAAAATAATGGTGTTAGCTCCTGTTTCTTCCTAGACTACATTTAATCGGGAAGCTACTAACCTAAATGAGCTGCAAGAAAAAAACACATGGCCTCAATATGCGATTTTTGTGTAATTAAAATGCCTAGAAAAATTTCATTTCGCTTATAAGATCCTAAATCTTATGATATATAAATGATTTTTTAAAATATTTCCTAAAAAATTAAAAATTTAAAAAGGGAGAAATGCGCAAAATACAGGGTGATTCTAAATTTTTTTACAATAAAACAGGGTTGATAGTACACATCAAGACAAACAATATTAAATAAGAGACCAGGGGTCCCAAACGTTTTCGAAAGGATATAGCCGCCATTAAAGTTTAGGGTCCAAAATTTCAAATAAACATAAAAAGCGGAAAAACCGGTCGATTGATTTGCGGTTTTCATTAAAATTATTCTTTATGTCGGCATTTTCTTGAAATTAAATTACAAAGATAAATTTTTAAAAATGCCGATAGAGGGTGCATTAGACTTTGGAACAACGAACAACTATTTTTTGCCGGTATTTTTTACATTTTATTAAATGTTTTCGTAAGCTTAGACTCAAACTTAAATTTTGAGCTCAAAATGTGAATAGTGGGGAAAGCTTAAGTAGCACAAACTGAGCTGTGTTCAGGGGGTTCAAATTTCAAATGATTATAAAAAACGGAAAAAAGTGGTCCATTGATTTGCAGATTTCACTTAAACTATTCTTTATGTAGGCATTTTCGTGAAAATAAATTATAAAGATAAATTTCAAAAAAAATGCCGAAAGCGGGCGCTTTAGAATTTGGATTAACGAACAACTCTTTTTTGGCGTTATTCTTTGCATCTTATTAAATGCTTTCGTAAGCTAGACTTAAATTTTGAGCTCAAAATCTTAATAGTTGGGAGTGGTTAAGTAGACAAACTGAACTGTGTTCAGAGGGTTCAAATTTCAAATGATTTTAAAAAACACAAAAATTGGTCGATTCGTTTGCGGTTTTCGCTAAAACTAATTTTCAAATCAGCATTTTCTTGAAAATAAATTTTAAATATAAGTTTCAAAAAATGCCAATAGAGGGCGCCTTAGGCTTTGAAGTAGCGTACAACTATTTTTAACCGTTATTTTTTTTAAATCTCATTAAATGCTTTCTAATGCATAGACTTAAATTTTGGGTTGAAATTCTGAATCGTTGGGATTGTTTAAGTAGCGAAAAATTGAGTTTTGTTCGAGGAGGGGGAGGGTTAAATTTCAACTCCTGATAACACTTCAGTTTGAGCTTCTTAGCCCCTCCCAACGATTCAGAATTTGAGCCCAAAATTTAAGTCTATGCATTTGAAAGCATTTAATGAGATTAAAAAAATAACGGTTAAAAATAGTTGTACACTACTCCAAAGCCTAAGACGCCCTCTATCGGCATTTTGTGAAATTTATCTTTAAAATTTATTTTTAAGAAAATGCTAATTAAAAAATTAGTTTTAGTGAAAACCGCAAACGAAACGACCAATTTTTGTGTTTTTTATAATCATTTGAAATTTAAACCCTCTGAACACAGTTCAGTTTGTCTACTTAACCACTCACAACTATTCAGATTTTGAGCTCAAAACTTAAGTTTTAGTCTAAGCTTACGAAAGCATTTAATTAGATGCAAAAAATAACGCCAAAAAAGAGTTGTTCGTTACTCTAAAGTCTAAAATGCCCTCTATCGACATTTTTTGAAATTTATCTTTATAATTTATTTTCACGAAAATACCTACATAAAGAATAGTTTTAGTGAAAACCGCAAATCAATCGACCAATTTTCCCGTTTTTTATAATCATTTGAAATTTGAACCCTCTAAACAGAGCTCAATTGGTGCTATTTAAGCACTCTCCCTTATTCAGATTTTGAGCTCAAAATTTAAGTTTGAGTCTAAGCTTACGAAAACATTTAATGAAATGTAAAAAATACCGGCAAAAAATAGTTGTTCGTTGCTCCAAAGTCTAAAGCGCCCTCTATCGACATTTTTTAAAATTTATCTTTATAATTTTATTTCAAGGAAATGCTGACATAAAGAATAATTTTAGTGAAAACCGCGAATAAATCGACCGATTTTTCCGTTTTTAATGTTTATTTGAAATTTTGGTCCCTAAACTTTAATGGCGGCTATCTCCTTTGGAAAACGTTTGGGACCCCTGGTCTTCTATTTAGTATTGTTTGTCTTGATGTGTACTATCACCCCTCTTTTATTGTAAAAAAAATTTGGAATCACTTTGTATATTCTAGAAACATTCTAAATGGCGATTTATACACAATTTCATGAAATATCAAACCGATTTCAGATGTAATGGGTCAAAAACATTTGTGGAAATCCTTGTTCTAATATAAACTCTATTTTATGTCGCCAATACCATCAGGGGTTTACAGAAGTACCAAAGTAGGAATGTGCGTGAAGCGTAGCAAATGAGGTGCATTCGTACTCCAAAGAAAATTAAAAATTTTCAAATCTTGCTGTTGTAGTATACTGTACTTCAGATATAATAATAATGGTCAAAATTTTGTGTGTTCCTGTAAATACTATCTGCTTTCTATTATAGAAGAAGTAAGTTAAATTAACCGCAGTAACGTATATTAATTTCGTAAAATATGAAATAGTTTAATATAATTAAAACACGCCCTAAACAATATTTCCCTGTATACCATAATGCAATGGAATACATTTGAGTAGCCCTGTAAATTAATAATAAATAGTCTTTGTATCATAGATTGTTCATAATGTATATTTCAGTATCTATTTCATAGATTCATGTCAATTCCATTGTAGTCCAAAGAGTGTAACATCATTAAAACGTATTTGAAACTATTTTTTCCTATTGACCGTAATGCGATGGAATACTTTTGGTTGTCTCTGTAATTAAACTATACATCCAATTTTCAAAAATTTGATTTGACTCGTCAAAATTATGCAATAATTATATATTTTAAATCTGAAACGATTTAATTGGGTAGTTTTGGCTTTTTTATAAGCGGACGGACAGACTGAACGATGAGTATAGGTGCTACGTATTTATATAATTACAAACGCACATAAATCTATTCAGATCTTGGTGTAATAGTATGCACTCTTTCAAATAGAGTGTAGTAGCCGAAATATTTTGTGTGTCCCTGTAAATACTATTTGATTTATATTATGTAGGAAATAACTTGTCGTAATCCTCAGCAACGTATTTCAATACATGTATTAAAGAATGTTCTGGTGAGCAAAAAAAAAGGGTTAATATGTTTTTAAGTATAAAAAAGTGTTTGACAAGTACTTCTAATTGAGATTGAGAAAGGACAAGGGATCCCTTATTGGGCGCAGCTCACTATCAATGCCAAATTTGAAAAATTTATATTTGCGTTTTTCCCATGTAAATGTGATTAGTCACAATTACGATAAAAATATGAAGTGCAAAGACGTAGCCAGAAAAAAAAGCAGCGTAATTAAACATGAATGTAAGGCGAAATAGTACCAGAATCCTTAGTTCCTGCAGCGTATTCAGCTTACTTCCTGCAGCATACTCATTGTAGTGCCACCAAGCATGCCCACAGCGTAAAACTGCACAGAAAACTGATTTGTATGTAATTGCACTGCAGTGCAACTCACATGTAAAGCAGGACTAAAAATTTTACTAAAAAGAAAGACGGGAATTTATACGCAAATTTATTTTATATGGAAAAAGCGCAAATAGGATTTTTTCAAATTTGGCATGGACAGTGCGCTGCAGCCAAGAAGGGATCACTTGTCCTTTCTCATGCTCAATTAGAAGCACTTGTCAAACACTTTTTCATACTTAAAAACATATTAACATTATTTGTTGCTCACCAGAGCATTTTTCGATACTTGTTATTTAATTTTTTTTTCATAAAAACTGAAGATTTTTTTTATATTTTTAAAAGAAAAATTATTTGAAATATTTGCTGCTGTCAAAATTTTATTCTTGTCTTAATTAGGAAAGTTATTGCATTGCCATATAAAAAGCATGATGTCCGAAAAATAAACCAAGGACTTAAACCAAATAAACCAAATTACAGTGCGATCACAACTTTATTCAAAGATCTGAATCTAAATGTTTCGCAATAAAAATAAATAACCATGTTTATCACGTGATTTATTTAATTTGAATAAATTATGTTACATGCATAAAAAGTGTACTTACTTAAACTTTGTGGCAATGAATAAAAAAGAATTCAACAGCAACAACAAGAAAAAGCGTTCAACTGGAGCTTTAAGATACAAATTTGATTTTCTCAGCAATAGTCAAACATAAAACGATGAAAAAAATCTTTTTTAAGTATTACCAAGAGGATTAAAATAACCCAAAAATGGAGTGAATCCATCCACAGGATCATTAGCTATCGCTTGTTGAATTTTACGTCTTCATTTTTTCGTTAAAATTTAAATAAAATACTACAGTAAACTAAGATAATTTTAATGCTATCATTTTATTCGTCTTGTCGAATTCTATCTTTTAAAAAAATAATCACTGTCGTATTTCAACTGGTTCGCCAGAAATTTCAAAAAGATGTTTGCATTTTCCATTTCTCAAACATATTATACCAAACGCTACCGAGTTTGCTATGATAAAAAGTGTTAAGTAGTTTATTACAATTAAAACTCGTACCAATACCATTTTTAATGCAACACTTTTGTTTGCCTTGTAAATCAATAAAAATTTTTCTTTGCACCACAGATTACACAGAATGTACTGTATCCTGCGGTAATAACGCCACTTTAAGGTTCTACCAATTTTCACGGCTTAATTTTAGATTGTATTTTTCAAACAAATATAGTATTTGATACAACAAATCATTCACTATCTATATAAAAAAAATAATTTAATAGATGTGTATTCATAAATTGTAATGGCGTGATTTCTTAACCAATGCTATTTGGCGTTATTACCCACCTATATGGGTAATAACGCCATGCAAACAAAACTATAAAATAAGATGGAATAAATGGCATGTAGATTGCCCAGTTCTAAAAATACAAACTCTACAACTCTAGAAATTGACAAATTACATTCTAAGCTATTGAAAATGTTCAATTTTTTGTGAAGATGTAAGAAAAAGAAAAGTGTGGTGGTGGCGGGGGGAAGAGGTAGAAGAATATCAGATTCTAAGCTAATTTTTGTTTTAATAGGACCGTCTAAGTAGAATGATTAGAAACATTGTACGGTTTTGACTGTGTTTATTTGATATAGTCCCATATATGCATTCTATGCGATAGAAAATATTTAATTTTTTGTGAAAGTGAAAGAAAAAGGAATGAGGGGGATATTCAACAGAATATAACAACCTGTGCCTCCCTTTACTTAAAAAGTCCCGCTTAAATATAAGAAACATTGCATGGTTTTAACCATTTATAATGTAATATTTTAATCATGTGAAATTTTATAATAACAAGAGTTATATGTAATAAATATTTTTGTTAATACTATTATACTATTCTTGTAAATAGTTTTTAACCCATAACTCCATATGAATGCGGATTCTTTAAATCTAAAGTTAAATTGTCGGCGTTATATAAAACATGCTTTAATAAATTTTTAAATAATTAAATAAGATTTTTGATAAAAAATATTATCCCAATGAGATCTCTTTTGTTAAATTTTATACATGATTCATGTGGTTATATATCATTATCTCTATATTAGCAACAAAATTAATCTCTAACTGCGGTTAGCAATCTCACTGAACGCTGTCCCCCCCCCTCCCCAAATTTTAGAGTTTAACTTGTATTTTTCAGTGTAACTATAGCTACAACTGAAATTCTCTTTCGTTTGGAGGCCTCTTACTTTTATTAGAAATATTTAATTAGATTAAATTTATATTAGAATTAATTCTGTACAAAAAGTTTAGTGCAGAAACAGTAATCTATGATTTTTAATCATTGATCACCTTTCAACTTTTAACTACCGTTACCGGACTTACTATGTTACCGGACTCACAGACCACTATTTTTCTTTTAATATTTATAGTTAAACTTGTATTTTTCATTTTAACTACAAACACTACCGAAATTTTGTTTCATTGGAACTTCAGTACTATCACCAGAGACTTTTAAATAGGTGAATATAAAGTATAATAGTCTTGTATAAAAAGTTTAGTACAAAAGCACAAACATATGAGTTATTCCCGCTTTTTATTCATCTTTCGATCTTGCGGTCTCACAAATCGCTTCACATTAGTTACGTTACAATTTCTGTCACATCGGTTAAAGGTTAAACTTGTAAAATTTTGAAAAACCGAACACTGAGAAAGCGGATAGTTAAAATTTAGAACTCAATTGAACAATCCAGTGGAAGTATAATAGAAACCTGATTTTGAAGATGTTCGAAATAGAATAACGAAAACAATTTGATATAGTTTTATTTAAACAAGTTTAAAATTATTTTTTACACCAGTGTTAAAAAAAAGTAGAGAGATTAGTTTTGGGTATTGGACCCATCCCCCTCCCTTAATCTTACCATTTCAAGAATGATAATAATGCTGTCCCATATTAATAATTCAACGACTTTTGGATGTAGGTTAAAGTGTAGGCCCACTGTTGGAAATCAACTGGGGTAATAACGCCAAGGACTGGCGTTATTACCCCGGTATCCTTATTGCGCAGTACATTTTAAACTACAAATTATCTCGAGAAGATATCCAAAATCTTCTACAACATTTTTAAAGTACATGAAATGCAGTACAAATTCATGTAATAAACAAAGTATTTCTGAATAAAAAATAGTCTTCACATCACAAGAAGTGTCTCGCAAATTTTAGATCAAGCGTTAATTTTAGTTGCTTGTAAAAGCAATAAGACCTACAAATGGTACAAATTAACTTTAAGCTATTTTTTGCGATTTATATGACTCAAAGTCTTTCTGCGCAGAGCCCATGGGTGTCATTTACCGGATAATTTCTTAATCATGAATAATATTAGCACTCTGCGTTATTACCCCGCCAGCCCCACCAGTAGCCGAGAGGTTCAGACCTTTCAACTGGTAGACGGCAGGTGCTGGGTTCGAACCTAATCGCGGCTGTCGGCCTAACCGTTCGGAGTTTTCGTGGTTTTCTTCGAACCTTGCGTAAATACGGGTTAGGTTCCCTTAGAAAGACCCCCACGAAGGGCACTCCCCCCTGGTCCTATATCTCATTAGTGTAGATAATCGGACGACAAAAATAAACCAAACCTAACCAAACCAAACCTATTACCCCGCCTGGCGTTATTATTCCAGAACACCTTATATTATAGTATATACTTCATAGATGCATATCAGTTTTATTATGTTCGAAAGAGTGTAAGACCATTAAAACGCACTTGAAACTTTTTCCGCCATTAACCGTAATCTATCGAAATATTTTTGATTAACCCTGTAATTGAACCATGCATCCGATTTTCATAAAATTTTAAATGACTCAACAAAATTATCCAATAATTATATGTTTTAAATTTCAAACGATTCCGTTTTGTAGTTTTTGAATTGTTATATGCGGATGGACGGACAGCCGGGCGGATTGAACACAGCTATAGGTGTTATGTATTTATACAGGAAATAACTTGTAGTAACCCTCAGCCACATATATCAATATTAAAAAATGTTAAATAATTTAATACAAGTAAAACGCGCACTAAACAATGTTCTCCTTATACCATTTTTAATGCAACAATTTTGTGTGGTTTTGTAAATCAATAACAAATGTTCTTTGCACCACAGATTGTACAGAAAGTATATTATAGTATATATTTCATAGATCCATATCAATATCATTATGTTCGAAAGAATGTAAGACCATTAAAAATGAACTCGAAACTTTTTTTCCATATTGACCGCAATGTATTAGAGTATTTTTTATTGTTCTTGTAATCGAACTATGCATCCGATTTTCATAAAATTTGAAATTACTCAACAAAGTTATCTAACAATTACATATTTTTAATTTCAAACGGTTCGGTTGGTTAGTTTTTGAGCTGTTATATGCGGACGGACAGACGGATGGATTGAACGACAACTATTGGTGCTATGTATTTACATAATTACGAACGCACCTAAAAAGGCTGTAAATTGCGATTTTTTTAATACTGCAGGAACTAGTTGAATAATAATTTGAAATTATGAATGGTATTTACTTACAGACGATCTGTAAGAACCTTTCTTAAAAAATTCGAAATTTAAAAAGGTAGAAAATGGGCGAAAGGCATTTCAAAAGCATTTAAAATTGCGATTTCTACACAATCTCAAAGAACATAATGGTGGAAAATTGGCGCACAGGATGAGCCAAATGGCACAACTAACTTTTCATAGTATTAGTAGCTGTTACCCGTGACGTCGTTCACGAGGCATTAAAATATACATATAATTGCATTAAGAAAGCAAAACGTTCACCAGAGGGTTGCAGGTGTGAAAAACGTTCTAAAATGCGATTTCTGTGATGTTGAAGAACCTAGAAATTGATATATGGGATGATAGTTACTTAGAAAATATAAATGTATTCTTAGAATATTTGAAAATAATATTGTTAATTTAACACGTTTGATGATAAGAATCGAAAATCGTTTGAAAAATTCCTAAATTATGATATCGATGCAATCTCAGAAAATCATAAATCGATCACAAAAGTAATGGTGGTAAATCAGTGGAGACAATCTTTGACCGAACACAGGCTATATTTTGTAACAGTGCCACAATTACCTGGGGTTAGCAGAAAAAAAAAACATACTAAAAACGTCTTTAAAAACATTCGAAGCTGCATATTTTATGGAATATTAAGAATTATCAGACCGATTTCAATATTAATAATGGCAAATTAATGGTTATAGTCTCTGTTTCAACATAGGCATTTTTTTCTAGTGTCACTTCATGAGATCGTCCAAGGGCCAACAAGATAAAATCCTAAAGGTATCGAAAACAAGAAAAAAACTTATTTTGGAACATGGAAAAGTAGATATAGTTGAAACTAAATGATTCATGTCTGACGGAAGTGAAATGGCTCATAAGCCAAAAATTAATATCACTAGTGGTTCACTCATAAGTTTATCACTTTGTTTTCCGTACAAATATTTCACACATTTGATTGTATATGACAATGATAAACCTACGAGTGTACCACTAGTGATATTAATTTTTGGTTTATGAGCCATTTCACTTCCGTCAGACAAGGATCATTAGATTCCCTTATTAATACTTTTCCATAAAATTAAGGTTTTTCTTGTGCTCGATACCTTAGGATTTTGTTAGGAATTTGTTATGATGTTTAATATTAAGCTATGATTGCGTACTAAAAAGGTTTCTAAAAGATCCAAATGAATACTGAAGTAAGCGTATGAAATGAGCATAAAAGCTTTAAAATACTTTTTAAATTATTCTCTTTCTTCTTATTAATTTTTGTTTTCTTTCTACTGAATGCAATGCAAAAATGAAGTTTTGTCAAACAATGGTTTATTTAATAATTTTTGATACTACAAGTATAATTTGTTTTAATGAAAATTAGATAAACAAATATCACTTAGCATATTTCGAACTATAACACGAACAAAAGCACGGGTTTTAACAGTACCTAATAAATTATTGCATGAAATTATAAAACACATTTAAAATAACTAATTGATAGATCTTAATAAATAAATAATAAATTTAGTTAATTGAAAACAATTTTTCGTTACATATTTATATAATAATTTTTATAGCTTACGAAAGCATACTATAATGCATTAAAATAGCAAATAAAGCCTTTGTGCACAAATGTTTAAAGATAGAAAACCAACGAATATAAATGCACAAATAAAGTATGAGAAGGTAGCAAATAGCTATTTCGAATCTACTAACGAGATTCTTCATCAGTGCAAAACTCAGCGAGCTAAAAGTAGCAAAACTGAGCAAAGAAACAGAGAGACGCGGGCTTATATACCCGCTATGGGAACAATCCCGCCTAAAGAAAAGCAACCAATGAGAAGAAAGCAGCCAAAACCAACTGAGTGGACAAGTAGCGACATCTATCGGAGAACAAGCAAAACAAAAAATAAAAAGCGAGTGGAAAAAAAAAAAAAAAAAAAAAAAAAAAAAAAAAAAAAAAAAAAGATTAAATTAAAGATTTCCAAATACTTGGAAAATAGGGAGTACTAGATAAGTCATTGACTAAGGAGTGAGAATTTTTTATGATGTGGTAATCTTCCCAAAAATCAAGATCAAGAATAGAAGGGCATTTATGGATGATGGTGGCTGAGGAAAAGTTAAACTTATGTTGAGAAGACCAACAATGTTGAGCAATAGAGGAACGTTTAAGCTCCTGATTTTTGACATACCTTTTATGTTCCATTAAACGAAATCTGAGAGCACGTTTAGTTTGACCAATATAAGAAAGACCACATTGGCAAGAAATTTGGTAAATACCCCAGTTATCTAAGTGATCAATGGGGTGCTTAAGATTTGAAAAAGCAATTTTATTAACAGGAGAAAAAATAACATTGAAATCGAACCTTTTTAAAATTTTAGCAACTTGCTGACTGATTTTGGGGAAAAAAGGCAAAACAACCAAAGCATTGGAGTTCGAATTAAAGTTCCTATTTTCAGATTGTGTGGATTTTGTCAATTTTCTATGAATAGAATCTATAATATTAGGAGAATAACCACGATCAACAGCAATAGCTTTTAGGTAATTAAGTTCATCCCTGAGTAACTGAGGAGTTGAACAAATATTGGAAGCCCGGAAAACAAAAGTTTTAAAAGCCGCAACTTTCTGGTAATTAAATTAAAACAACTTAAATTAACTTAAAAGCCGCAACTTAATCTGGTCTTAAATTAAACAACAATTTCTCTGTTTCTGCCCCTCCTTCGTTACCCCGTCTTATTGCTCCTATTGAAAGAGCCTTTAAGCATAGCGCTATTTCTCCTTCTCAAAAAGAGTCTATTAGGCATCTCATTGCCAATACTGTTGATTTCAATTCGAATGTTTATAAGCCAAATCTTAATAGTTCAGTTAAACATTGTCTAAAAAGTTTGTCTTCTGATCCGAATTTGATCATAACTAAGGCTGACAAAGGTGGTCAGATTGTCGTTCTTGACAAGTCTTCTTATTTAGAAAAATCCCATAAATTAATTAATGATGGTCCCTATGTGGATATCCACAAAGACCCTTCCTCTAATGAAATTGCTACTATCAAATCTGCCATTAAGTCTTCACACATTATTCCTGCTAAATTAAAGAGGTCTCTTATTCCTTCAATTGCTCATTGTGCCAGGTTTTATGCTTTACCTAAGGTCCATAAACCTGACATTCCTTTTAGACCCATTGTTTCCAGTATCGGTACGGCTTCTTATAAACTTGCCAAATATCTTGTTTCCATATTTTCTCCTCTCTCAAGCAGTAATTCTTTCACGGTTAAGAATTCTTTTGAATTTACTAAGAAACTTCACAGTTTTAAGCCACAAGGCCACATGATGGTTTCTTTTGATGTTAAATCATTATTTACCAATGTTCCTGTCGAAGGTGCTTTATATTGCCTCAAGAAAAGGCTTTGTGAATTTCATTTTTCCTTTTTCGAAATCGAGGAGCTTATTCATCTAACTCGTGCTTGCTTATCTCAAAATACTTTTGCTTTTAACGGGAATTTCTTTCGTATGATTGACGGTTTGGCTATGGGTAATCCTCTTAGTCCGACTTTATGCGATTTGTACATGCATTACTTTGAAATAAAATTATTTGAAGTCTTAAAATTTCCGTTCTATGTACGTTATGTAGATGATATCTATGCTTTAGTTGAAGTGAATTCTGATATAAATCATATTCTCTCTGTCATGAATTCTATTGATTCTTGCATCCAATTTACTTTTGAAACTGAATCGGACAATTCCCTGCCTTTTCTGGATGTTCTTGTTATTCGCAATGAGGATAATTTTCAGACTACTGTCTTTCGCAAACCTTTTGCGGTCAGTCTTCCACCTCACAAATATTCTTCTCATCCTCCTAACCAGAAAGTTGCGGCTTTTAAAACTTTTGTTTTCCGGGCTTCCAATATTTGTTCAACTCCTCAGTTACTCAGTGATGAACTTAATTACCTAAAAGCTATTGCTGTTGATCGTGGTTATTCTCCTAATATTATAGATTCTATTCATAGAAAATTGACAAAATCCACACAATCTGAAAATAGGAACTTTAATTCGAACTCCAATGCTTTGGTTGTTTTGCCTTTTTTCCCCAAAATCAGTCAGCAAGTTGCTAAAATTTTAAAAAGGTTCGATTTCAATGTTATTTTTTCTCCTGTTAATAAAATTGCTTTTTCAAATCTTAAGCACCCCATTGATCACTTAGATAACTGGGGTATTTACCAAATTTCTTGCCAATGTGGTCTTTCTTATATTGGTCAAACTAAACGTGCTCTCAGATTTCGTTTAATGGAACATAAAAGGTATGTCAAAAATCAGGAGCTTAAACGTTTCTCTATTGCTCAACATTGTTGGTCTTCTCAACATAAGTTTAACTTTTCCTCAGCCACCATCATCCATAAATGCCCTTCTATTCTTGATCTTGATTTTTGGGAAGATTACCACATCATAAAAAATTCTCACTCCTTAGTCAATGACTTATCTAGTACTCCCTATTTTCCAAGTATTTGGAAATCTTTAATTTAATCTTTTTTTTTTTTTTTTTTTTTTTTTTTTTTTTTTTTTCCACTCGCTTTTTAGTTTTTGTTTTGCTTGTTCTCCGATAGATGTCGCTACTTGTCCACTCAGTTGGTTTTGGCTGCTTTCTTCTCATTGGTTGCTTTTCTTTAGGCGGGATTGTTCCCATAGCGGGTATATAAGCCCGCGTCTCTCTGTTTCTTTGCTCAGTTTTGCTACTTTTAGCTCGATGAGTTTTGCACTGATGAAGAATCTCGTTAGTAGATTCGAAATAGCTATTTGCTACGTTCTCATACTTTATTTGTGCATTTATATTCGTTGGTTTTCTATCTTTAAACATACTATAATGCGCATAAAAAAAGATTTCTCCCTATTGTTATGTATTTTTTGTTTGTATTATTAGTTACTCAAAAATTTTATCCGAGTTAATTTTTAATCAAATTTTATTACGCCAGTGATAAATCAGTTTCAGAGTCAGATCCATTGGAGTTGCCAACTGACATTTTTTAACGAATAATCTTGACATGATAAATATTTAAATTTACAAGTCTTTCTTTAAGTAGAAAGTTTTAAAAAATTATTATTGAGATGCATATGTAACTAATTGCGACTTAAATTTCAATATAATTCACATAAAAAAATCAGCATTAAAAGAATATTTTATTGTTGGAACAATGATGGATACAGATAAGCAAAACATGTTATTGATTTATAGTATATTTTTAAAAACATTTTTAAATCAAGTACTGAAGTTAATTTGGACATCATTTCATTTACATGGAAATAATGTTTTCTTTTCTTTCTCTCATTCTTTTTAAAACAATACCTGTTTCAATTATTTCAAATTTTTCTATTAATAAATATTTACATATATATATAGAATGTTTTGAAACTTAAATTAAATAATTCCAACTTTTGTGCTACTACAAATGATATGCATGAGATTTATATTTCTAATTTTATTTCTTTTGTACCCGTAAGTTTTATGCAGAGATTTAATGTAAAGTTTTCAGCTAGCGTGAGTTTAAGAGGATATATAAACTTAAATAAAAGGGCTTTACATTTGTTGAGCAAAACTTTGTATATTTTAAAAGCATAGTGTTTTATTAATTAAATTTTGAAATTCAACACATATGTACTATATACAAATATATGATTGCGTGCATGAAAACATGGAACTTAATTAGATAAATTTAAATATTACTGCACAAAATGAAAACAAAGCATTCTTATTCAGAATGACAATTTGCCACTTTATTTACATATTTAGAAATTTTCTGTATTAAAAAAAAAAATTGTCTTCAGTTTGTATTGGAAGAAATTTAATTAGAAGATATAAAATAATGCTGAGATATTTTTAATTAGTCAATTCATAATAAACTTATCATTAAATATTCTTATCATAGAGATTTTGAGAAAAGAATACCATATGAAGAGTGAAAATATTATGAATAAAAAAGCATAAAATCAATTTAAAGCAGCAGAAAATTTTTAGCTACTTAAGAGATTCTGCGCCCTACGAACTATGTTTGCTAATCGTCACACCGTCGACTAACACGTTAATTTGATGTGCTTTAACCTTTTCCAGTGCGATTTGTTTGAAAAAGGACACCTAACATTCATTTTACTGACATGAAAAATATACAGGGTGTTTCAGTTAAACGTTTCAGAACTCCTAAGAGGGCAAGGGTGCATCCTGACGGCTCGAAATCATAAAGCATAGCGGGGTCAGAAATGCTTTCCCGTCGAACTAGATGGCGTTGTGCAAAGTTCCGAGCTTTCATGCAGGGAATCGTCATCCGACCAATAATATCTTGATTTTTATTTCTGGGGTCAAATGAAAACACTGGTTTATGACACCCCTGTTGACAATGCTGAGGAACTGGTTGCAATATTCGCAGTAGCTGCCGGAGAAATTCGAGATATGCCAGGAAAATATTTGAGAATGTTTGGATTTCCATGCGACGGAGATGTGAGGTGTGCAATGTAGTCGGTGGCAGAAATTTCCAACGCTTACTTTGATTATGTATCCTTTTGTTTTTTTACATGTATTAATAAAACGATTTTTCACTTACGGCGTCTTTTCTTTATGGTGCTTCTGTATACATCACAGCTTCAGGAAAGTATTTCCGGCCCCACATTGCTATATGATTTCGAGCCGTCAGGATGCACCCTACTTCTTTTAGGAGTTCTGAAACGTTTAACTGAAACACCCTATATAATTAGGAATTTCCTTTTATAAAATAAATGAAAATAAGCAAATTCGTATTTTCTAATAAATCCGTTTCTAAATTCTGGTGGAAATTAATTATTTAAAACAGATTTACTCCCGCACCGTAAATGGTTCAAAAGATTACGGAAGATTTAACTACAGTTTAAAAAATCCCTGTCGGCTGGGCCTATAGGCGGAGGTAGATTTCCAAAAGTGCTCATCTCAACAATATATATATATATATATATATATATATATATATGATTAGAGATAAACCCGGTTTAATAACTTCATTTGGCCGTTTATGAAAAATTTTTAATTTCATTTTTCTGCAAAAACTGGTTTTATCAGAATCATCTTAAGAAAAATTCAGCTCAAATGCCCATTTTGACAACATATTTTGAAATAAATTCTAAATTTATTAAAAAATCGACCAAAACAGCACATTATGCAGTTCCTAAATAACAAAAAACTGTCAGTTGAATGCATTTGAGAAAAAAATTTAATTTAAAAATGAGTCATAAAACAACCGATTTGTTGTTTGAATGCATACTTAATTCTTTAATAATGATTGCTTAGGAAAATTTTGTACGAAATACTCACTTTGAAAGCATTTTTAAAAATATATTCTATCTTTATCAAAAAACTGGCCAATACGTCACAAGATATAGTTCCAAAATAAGAGGATCTGTAAATTGGATGCGTTTGAGAGCGAAAATGGATTTTAAAACGAGTCATAAAAACGCAATTTGCTATGTGAAAACTTTCTTAAATTTTCAAATCACGAAGACTTCGGGAAATTCTGTTCAAAATACCCTTTTTGGTAGCCTTTTTCGAAATATATTCTGTCTTTATCAAAAAACCGATCAATGCATCACATTATATAGTTCCTAAATAAGAGGATCTGTAAATTGGATGCGTTTGAGAGCAAAAATGGATTTAAAAACGAGTCAGAAAAAAAGCAATTTCTTATTTGAACACTTCCTTAAATTTTCAGTCTCGATGATTTCTGAAAATACTGTTCAAAATACCCTTTTTGGTAGCCTTTTTTGAAATATATTCCGTCTTTATCAAAAAACTGACCAATGCATCACATTATATAGTTCCTAAATAAGAGGATGTGTGAATTGGATGCGTTTGAGAACAAAAATGGATTTAAAAACGAGTCAGAAAAAAACGCGATTTCTTATTTGAATACTTCCTTCAATTTTCAGTCCCGATGACTTTCGGAAATTCTGTTCAAAATACCCTTTTTGGTAGCCTTTTTTTTAAAATTTATTCTGTCTTTATCAGAAAATTGACCAATGTGTCACTTTATACAGTTTCTAAATAAGAGGATCTACCATTTGGATGCGTTTAAAATCAAAAATGAATTTAAAAATGAGTCAGAATATAAGCCGTTTGGATTTGAGGTTTTTTTCTCCAACTCCTATTTTTGTTTAATTTCTTTTTGCTATACGAATTGGTCCTATGAAAAACTTGTCAATATAAAAGTTGTAGATATTTTTGAGAAGATGTAAAATAAATTTAATCAGATTTGATATCTTAAAAATTGACGGAGTTATGGATTTTTCTCTTTTTTCAGCGCCCTTTTTCTTTTCGTTTTTAATTTTTTTCATCGGTAAAAGTTGGTCCTATCAAAAACTTGTAAATACAAAAGTTTTAGATAATTTTAAGAACATTTATAAAAAATTTAGTCGGACTTGATATCTTGAAAATTGACGAAGTTATGAATTTTTTTCTCTCAAAATCCCTGTTTTTTTCGCCCCTTGAGCCCACTTCTAAATTTATCAAAAATCTGTCATATATATACTTTTGGCCCATTTTTAAGAAGTAATATAAACTTTAAACCGATTCGATATCTACTTTAATTAAGAAGTTATGGCATTTTTTCGGTTTTCACAAAAACGCCCCCTATTCCGACCCCCTTGGTCCGATTTTGCCCATTAACGAACTCATGCAAGATTTTATCCGCATTGATTTTATGTCCAAGTTTGGTGGAGATTGGTGAAGAATTATAGAAGTTATCGTGTCCATAAAAAAGTGAGATATATATATAGAGATAGATAGATAGATATATATACACTATATTGCCATTGATTATGGGACACTTGCGATTTTAGACATTTTACTAAATATCTAGAAAAATACATTAGGAATCATCTCGAAACTCTTAGTGTATAAATATAATAGTATACGTCATAAATCTCCGTGAAGATTTTTTACCGAAACTCCATAGGGGACCGTCAACAAATTAAAAAAGAATGAATATCTTTTGAATAACCCTGTCAAAACTAATGTAGCAAAAGCGCTCAAACTCTAGATTATGATTGAATGCCTTATTGTAATACACTGTGTTCATTTTTATGCAAATAGCATGCATACTCGCAGAGTAATTAAGGTTTTTATAAAAAGGGTCCCAAATTTTTCCAAGTTTTTCCCTTATAATTTTCAGAGTTCTTAACATAAAATAATATTTTTTTCAGAAAATATGACAAACAACATTGCACACAGTACCCTGTAATCAGAATTAAAAAATAATGAAAATTGTATACAAAATAAGTTGGTTTACTAAATAATTTTTTACTGCGCATGCGCCAACGATATGAAAATTTCATTTGCATATTATGTTAGCTAAATGTATAGAGCAACTTTTCTAAAAGTCTCAAAATTATAGCTTGAAAATTCTGAAAGTAATCGTCTATAGAAAAAGGACAAAATCCTTTGTTTCCAAAATGAAGCAAAAAAATGAGGGATTTTATCCAAAAGTAGTCATAACATCCCGTATTGTGTATTCTATATTGACATTAATCAATGAATATATGGATACAACCCCTCTTGTTTTTGCTACATTTTGAGAATAATGGATTTTCAACTTATTCAATTGACGATTATTTTCAGAATTTTCAAGTTATGATTTTGTGACTTTCACAAAAGTTCCTCTATACATTTAGCTAACATAATATGCAAATGAAATTTTGATATCGTTGGCGCATGCACAGTAAAAAATTATTTAGTAAACCAACTTATTTTGTATACAATTTTCATTATTTTTTAATTCTGATTACAGGGTACTGTGTGCAATGTTGTTTGTCATATTTTCTGAAAAAAATATTATTTTATGTTAAGAACTCTGAAAATTATAAGGGAAAAACTTAGAAAAATTTGGGGCCATTTTTATAAAAACCTTAATTACTCAGCGAGTATGCATGCTATTTGCATAAAAATGAACACAGTGTATTACAATAAGGCATTCAATCATAATCTAGAGTTTGAGCGCTTTTGCTACATTAGTTTTGACAGGGTTATTCAAAAGATATTCATTCTTTTTTAATTTGTTGACGGTCCCCTATGGAGTTTCGGTAAAAAATCTTCACGGAGATTTATGACGTATACTATTATATTTATACACTAAGAGTTTCGAGATGATTCCTAATGTATTTTTCTAGATATTTAGTAAAATGTCTAAAATCGCAAGTGTCCCATAATCAATGGCAATATAGTGTATAAACTGGTACGTTTGCAATAGGTAGTATTTCATACAAAATCTACCTAAAAATAAGCGATACTCTTAAAACGAGTTTTCATTCATTTCATTTTGAATGGAGAATTTTAGAGCTAAACCAGCTGTTTGAGATTCCATGCTTGTTTCTGTCTTTAAATAAGGAAGATCGGTTAAACTTAAAAAAATAATTTCATAAAAGTGCAATAAGTAAACAGTCTTTGTCTCCCGATATTTTTCAACAACACTATAAGAGAAATGTTTTAAATAAGGCAGTTGAAATGTATCATTTGAAATCTGACGTAATTTTAAACAACATATTTAATATTCACATAAATATACTTTTGTTGTTAGAAAGGAAATATTATATTTTGCGCTGTTTTAATTCTCAAAAAATAGTTTTAATAAATCATCTCAAAATCTGAAATAATGCTTTCTTCTATCTTCAATATAGGAAAGAATTGTAATCGAAATTTTTCGACTGATTCACACGTTTTAAGAATCAGTTATTGCAAAAAACATGTTTTTACAAAAATTCTGTCTGTCCATGTGTGTGTGTGTGTCCTTATGTCGGCATTTTGTCATTCAAAAGTGTATGAAGATATGCATAGAATTGAACCAAATTTTTTCTGTATGTTTTTGTCTGTGGCAAGCAGTTATTTCTTCAATTTTGAAATATTCTACCGAAAGGGAGCGCTGTAACAGTGATTTTTGTGCCATTTTTAATATTGTACCATGGAAAAGTGTATGAAATTATGCATAGAATTGAACCAATTTTTTTTGTATAAGTGTTTGGCTGTGGCTACTTGGTCCTCCTTTAATTTGAAAAACCATCTGCCTCAAAGGAGCGCTGTAATAACGATTTTTGTGTCATTTTCAATATTGTACCTCCTAAACGTGTATGAAGTTTTGCATCGAATTGAATAAATTTTTTTCTGTAAGTTTTTGGCTATAACTAGTTTGTTCTCCATGAATTTGAAAGAAATCGGCCGGAAGGGGGCGCCGCAATAGCATTTTTTTTGCCATTTTTAATATTGTACAACCGAAAAATACATGAAGTTATGCATATAATTGAACCAAATTGTTTGTGAAAGTGTTTTGCTATGGCTAGCACATCCTTACTGAATAAATAAATATCCGCCAGAAGAGGGTTGTGTATTAATGATTTATATGCCATTTTCTATATTGTACCACCGAAAATTGTATGAAGTTATGCATAGAATTAAACCAAATTTTTTTATGCAAGTGTTTGGCTATAGTCAGCAGACCTTCCCAGAATTTTGAAAAAAATTCGCCGGAAGGATGCGCTATTACCGCGATGTCTGTGTCATTTTCATTATTTTACCATCAAAAAGTGTATGAAGTTATGCATAGAACTGAACTAAATTTTTTGTATATGACTTATCTTATGTATGGAAAACAGGTCCTCCCTGAATTTGAAAAAAAAAAGTCTGTCTATTATTCTATTCTCCATCGGGAGTTTTGTTAAGCCGGATATTTCTAAACAGCTGATGATGACAGAATAGGGGAAAACTAATGATTTTATAAATATCATGATTCACATTAATTCTTTTTACTCTGATTAATTGATTGAAGCAAAAATTTAAGATGAAAGTCAAAGTTTGTATAGTACTGAAATAGTAACATTAAAGTATTAACATAAGTAAATAAATTTTGAAATGTTAAAATGTATGTATGATATAGAAGAACGTTTTGGGATTGACACATCCAACTAGTTTTTAATTTAATCCGTTTTTCAAATTTTCTCATTTTTTTTCATTTCAAATATGGCGTTTTTTTTTTATTCACTGTTCTAAAACACACTCAATTTCATTTTTTAATGTCTTCTTTCTCTTTTTCACATACACGTGAAAATAATAAGAAAAATTAAGGAAAGGAAGAAAGGAAATAATTTTATTTGCTCCTCTTCAGAACTGACAACAATACGTTAAGCAGATCAACTAGGAGTTTTATGTGAACATGTAACACTATTAGCTTTGATTTCTATATTTAGAAGGAAAGTGTGGTTCTATCTATGAAGTGATTAGTGCTTTAAACAATTGTACGAATATTGGATCCTCTTGGACTCTTGGTTCCATTGTAACGAAGGCATAAATCTTTATGCAAAAACTGCGGAGCATGGAATTAAATTGGAGAAATCTACTTTCTGGAATGGAAGCATAACAATGGTAAAATGTCATCAAATACTTTCAGCAATAAATAATATGAGTGATAAAAGATGCATACTAACAGATAAATTGGTGAATATTGAGCTTCACGTATTTGCAAAAACCTCAGAATCGGTTTATGGATGCGTCATTTATTGAAACTCAACATCAAATGATTGAGCTTTTGAAGTGAACTTGGTATGTAGTAAACAACAAATATCACCTGTTAAGCGTATTACGCTACATAGGTTAGAATTTATTACAGCCATTCATTTAGCAAAATTGATAACGAAAGAGAAAAGTACCTTACAACTTAGGATGACTGAAATATATTTATGGAGAGCTTCAAAATTATCATACTCTCCTGATTGCGAAAAAAGCTGTAAATTCAAAAAATATTATTGGCAAACCCTATAGCAACAATTCACAAATTCAAAAAAGTTCAACAGTGGCCACATGACTCTTCTGAGAACAGTCCCACAGATCCTATTTCGAGAGGGATGGATCCTGAAAAACTGGTTAGTAAAGTACAGTGGATCGACGGTTTTACGTACCTGACTAGCCAAGCATATCCAAATCGCAAAATTCCATGCCAGTCATTAGAAGTGAGTTTATATGCGAACTTACTCATATACAACCAGAACAGAATGACTTTACTGTAATTACTGTAAATACTAATAATTTTATTCATGAATTTTTGATAACAATAGTTGTTATATTAAAATTGCTGTAAGTTTTTTTTTTTTTTCAGATTTACGCACAATCTAAAAAGTCGATGGAAAGAAGATTGGGTCGTTCAGAAGCAGAGGCATTTTTAAAAAAAAGTAAATTTTAATTATAAAAGAAATGCAGTGTTGAAAATTCTCAGCGCAATTAAGATACTTAATTCGCAAAAGGAAAAAAAAGAGTTTATGATAACATCAGATATATAAACCCTTTTTACTTTCTTCTATCTTTAGAAGAAAAAAGTGTTCGATTAGTGAAATTTTTTTAATTCCGGTTTTTGACGGATTTATATGCATTAGGGATCAGAGATTTAAAAAATATGATTTTTAAAAAAATATGTCTATGAGTCTGTCTTTGATTTCATCTCAGAATCTGTGTGTCTGTATGTGACACAAGTTTTGTAAGCGTTCTCTGTCAAAAAGTAATTCACAGGGAAAAAAATATATTCAGTTAATCCCTTATAAAAATACTGCTTAACGAGATCTTGGTGTAAATCACTAAACAGGTGGCGATGCTATGCAGTAATCACCCAATCTTCAGAATTAACATACGGATTTTCATCAAACTTAAGATTCAATTAGTTCTTGACATGAATTAGCGTTTTTAACGTTTCGGTGTAAATCGCGTTACAAATGGCATTGCCATGGTGCATTTTTTTTTATTTATTTATTTATTTTTTTTTTTTTTTTACGATTTCCACTATAGTTCTATCTCCAGAATTAATGCTCGGATTTTTATCAAACTTCAGATTCATGTGTATTCTTGGTAAATATTATTTATGTTCATGTTTTGTATAAATCTGCCAGCAAGTGATGAAGCTATACTACGTTTTTCACGATTTCTGCAATAGCTCTATCTCAAGGAATAATGCACGAATATTTATCTAACTTAGGGTGTAGTTAGAGATTGACACAATTTGTTGCTAATTAGATTTTGGTATTAGTCGCTCAGTAGATGGCACTGCTAAGTTGCATTTTATAGGACTTAAATTATTTTGCGATAGTCCTATCACAAGAACTAATGCACGGAATTTCATATCTCTACAATTCTCACGATGGAAATAAATTTCCTTTTAATTTTGGAACTGTGATAGCGAATCATAATAAAGCATTAACATGAATGATGCAAAAGAAAGTTTTGGGATTGCCACTTCCCACTAGTTTAGGCAGTTAGAAAGTAAAATGAGTGATTGGCAGAATAAAACATGCTGATGCAATTTCAAGAGTTAATTTGGAATTATCCTGTCTAAGGTTCGTAAACTAACTGAGCTAGTTTTAAAATCATATCATAAAAAAACCATTTTCATTTAGATCATGCTTCCTTGTTGTTACGAATCGTAGCACCTGCTATCCAGTCACGTGATTGTTTTTCGGCGCCGTTGGGCCGATCTCTGTTACGAAATCATGTTCTAAAGACCAGATGTGCTCGAAGGATTTTCTCGACGAGAGAAATAGTAACTCTCGCTTATTATACATGTAAAATTTATGTTTTTATGTTTAAGTGTTTTGTAGTTGTGTTTAGTGTGTGTTGTCCAAAATAAACAAGTAAAAAGACTCCATTTTCAAGTATTATTTTAATGTACTTTCGAATTTGCGAATCGTAAAATTTTTCATGGTGCCACATTTCAACCCGGGAAGTGATTGTGTTAATGACTTCAAGACTTTCGAATTTAAGACTTTTATAAGTGTCAGTGACTCCTTTAAGGATATCTGAATATCAAGAATGTGCTTATAAATTTCAAGACTGTGATTTGTGCTGCCGCTCTTGGATTTCTTGGTCTGAATTTATCGGAATAATACATCGCGTCTTCACATCGCGGATAGAAAAGGTATTGTGAAATTATTTTGATTTATTCTTTTGATCTATATTTTCACTATTATGGATCTTGAAAAAATTAAAAGTAAAAGAAAGGTATTGAAAACCGCAATAACCAAATTTATTACAAAAATTGAGGCTTATATAGAAAGTATCAATTTTAATGATAAAAGTCATTTTGAGCAGTTAACAGAATATTTAACTAATATTAATGATAAACAAAACGAATTAAAAACTGTTAATAATCAGGTTCAGGAATTATTATCGGATGGAACAATTTTCGAGAACGATATTCAGTCATCTATTGAATATGACGATGGAATAAATGAAACAAAATTTAAAATTAAATTGAATTTGAAGAAATTTAAAATTGATTCTGATAAACCTGATACTAGTTCTTTATTTAACGCGAGTACAACTCCTTATTTCAATGCTAGACCAACAACAATAAATTTACCAAAAATAAACATCCCGACGTTTAAAGGGGATCCGAATATGTTTTTGGAATTTATGAATAGTTTTAAAAGCAGCATTGATGCTAATGAAAATTTATCCAAGGTGGATAAACTTATTTATTTAAAATCCTTTTTGTCAGGTGAAGCACTTAAATCAATTTCCGGTCTAGCCCTGACCGAGGCGAATTACCAGCAGTCTTTAGACTTGCTGCAGAATCGTTATGGTAAACCAGAAATTTTGATAAGCGGGTTTATAAACAAATTATTAGAACTAGAACCGGTTAGGTCGAGCACGAATATTAAGTCATTACGAGATTTATATGACGAATGCGAAGTAAGCATTCGTAATTTACAAGCTATCGGGGTCGCGTCGGACAATTTCGGATATTTATTGATACCGATAATTTTAAAACAGATACCCCATAATTTAGTTGTAGAATATCAGAGAAAGAAAAATGCGGAAAAAGCTGGTGACGTAAATGAACTGATGAAATTTATAAAGTTTGAAATAGAATCGCGGGAAGCAGCAAATGCAGTGTCAGGGATTTCCTTAAAAAATCAGGAAGTAGCACGATATGAAAAAGGAATTTTAGAACTAAACCAAATGTTCCCTCTTCAATCGCGCTTAATACTGTTGTAAAAAATGTTTGCATATTTTGTAACGCGAATCATTTAAGCTTAAAGTGTAATGAAATTACTGATGAACAGAAAAGGTATAAATTGAAAAAAGATGGAAGATGCTATCGTTGCTTCTTGAAATCGCACGTAATATCCTTGTGTAAGGTAAAAATACCTCCTTGTGAATTGTGTAAAAGTTACCAGCATAATTATTTATTTTGCCCGACAAAAAAATCGACAAAAGCGCGTCACGATGAAAGCTCAGTAAAAGCCGATGATTCTAAAAATGAAGGAAGTCAAACCGTATTTTCATATGTAATTAAAACTAATAATTCTTCCGAAAAGTACGCAACATTGTTGCAAACCGCCTGTGTACGAGTGCAGGGTACTGGTAATAAATTATGCTCGAGACTCTTATATGATTCGGCATCCTCTAGAACATTTATTACAAAAAGTTTAGCCTCGGCGTTGAAATTAAAACCTGTTGCCAAGGAAACGCTTTTGGTTTATACATTTGCAAATCGCGATGCCATAGAAAAGGAGTTTAATGTAGTAAATTTAACTATTATTAGTTGTCATCATCCTTATGAAAAAATAACTGTAAAAGCGCTGGTTTCTGAAATCATTAGCGGTACTAAGATAATGACTTCTGTTGATTATAAGTTAATAGATAAATTACGATTAGATAAACATGAATTGGCCGATACATTTATTCATTCGAAACCGGTCCAAATCTTGCTAGGCGCGGACTATCTGTTCAAAACTATAATAGGTAATGTCGAAAAAATTAATCATAATTTATTTATGCAGCCAACAATATTTGGCAAAACCATTGTCGGTCAAGTTAATAGTAATAATTCGCAGCCAACTTCCTGTATGAATGTAATTTGTTTCCCTTCAGAAAATGATCTTAAAAAATTATAGCAAATCGAGTCTTTTTTACTCGATTCAAATGATCAAATGCAAGAGGAGACTTATGAAATCATTAATCAATTCCAGAAAGAAATCATTTTTAAAAATGATAGATATATGACCCCCTTGTTATGGCGTAGCGAATTAGATAAACAGAATTTGTCTAATAATTACGAGGTTGCAGAAAGGCGTTTCGCAGGTTTGGCGAAAAGGTTAAAGAATGATAAGTCTTTGTTTTTAAAATATAATGAAATTATGAAAGAGCAATTAAGCGAGGGAATTATTGAAAAATGTAGTGATAATTGTTCTGTCAATTTCGTGATGCCACACGCTGCTGTTTCTAGGCCAAGTTCTTCTACAACAAAAACAAGGATTGTTTTTGACGCGAGCAGTCGGGAAATGGGGGAGAAAAGTTTAAATCAATGTCTTTTTGCGGGGCAAAATTTGAATCCTAATCTCATAGATGTGATATTAAATTTCAGACAGTTTAAAATTGCTTTCACGGGGGATATTGCTAGGGCCTTTCTACAAATTCAGGTATCAGAAAATGATAGAAATTATCTATGTTTTTTGTATTTCGATGACTGCGACATAGATAAACACAGTCTTTTGTATCACTTTAATCGTCATTGTTTCGGCGTCACCAGCTCTCCCTATGTTTTAGCCTCTACAATTAAAAAGCATATTGGTAATTATAAGGATACGGAACCCGCCGCCTATGAAATGATTAATAAATATTTGTACGTAGATGATTTAATTTACGGATCATCTACAGTCGAGCAGGCTATGCAACTAACAACTACTGCAGTTTCTATATTTAAAGATGCCAATATGCAATTGCGAAAGTTCGTTACTAATTCTCCAGAATTAAAAGAAGCTTGGAATGGTAACCCGGTTATAGAGATTAATGAAAACTGCGCAGAATCAAAGGTATTGGGGTTAAACTGGAATGTTGAAGGGGATTTTTTGGCTATAGATTTGGCATCTTTAGTGTCAATAGGTGACAGCTTGGAATTCACCAAAAGGCATGTTCTCCAGACTGCCGCTAAAATATTTGATCCAGTTGGATTTATGTCACCTTTTTTGATAAGGGTAAAAATTTTCCTTCAAGAATTATGGCATAGTGGGCTAGACTGGGACGATGAATTTAACGAAGAATTTAAAATTAAATACAGAGCATGGTATCAGGAAATCGAATTGCTAGATCAATTAAAAATACCCAGGTATTATTATCACTCGAGTGAAGTGCAGGACAATGTAGAACTACACATTTTTTCCGATGCTTCCTTGAAGTCCTATGGAGCGGTAGCCTACTTCAGGTTTCAAACATCCGAAGAAAATTATAGGACATGTTTTGTTATGTCTAAGGCTAGAGTAGCCCCATTGAGAAAAATAACACTACCACGCTTAGAGCTTTTAGGGGCTCTAATAGCTGCTAGAATAGCTAGTCACATTAAACTGATTTTCACGAATCTAGATAAAATAGTACTGTGGTCAGACTCGACTATAGTACTACATTGGATCAAAGGAGTGGCATCCAAATGGAAGCCGTTTGTGGCTAACAGAGTGATGTAAATTCAGGACTTAAGCGACCCTAGTTCTTGGCTGCATGTAAATAGCAGGGATAATCCTGCTGACATGCTAACTAGGGGACTGTCAGCGAAAGAGTTAATAAACTCCAATCAGTGGTGGTACGGGCCGGAATGGCTCGGTAAATCTGAAAAATTTTGGCCTAAGGACGATAATTTAAAATTAAAACCAGTCAATTCTGAAATTGAAGCTAGAAGTAAGATTGTTGTTAATACAATTATTGCCAAGGAGAATTTAATTGATATACAAAAATTTAGTAGCTTGAGAAAATTATTGCGTGTAACAGCCTATGTATTTCCTTTTATCAGATTACTAAAGAAAAATCGTGAACCAATACGTACACTTTCGGCGGAGGAAATCCGAGAAGCCGAAATCTTCTGGATAAAAAATTGTCAAGCTGAAATTTTCGAAAAAGAAATCTTAAGCCTGAAAAATTCCAAGCCACTTCCTAGAGACTCTAGATTGCTTTCATTGAACCCTTACCTCGATTCAGATGGAGTTTTGCGAGTTTTAGGACGACTCCATAACGCAAATTATTCGATGGATGAGAAACATCCAATAATTCTTCCGCCAAAAAAAAACTTTCAGAACTTATAATTTGGGATGCCCACTACAGAGTTTTTCATTCTGCTGTTGCCCATACACTAGTGCAGATTAGAGAAAGATTCTGGTTATTAAAGGCTAGACAATCTGTGAGAGCTGTGCTTAAAAATTGCATTATTTGCAAAAGATTTTCTTCAACTCCAGGCGATCAGACGGTAGCGCCATTGCCTAATGATCGAGTAGAACAGACCAGTCCATTTAGTGTCATAGGATGTGACTTTGCAGGGCCATTATACGTAAAAGACTGTGATAACAAACAATACATTTTATTGATTACATGTGCAGTTACTAGAAATGTCCACTTGGAGCTTGTCGGCAACTTGTCGACACAAACATTTTTACTAGGTTTTCGCAGGTTTGTCTCTCGGCGAGGATTACCATCTGTAGTATATTCGGACAACGCCAAGACTTTTAAACGTGCAGACAATGACTTGAAAAACCTTTGGCGGATTATGACTCATCCAGATGTGCAAGACTATTTTGCTTCTCATCACATACAGTGGAAATATATCATTGAACGAGCAGCGTGGTGGGGGGGATTTTACGAGCGAATGGTTAGAACTATAAAAACTGCTTTAGGAAAGACACTCGGGAAATCATCGCTAACTGTTGATGAACTACATACTGTTTTAGTTGAAATTGAAGGAATGGTCAATTCTCGACCTTTAACATATGCCTCGCCAGAAGGTCAAGACCCCCTACCATTAACGCCTGCTCATTTCCTAATTGGGAGAAGAATTTCTTCTCTGCCACCAGTTCGCCTTCATCTTGAATCGAATATCTCTTCCAGGAAAGAATTAATTAAATCTTTTAACTATCGTGAGAAATTAATGCGCTTGTTTTGGACTAGATGGAAAGAGGAATACTTGTTAAATTTGAGGTCAGCTCATTTAAGTTCGAACAAAACTAATTTTCCTCAATTTAAATTGAATGACATAGTATTAATCAAAGATGATAAATTACCCAGAAATTTCTGGAGTCTAGGAAAAATTATTGAATTATTTCCTGGAAGAGACGGCAAGGTGAGGGCCTGCAAGGTAAAAACTGAGAAATCTATTCTCAGACGACCAGTACAGTTATTGTATCACATGGAAATTTGAACTGATTAACTTGTATATACTAATCTTGTTTTTTTTTCTTATTTTAGTTGAAGTTTTGTTGTATTTAGTTGAAGTTTTGTCCTTGAAGTATGTATAATATTCCATATTGATATTCATGTTGTATTAAATTGATATATAATTTGTGATGAACATCCATATGTTCATGGGTGGGCAGTGTTACGAATTGTAGCACCTGCTATCCAGTCACGTGATTGTTTTTCGGCGCCGTTGGGCCGATCTCTGTTACGAAATCATGTTCTAAAGACCAGATGTGCTCGAAGGATTTTCTCGACGAGAGAAATAGTAACTCTCGCTTATTATACATGTAAAATTTATGTTTTTATGTTTAAGTGTTTTGTAGTTGTGTTTAGTGTGTGTTGTCCAAAATAAACAAGTAAAAAGACTCCATTTTCAAGTATTATTTTAATGTACTTTCGAATTCGCGAATCGTAAAATTCTTCATGTCCTTGTTATATTATGTTAGACAAATGTTTTGGCCAGTTGGAGGTAAGACAACGTGTAAAAAAATCGTGTACGATTGCAACTAAGTATTTTAAAGTTAAACCTATATGACGGTGAATTTAACAAGAGAGAAGGTAACTTCTGATTTACCATTTAAATGTTCAGGAGCGAATTTTTGTGATCTATTCTTTGTTAAATGTAAATATAAAGCAAGACAATTTACAACAAAATATGTCTATGCATACTAAGTATGCTTTCTTATAAAAGCCATTCACCTCGAAATCGCAAATGATTTGATATCAGAAACATTTGTAAAAAGATTTGCGGCAAGTAGAAGTTAACATTTGAATTTGCTATCCGATTGGATTTAAATTTGTAATTTGATTGCATCTAATTTTATTGGAGCTATTAAATAGCTTTTTAGATTAAATAACGTAGTTGTAAAGCCCGGGGAGCTTGCTAGTTATAAGTCAACTAGGAGAATTGAATTAAACTTCCTTCTCCGATGAGCGTCTAAATTTGGTGACCTCTGAGAGAATGGTGTAAAGGGATTTAAATATTTTTAGAAAGCGTATGCAATTCCAGAATATCGTATAAACAATTCCAAGTGATCGTTTTTCAAATAGATAGTATTCTAAATTCAAGATAGCTTATGTCACTGTCGTCGGATACTGATGTGTATGATGTATTTGCAGCTGCTCATTTCCTAATTGGTAGTCAATTAAGTGCTATTGTAGAGCTAAATATAATTTATGTTAAACATTATCGATTGCCTAATTGAAAAAAACTGACACAAATAATTAAAATTTTTCAAAAGAAATTACATAAACAGTCTCTAAATAATTTGGAACAGAGATGCAAATGGATGGTAGAAAACAATAATGTAAAAATGAATGAACAAGTGCTTTTAAGTATGAAAATCTACAGTTTCGAAAGTAAGCATAGCATACTATAAAAGAGATTTATTTAAATGAAGATAAACAGGCGAGATTTCTTAAGATAAAAAGTCAATCTGGAGTTTATAAACGTTTATTATATCTACTAATGTGTATTATTATACATTTTTTTTATTGCGTGTGATTTAATATTAGAAATGTATAATGTTTATTTTATACTTACATTTGAAATTACTGTATAATTCAATAGCTGAATGTAATCATTGCAATGTAAAGCTGGATATTCCGCAAATAGCTGTAGCATCAGCGTCTAATGGTACAGAGTAAGATTCTGTGCTTTAGAGTTGGTATAATGGTTGTTGATGATGTTATTCTAATATTTGGGTCGTAGTATATGAGATCATAATAAAAATGCGTGTTAAATACAGTTCGCTATAATGTGTGAGAGCTTCCCTTTATTAATAATAGCATTATGTTGATTAAGGTGCTTCCAAAATACCCACATGAACTTTTAAAATGGAATAAAAGATTCAAACTATTAAGAAAAGTAATAATTTTTTTTAAGCTATTGCATAGCTTTTATCACGGGCTTTGAGCGCGGTGACCGAATCCAAAAATTCCGTAACGCGAAAAATCCTAACACATCGGTAACGAAAAAACCAAACACTCGGCTAACATCGTTACAGCTCGACAGACTTCGGCATGGTATCCTTCGGTAGACTTCGGCAGACATTGACGCGGTATTTTTCAGATATTTAGAGGATATCAAATCTCAAACTTAAGTTTCTTATTTGTTACCATAAATCTATAGTTTCAATGATAAAAATTCCTGATAGAATGTGTATAGAAAAAAATCGTCTTAAGATAAAACAAGGTAGGATAATGTAGCTTTTGGTGATTGGAGAGCCGCCCAATGGTGAGGATCGAAAAATTTAAAATGCTTATAACTCGCGATCTAATTTTCGTAGCGCGGCCAAATTTTGTTTGGTAATTTATTATGAGACAGTGTTAATTTTTGGTGACAAGAGACCCCCCCACGGTGAGGGTCGAAAAATTTAAAATGCTTATAACTCGCGATCTAATTTTCGTAGCGCAGCCAAATTTTGTTTGGTAATTTATTATGAGACAGTGTTAATTTATGGTAACAGGAGACCCTCCACGGTGAGGGTCGAAAAATTTAAAAAGCTTATAACTCGCGATCTAATTTTCGTATCGCGGCCAAATTTTGTTTGGTAATTTATTATCAGAGAGTGTTAATTTTTGGTGACAGGAGACCCCCCACGGTGAGGATCGAAAAATTTAAAATGCTTATAACTCGCGATCAATTTTCGTAGCGCAGCCGAATTTTGTTTGGTAATTTATTAAGAGACACTGTTACTTTTGGTGACAGGTGACCCCCCCCCCCTACGGTGAAGGTCGCAAAATTTAAAATGCTTATAACTCGCGATCTAATTTTCGTAGCGCGGCCAAATTTCGTTTGGTAATTTTTAATGAGACAATGTTAATTTTTGGTGACATTAGACCCCCACGGTGAGGATCGGAAAATTTATAATGCTTTTAACTCGCGATCTAATTTTCGTAGCGCGGCCATATTTTGTTCGGTAATTTATTATGAGAAAGTGTTAATTTTTGGTGACAGGAGACAACCCACGGTGAGGGTCGAAAAATTTAAAATGTTTATAACTCGCGATCAATTTTTGTAGCGCAGCCAAACTTTGTTTGGTAATTTATTATGAGACAGTGTTAATTTTTGATGACAGGAGATCCCCCATGGTGAGGGTTGAAAAATTTAAAATGCTTATAACTCGCGATCTTATTTTTGTAGTGCGGCCAAATTTTGTTTGGTAATTTATTATGAGACAGTGTTACTTTTGGTGACAGGAGACCCCCCACAGTGAGGGTCGAAAAATTTAAAATGCTTATAACTCGCGATCTAATTTTCGTAGCGCGGCCAAATTTTGTTTGGTAATTTATTATGAGACAGTGTTACTTTTGGTGACAGGAGACCCCCCACGGTGAGGGTCGAAAAATTTAAAATGCTTATAACTCGCGATCTAATTTTCGTATCAAATTTTGTTTGGTAATTTATTATGAGAGAGTGTTAATTTTTGGTGACAGGAGATCCCCCACGGTGAGGGTCGAAAAAGATAAAATGCTTATAACTCGCGGTCAATTTTTGTAGCGCAGCCAAACTTTGTTTGGTAATTTATTATGAGACAGTGTTAATTTTTGATGACAGGAGATCCCCCACGGTGAGGGTCGGAAAATTTAAAATGCTTATAACTCGTGAACAATTTTCGTATCGCGGCCAAATTTTGTTTAATGATTTATTATGAAACAGTGTTAAATTTTGGTAACAGGAGACCCCCCACGGTGAGGGTCGAAAAAGTTAAAATGCTTATAACTCGTGATCTAACTTTCGTAGCGCGGCCATATTTTGTTTGGTAATTTATTATGAGACAGTGTTACTTTTGGTGACAGGAGACCCCCCACAGTGAGGGTCGAAAAATTTAAAATGCTTATAACTCGCGATCTAATTTTCGTAGCGCGGCCAAATTTTGTTTGGTAATTTATTATGAGACAGTGTTACTTTTGGTGACAGGAGACCCCCCACGGTGAGGGTTGAAAAATTTAAAATGCTTATAACTCGCGATCTAATTTTCGTATCAAATTTTGTTTGGTAATTTATTATGAGAGAGTGTTAATTTTTGGTGACAGGAGACCCCCCACGGTGAGGGTCGAAAAATTTAAAATGCTTATAACTCGCGATCAATTTTCGCAGCGCAGCCAAATTTTGTTTAATGATTTATTATTAAACAGTGTTAAATTTTGGTGACAGGAGACCCCTCCCCACGGTGAGGGTCGAAAAAGATAAAATGCTTATAACTCGTGATCTAATATTCGTAGCGCGGCCAAATTTAGTTTGGTAATTTATCATGAGACAGTGTTACTTTTGGTGACAGGAGAGCCCCCACGGTGAGGGTCGGAAAATTTAAAATGCTTATAAATCGCGATCAATTTTCGCAGCGCAGCCAAATTTTGTTTAATGATTTATTATGAAACAGTGTTAAATTTTGGTGACAGGAGACCCCCCACGGTGAGGGTCGAAAAAGTTAAAATGCTTATAACTCGTGATCTAACTTTCGTAGCGCGGCCATATTTTGTTCGGTAGTTTATTATGAGAGAGTGTTAATTTTTGGTGACAGGAGACCCCCCACGGTGAGGGTCGAAAAATTTAAAATGTTTATAACTCGCGATCAATTTTCGTAGCACTGCCAAATTTTGTTTGGTAATTTATTATGAGACAGTGTTAATTTTTGGTGATAGGAGATCCCCCATGGTGATGGTCGTAAAATTTAAAATGCTTATAACTCGTGATCTAATTTTCGTAGCGCGGCCAAATTTTGTTTGATAATTTATTATGAGACAGTGTTACTTTTGGTGACAGGAGACCCCCCCCCCCACGGTGAAGGTCGCAAAATTTAAAATGCTTATAACTCGCGATCTAATTTTCGTAGCGCGGCCAAATTTCGTTTGGTAATTTTTAATGAGACAATGTTAATTTTTGGTGACATTAAACCCCCACGGTGAGGATCGGAAAATTTATAATGCTTTTAACTCGCGATCTAATTTTCGTAGTGCGGCCAAATTTTGTTTGGTAATTTATTAAGGTATTGCATAGCTTTTATCGCGGGCTTTGAGCGCGGCGAAAGAATTTAGAAATTCCGTAACGAGAAAAAAACCTAACACTCCGGCTAATGTCGCTTCAGTTTGGCAGTCTTCGGCACGGTATCCTTCGGTAGACTTCGGCAGACATTAAAGCGGTATTTTTCAGATATTTTGAGAATATCAAGTCTCAAACTTATGTTTTTTATTTCAGCTACCATAAACGTATAGTTTCAATGATAAAAATTCCTGATTAACCTACATGTATTGTAAGATAATAAAAATATTTTAAACGATATTAATTTCTCATTTATTCAATAAAAGAAAAAAAAAGTTTTGTTATCGGTCATCATGCTCAAAAAGTATAACTTGAATTAACATCAAAGACAAAAAAAACTGCATAAATAAAAAGTAAATAAATAATTATGATTGCATAAGTTGATAAAAAATGCTATGCAATAGCTTTACCGCGGCAGTCCCCGAGTGCCACACGTCTTTTTTTTTATTGTATCATATTACCCTACTGTCCGCAAGTAATGTGATTATAATTTAAATTTTCTAACTTTAAAATTAATAAAACACATTGCAGACACTATATACACAGAACAATGCAGAGTATGTAGTCTTTTACTTTGCATGATTTAATAAGAGCAATCTAATTATGGTAAGGTAGCAATAAAATTGGTAGAACAAATTTTATTTATATTTTTTTATTTATAGAACAAATGTTTAGATTCACTAGTTTAGTAAAATTTCATCAACACAAAATCATAACTAAGAAATCTTCAAATTCTTATACTTTAAACATTTTTAGATTCTAATTAAGATATTTTTACAGATTTCAAGAGATTGTTGCATTTTCAGAATTTTTACATAAAACAAGTTCATGTAAAACAAATCCATGATATTCCAGTTTTCTTCCAAAGCAATAAAAATTCAACTAAGATTTATAATATGTTTGCGAAAATATAAATAGATTTCCCATGAATGTAAAAGTGAAATTAATCAAAATTTCTGATTTTAAAATTGCCTTTCGCAATATGTTTCCGACCATCCTTAAATTAAATTTCGAATTTCTTCAAATTAAATCCTGATTCACAGTTTCTTGAAACTGAATCTGACTTCAAAATTCATAAATCAATTACAGAAACGAAGAAGCAGAAATATTTCTCAGAATTTAATCAAGGAATACGCTACGTACTTAATTATTCAGATGAAAATTCTTAATCTTTTAAAATCAACCGAAGTTTTGATGAAAATAAATATTTTTGGAATTTCTCATAACTGATTTCTGTTTTATGAATCAATAAATTGACTGGAATAATCATTGAAATATAAGTTTTTCAATAGAATTTTTTTTCATTTTATTGTTTAAAAAATCTAAATTTAAAATTCATTGCATTGAAAAGTTAGAGAAATCTATTTTTGTATTTTTAGTCTGATAAATCGGATAAAAGTTGTTACATTTGGAATTTTTGAAATTTTTTATATTTAAAAAGTATTTACATCAATTTCGTCAAATAATTTGGACTGGAAATTTTAAAGTGGGTTAGGACATTATATCTTTTATATAAAGAATGATAGATTAGTTTAAAAAACATATATTTAATTTTATTAGCAGAAATAAGGTATAGAAATAAAATGCAAGTTAACATAGAATAATGTTAATTTTGGCGAATATTTTATACTTTGTACTATTTATATGTAATTAATGTGGCTGTGTGGGTATGTGTGTATGTACCCTCATAGCATGCATGGTCGCAGTGACGTCATAATGACGTCACTGTGAGTCACTTTGGTCACATCATATCTGTCAACAGAATGCCACCGCTAAGTGACGTCACTTTGTGACTGAGATGTGACTTTCTTAAAAATCTTTAGAAAATTACAAAAGTTCTTAAAAACATGTTATTTACTTAAAAATTATGTTTCTGGTAATTTAAATATCGTCGCTTTTGTCACAGATTCGTCACAATGTTAATGTGAAAGTAGTCACAAATGACACATTTTCACAAATTTGTCACAATGTGACGTCACAAACGAGCTCTAAAACGGGCATAACGACTTCACATTTTAGTCACTGTGACTTCAAGTTGACGTCACGTGACGTCACATCGAAAATCGATGGTCACAACGTCACAATATGATATTACAACGAAGTTACAGTGACGAGACCATGCCTTACGGGTATAAAGAGGAATGAACTTTTGATCGAAAATGATTTCCATAAATGTTATTTTATTTTCGTTTGTAATATGCTTAATAAAAAGAGTAAAAAAAATCTTTTCCTTGTAAAGATTTTAAATTTCATGCATAAAATGTGATTTATCATGTTAATATGACATTCCTAAGATCATGTGTATAAATATTACGTTAAAAGATTTTTTTAAACAGGTAAGAATGTCAATTGAAAATAAATTAAAATTAATATACGTTTAAAACATACATATTTTTAACTTTATCGAATTATCCAAATTATCAATTATATAAAAATGAATTTTTTTTATCAATGACTAAATAAAATAATTTCACAAGTCTCCCGATTCTATCATCTTTTAAAATTTTATTCTATGACTTTCCAATTAATATCTGACTATTTATTTATAAATGATTGTCATTAAATACTATTCAAATTTATTTGAATGTTAATTTAAACTTCTTTTGATTTCCTTTTTTATTTTATATGGAATATTTGTTTGAAGCATTTTCGAAAATTTTGTAAATGCTATTATTTTAGCTAAACGCAAGTCCACTTTATATATGACAAAATTTTAATTCATAATTACCATGCTACACAAATTTTTAATTACTGTTCTATTTACGCATCGATTGTTTTACAATTCATACTATAATTCGAAATGAAGGAATTATTCTAAGAAATTTTATGTATTCTTAGTTCAAATCCCTTTATTTGGATACATTGAAAAATTAATTAAAGACTACAAAATAATAATTACTGTATGTCAAGTTAAATGAAGTATATAGTTTCTCAATTTATACAGAATATGTTATTTATATACAAGTATCTTGAATGAATGTATGAATTGGCTTTCTTTATTGAAGCTTAACTAAAACTATCTGTTTGTAAAAGACATTAAATCCGAAATTCAAATTAGTAATGTTTGTAAGATGAAAAAAAGTGATTTATTAAAATCCTTGGAGATTTTTTTAATAAAATTTTATTATTAAATAACGTAATTCCTCTGGGATATTACAAAACTGCATAAAATTCAGAATATAATTTTAATTTACCAATGAGCCCAAAATTTAATGAAATTATAAGTATGTAAATCAAGTATCTTAGCCAAAAATTAGATGGCTAAGATACTTGAACATCAATAATTCATCAAAAATGGAAGAATACATAAAAAATAGAACTTTATTAAGAATTGGTCAGTGAAAAACACAGTCAAATTAGGCTGATTTTGAACCATATGATGGTTCGAGATTGAACGGAAATTTTAAGGAACGTAGGTGTATGATAATTTTTTTTAAATTTATGTTAATTTTTAAGAACATTGTTCAAATGTAAAATAAAATATTATACATTGTTGTATTTAATAAATCGTTTGCACTTAAACATGCCTAAAGATTTGTCATTTTTAGTATTAGAAAAAATAATATTGCTTTAAAGTATTTACTTTAGCAAATACTTATTTTATGTGTTTCACAATTTCTCCAATATTCAATAATTTGAAAACATTTCTTGAAAACTCTGTATGTTGTGGCATATTTTATGAGCAATCTTACTTTATTTTCAAACTCAAGGTAGATTATTTTTTTAGTTACTTCTGCGTCAGTATATGTAGTGTTTCACCCAACAACATAATCTTGATTAAATTTCCGTTTTATAATACTTTTACTTGATATTATTCTAAAATTCTCATAATAATATATCAAGTATTTTAATATATAATTATTCATTTCATGAAATCAAATCAAAATAATACTTAAATTTAATATTTGTTAAAATGGTACTTTATGGGTGCCTTAGCAAATAAATAGATAAATAAATATACGTTTTAAACACCAATAAAAACATAAAGATTTCTTCGAATAAATTGGCAAATGATTTAATATAAAAGACTTAAAAATTTAAATAAATTGCAAACAAATTAAAACCTGGAGATTTTTTTTTCAATCAAAAAAACCATTAAACTGTTCTTGAAAAATTAAAAAATTACTGAACCTTAAAAATATTATTTCATATAATCATAACTAGTTGCACAGAATGTGCAGTTTAAAAAAGTTGATTTAGTATAAACGTTAACACAATCGCTGACGATCAAGCGCCAGCGCGTGATGTAGGGTGATGTCTCAATAGCCAGTCATGCGCTGGCGCGGGAAAAATCTTTCACTGATTCTTTGTTATAAAAAGTAAATCGGCTTCTGGGAAAACTTCTACAATGCGGCATTAACTATCATCACATCTTCACGTAAGCAGCAGCGAACGTGTTAAATAAAAACCACTTGCGTTTGTGGGAAATAATAAGCAGATAATTGTCAAAAGCGTTCAAAGAATACTTTTTTTTAAGATATGAAACATTTTTAGAAAGCTGAATTGGCACATTGTTGTTGTCAGTTTAAAAAAGGTATGTCTTGGAAAAAAAAACAGAAATTTTCAGGAAAAAGGTTCTGTGCATTTAGCTGCCATTTATTTACCATAACCGATCCTTGTTTTTTACCACATTAAACTTTTGTTTTGTATTTTGACGATAATATTGAAATTAAAGAATAACATTTTATTGTAATATGACAATTTAAAATAAAGTATTTCTCTGATTTTTATTTATGCACTTTATGTGAAGTACACAGAATGAACACTATTACTAGATATTTAAATGCTACATATTTAGAGTAGGCTATTCGTCTAAACTTTTTTTAATAGTGAAAATTTTTAAATTTCGGTTCAAACTTTATAGAATTAATCATTTGGAGAAATATTTATAGTAAAATTATTTTTTTAGAAAATAAACATCTTATATAAATATAAATGACTCTGAGGAAATAATCTTTTTGTTTAATAAGTTTGTTCATAATGGATATTAGAACTTTCAATTTTTAAGATGTCTAGACGACAATCATTCACAAAGCATGTCTTTATGCACATTTAGGAACAGGATTAAAATATTTACACTCATATTTGTAAAAAATGAAGCGCTAAGAAGGAATCATCACAATTAATTTAAATTTAATACACAAATGACGGGCATTGATAGAAAGAGATGATTACATTTTCTAAGCAAAAATATAAATATTATAAGTCCGACATCAGTATTTGGTTTAGCAGCCACACGCTGCAATAAATTCTGCTGTATAACTTGGCAGGAAGTCAAGCAGATTTTGAATGTCTACCCGAGGAAGAACATTCAATATTTTATGTATGCGTACCAAATGGTCAGCTGTAGAAGCTGTAGAATGAGGATGTTGAATAGCTGGCATATCCGGAGAATACGCAGGCGATGGAAGAAGCTGTATACGTTCTGCTCACAAAATGTCTTGAACATTACTTGCAACATGTGAGCGGGTATTATCTGTTGGAAGCAATATCCTGCTGTGTAGGGAAAAACCGACTTAATGCACTAGCAGTTTTCTCATGTGGTGAATTCCATGAAAATGCGACATGAACATCATTTTTTAAATTTGAACTAAATTAGTATTTTTTTGTTCCAATTGATAGAAGATAAGTCAAATTTTATGAAAATAACAAGATATAATAAGATAATTGTAAAAATAAATTTTTATAGTTAATTATTATCAAGACTAACTTTGAAATCAAAAATCTGCTATTTTTATCTCTAGTCTAATGTCTCTTCAAGCATTTAAATATTATATAGTTTTTGAAACAAATATATCTTTTAAAAAACTGGCTGACAGTATGTTTAAAAACACCAAAGTTTTCACCTGAAACATTTTAATTATTTTGCTATTGCCCCCAAACTTTATATTAGTCTTCATGTCATGTCTGTCACAGAAAATGTCGATTTTTTTATTTTCAAGAAAATCTACTTGATAAAAATTATTAACACTTTATTTTCTCTTTTTATGTGTCAAAAGGAACAGTTCATAAAAAAATTGAAAGATAAATTTAAAATTTGACTGAAATATAAAGCATTACATTTTGTTATGTCTGTCACATTTGTCATGTCTGTCACGCTAGTCATGTCTGTCACAATTAGTTTTTCAAGCAACTTTACCTTAATCTCTTTCCTAGAAAGTTATTTTTGTAATTTTTTAACTTAGTGTTGATGCCAATAATATTTCTTTACAACTCAACTCAACAAAATGCTTAAATTTAGAATGCATGTAATAGTTACCAGATAATTATGTTGATACCAATTTCTTTGTTTCAGATATATTATCTGTCACAATTATTTTTTCAAGCAGTTTTGCTTTAATCTTGTGATTTGAAAGCTATTATTATTTAACTTGGAGTTGATGGCTATGGTATTTCTTGATGTGAAACGTACACAATCTAAAGTTTTCTACTATTTAAAAGAAAATCTGCCAAATAGAAAATTTCTGGTACAAACTCATTTCAGTGAAAACTATTTGAATATTTATTAGAACGAGATTATATCTGCTCATTGGCAGAATATTTCCTCTGCTATATATATATATATTACAATTGTATATCATTGTTATAGTGACTCAGTCACTGTTTCTTCAGAGCCATATATAGTGATATCTGATTATGGTAATTATGACAACTATGCTGTTATAATGTTTACCAATTTGATCATTGAAAAAAATCATGATAAATAATTCAAAGTCAAAGAGGTTGAATTCTTATCTGATGGAGCATCTCAACACTTCAAACAAAAATGTATGATATTTTCAATAACACAAAACAAATTCCCAACAGTCTGGCATTTTTCAGTGACATCACATGGAAAAGGATGTATTGATGAGACTATTAAGAATCAGTTCCTTGATGCTACTCAAGCTAGAAGTATAAATCCTAGGGCATCATGTAAGTGTGCTGAAGCTGCGAGGAAAATTGGTCCTGGAATCTATTTCTTCATAAATCACAAAAAAAAAATATATATATATACAAAGAATGAAAGCAAAACTTTATCTGACATGACAAGTAATCAAAACAATGCCAGGAACAAGAAAGTTGCATTGTTTCCGATCATGTGTACCTGTCATAATATTCTTTTCAATTTCAATACTGGTAGCGCCTTGACTGGTAGATGCACTGAAAATTACCTCTTGGAAAATGCAGCAAAGCAATATAGCCAATGGGTGAATGTGCAATAAGACAATAAGGTTTATCATGGAATAATAACACAAATCACACAGACACAGCAACAACATAAAACAAAATGCTTAGTACCAACTAAAATTAAAAGCATGGTTAAATTTGAACCTGAATATCATGTTGTCTGGTATGAGAAGAACCAAATATTAGCAAATATTTCAACTCCAACACTAGTCACTTCCAAGGGATTTTATAAATTTTAAATATTTTTCATAATTTATTTTGAGATTCTTTTAACATAATATACCAATGTTATATCATATTGTAATCTACAAGTTGTGATAAAAGTAAAGAAAGTAATATTTAAGGAAAAAATACTTAAATTCATAGAAAATTGTACACGTGTCAAGTCTGTCACAAAACTTTGTCATGTCTGTCACGCTGATAAATATTTTATAATATTTTTCTATTTACAAATTTTTCAATATTTTTCTTTCTGCTTCACATATCCAAGTCTTATTTTGTTTCCTAAAAAATTCTGGACTTGGTATGCATGCCAATTAAGAGCAAATGATATTAATATGTGTCTAGTCAAAATCTATGTCTAAATTTTGTCATGTCTGTCACGGCAGGTTTTAACCCTCAATTTAATTTATTTTTTTCCTTGAATTAAAATTTTAGTATTTTTTGTAGTATAAGGCCTGTATTTACATCACCCCATGCAATTTTTTAACTATCAATTAATATTTAGTACTTAAAGATGAACAAAAAAGTTCTCTCAGTCATGTCTGTCACAAAATGGAATTCACCATGTACATATTTTTGTTCATGTTACCCATAATTTGTAGCAGCTGCGATCGTCCATGATGCTCAATCACACCCCAGGCCATAACTATAGGTGTTCGTTCGCTATGACATTCGAGATTGCACTATGAGTAGTGAATTTGAAAGGTCACGAATGCGGGCACCATGGTATTACAAATTTAAGAATGATTTATCAGAATGAATCACTTGCTACTAATCTGAATGCCAGTCTTTATATTTATGAGCACATTGCAACTGCAGGTGTTGATAGTTTTGCTAAAGGGGGATCCTCTATAAAAGAGTACTAACACGCAATCTACGGTTCGGTAGTTGTCGACAAATAGAAGAAGCAGACAGCGATGCAACTGTAAAAGTTAACAATGAGCTGCCAGTTGTCTAGATAAATCTTACGGTTCATCAGTGACATGCGTACCATGTGTCTATCATAGTACGTTAATGGTTCACTCTCATAATTCCGAGTTGTCCGATCCTCGTCAGTCCACTGCTTCTAAACACAGATCCCTCTGTTTCCATTACGCTTTATCCGAGCTGCTATTTTACGATAGGAAAATCCGTCTTCACGAAATTCGGCGATTCTCTCTTGTTCAAACTTTGTCAATTCTGGAAATATCGCTCTCTTTAGTCAAGCTGGCATATTTATGTCTCACTGACGTTTACTACAAGAATATAACCAGGCACGTAGCCAGGGAGGGGGCTAAGGGGGCTGAAGCCCCTCCCGAAAGTTTGAAAATACAAAATTATCTGTATAATAAAAAAATAAATTTTGTTTGTTTTTTTCTTCCGTTACATTAAAATCAATTGCATTTTTAGCTGTAAAAATATCTATTTATTGAATTACAGTTACGGATATCCTTCATTATATCGGTTATTTGGATAAATTTTTTTTTAATAGGTATGTACCACTAAAAATATAAATTCTTTTTAAAAAGTAAATTTTACTGTCTTTATGTGCAGTAAAATTCGATGAAGTGTAATTTCTTATATCTTCTCTTCTCTTTTCTCTTCTCTTTCATTAATTTGACTAATAAAATTAAGGTTAATAACGGCATAAGAAAGGTTACGAAAAATTTGGAAGACTATTTTCTACATGTTTTAGTCATTAGAAAGAGGCTAAATGTTTTTCTTAAAACATATAGAATTAGATTATCACAAACCGTATGTTATTTTAACAAACAAACTTTAAATTTCTTCAGGAAAATAGAAATAAAATTATTTCATTGTTGTGTTTTCAAAGAGCTCCAGGAAAAGAAGAAATTAGAGCAGCTCTTGGACTAATACTTGAAACAATCTTATTTTGTGGAGAACAAAATAGCCACTGGCCACGATGATGATCCTCTAACATTAGAGAAATTGGTATAAAAAATACTGTTAGCTAAGAATTATTTTAAGTTTTGAGCAAAGTCTGGAGCGAATGAATTGAAACGTGATATTATAAATACCCTTAGAAATACCCCAGAAACTTAGAATGAAATCATTGAACTCTTTGAGCTCTGGTGCATAAATTTCTTCAAAATTCCATATGTTGCATTGGCAACAGTATTTTGCAAAGAAAAAAGCCGCTTAACGATAAACACGAAAAAATGCATTAAATTTTTTTCAAATAAATTTGGTCGAATTTTCTGGTGCCATTGTGACATTTCGGAATTAAAATTATGTGGTAGAATATTCTATTATCAGAGATCAAGGAGTTAAATATTCTGGCATACAGTTACCGAAGTATTAATTACCAAAATAAATATTGCGATCTGTTTTAGCTTAATTGTTGATGAAACTATGGACATTTCAAGCGCAGAACAGCTTGTCATTTGTATTAGATATGTGAACTATTAAAAAATTCACAAAACCCAATAATTCAGATTTTTTTACGTGTTATTCCAATAAATGTCTTCTCTTCCAAAAATTCAAGAAAAGTAATTTTACAACATTGTGATGAACTATGTCTTGGCATGTATAAATGCGTCGCATAGGCGTATGACAAAGTAGCCAATAAATTTGGTCATGTTAGCGGAGTTCATTCTAGAATTCTTCAGAGTATCTAAAAATTACATACGTCCTCTGTGAAAGCCATTGGTTGAATCTTGCCTTGTCCAACAGCATGCTGATTCTCTTCATTTGGAAGTATCATGGACTTGTTAAAGCAGCGAAAAAAGTTTTGAAAAATCTCCTGCAGGCAAATTTAGAGCTTCAAGAAGCAATTGCATCATATATCCTAGAAAACAAAAGAAAATAACTTCTCCGCATTTATGATACAAATTTTATCGAGAGGCATGAAAGCATATTGAAATTTTGTTGAGCTACTTAAATGCATTTGTATTAGCTCAGAAAATATTTCAAAACATATGGAAGATTTCTTCAACAGCTGGAGCTTTTTTGGCAGTCAGGGAGAAGAATCATTTTCTCATAAGCTTGTCTGTTTGTCAGAAGGTTTTCTGTCTGACAATCATAGTGAGTTCTTCAAAAAAAAAAAAAAAAAAATCTTGTGATATAATATTAGTTCTAACCCATGCTAAAGATGCCTAATTGTTTTACATAAATATAAAAAAAAAATGAAGTAGAAATCTTTTGTGATATTTTATTGTACCCCAAAACCTCGGGAAGACATCTTCCAAACTGAAATAAAGATCCCAAGACTAAAATTTAGACAGGCAACAGGTACAAACTTTCAAATTTCATCCACTGACAAGTATTACAATATCATGGTCTTATTTCCTTATGTAGAAAGTCTTATTCCAAATTTATATTATCGATTCATTTCGAATGAAGACATTCTAAGAGATTCCCAGTTACATCTTCCAGGATGTGCTTCTCTGGAAAAAGCAAGCAAATTAGAGAATCCGATGCAATATTTTCAGGATAAAGTGTCAAGGTAGCAAGTGAAAGCTGAATATGGATTAGGGTGCAAACAAATTGCTAATGTTGACACCAACACAGAGGTTTTAAAAGTTTTAGTACTGTATTGTGACCATAGCCGGATTAAGGGGGGGGGGGGCTAAGGGGGCCGCAGCCCCGGGCCCCAACCAGTCAGGGGCCCTCAGCAGAGCCTCAAGTTGCACCAAAGTTTCGTTTAAAACAATTACAGGGGTGTAAGAGCTGCGCGAAATCGCCGTTTTTTTTACAACTTAACTTGAATTGCCATTTGACGTCATTCCTGTCTGTATCGCCGAAAATTTCCAGGTTTAACAAAAGTGTCGATGAAAATGAAACGAAAAGGGTCGCGTAAAAAAGCGCGAATTTCGTCAAAAAAAGAACGGATTTTATCAAGATCGCGGAAAAGCACAATTTCCTTCAAAAGGTCGTGGAAAAAGCGTTAATTTTGTCAAAAGGTCGAGGAAAAAGCGCGAATTTTGTAAAAAGGTCACGAAAATAGCACGAATTTTGTTGAACGGTCGCGGAAAAAATGCGAATTTCGTCAAAGGATGGCCCAAAAAACCGCGATTTTGGCTAAGAATCGTAAAAAAACGCGATTTTCTCTAAAAGATTGCAGAAAAAGTGCAAATATAATCAAGAATTCGCGGAAAAAAAGCAAAATTTGTTAAATCATCGAGAAAAAACGCGAATTTCGACAGAGGACAGCGGAAAAACGCGAATTTCGTCAAAGGGTCGTGAAAAAAAACGCAAATTTTGCGAGAATGGCGAAAACAAAAACGTGAATTTTGTCAAAGTGTGGCAGGAAAAGAGAGAATTTCTTGAAAAGTTCTCGGGGAAAAAGCGCAAATTTTGTCAAAGGATCGCGAAAAAACATGAATTTTGACAAAGAACCTCGGAAAATTGCGAATTTCTTCAAAGGTTTCGCCAAAAAAACGTAAACTTTGAGAAAGAATGGCGAAAAAACGTAAATTTTGTCAAAATGCGGCAGAAAAGTGAGAATTTTTTGAAAAGTTCGTGGGAAAAGGCGCAAATTTAGTAAAAAGATCGTGGAAAAAGAGCGAATTTTGACAAAGAACTGCTAAAAAACGCGAATTTCGTCAAAGGATTGCCGAAAAAATGCGAATTTTGAGAAAGAACCGCAAAAAGAAAGCGCAATTTTAGTTAAAAGAGCCAAAAGTGTCGCCGCCGAAAATAAGCGAATTTTGACAAAAAACCTAGAAAAAGCGCGAATTTCGTCAAAAAATTGCCGATAAAACGCGAATTTTGACAGAAATCCGCTAAAAACACGAATTTTGTCGAAGGATGGCAGGAAAAGCGAGAATTTCTTGAAAAGATCGCGGGAATATCACAAATTTTGTCAAAAGATCACGGAAAAGAGCGAAGCTTGTCAAAGAGACGCGGAAAAAGTGTAAATTTCTACAGAGGATCGCTTGAAAAAAACGCGAATTTTGTCAAAGAATCGCTAAAAAAACTTGAATTTTGGCAGAGAATCGCTGAAAAAACGCGAATTTCGTCAAAGAGTGGCAGGAAAAAAGCAAATTTCGGAAAAAGATCACAGGAAAAACACAAATTTTGTCAAAAGGTCGTGGAAAAAAGGCGAATTTAAAAACACCATTAAAGATAGCAAAGAAAAAAAATTATTAACATTATACATATTCAAAATCTAAGATTTGTATTTTAGGATTAAAAAAACAAAACAAAGGTGTGTGTGTGTATTTGAGGAGGGAGTGACATTTAGTATCGTGGTAGGAGGGTTAAGATTTCCAATAGCATATAGGGGGGGGGGGGCAAATAGCCCCGGGCCCCAGAAGTGCTTAATCCGGCCCTGATTGTGACGTATTACGATAAAACCAAACACTCGCTGAGAGTTTTGGTTGAAAGCCGAGTAACAACAGTCAGTGCTGAAAGATATTTTTCGGCAAAGAAAATAATTAAATCTTTGACTCGAAGCGTTATGGTCGATGATAGACTGAGTAGCTTTTCCATGATTTCCATTCTGTGGGAAATTACAGAAGATCTTGATAAGTCAATCAGCATCATGGCTAAGAAGAAATTATGATGATTGCTTCTGTTGCACTAGTAAACAGTGTTGAATTCATCGGGTGGCCCGGGAAGGGGAATGTCCCCCTTCTCCGGAGCAATGAGATGTCCCACCCCGGAAAATTTGTGATTTTATGTTTTCAATGGCCAAAAAATACAATTTCTCCCCCGGAGCCCCAAAAATCCCTCTCGGAGAAAAGTGCATGATTTCAACACTGCTAGTAAATTTATTTTTCCAAGAGTATCATTTATCATTATTATAATCAGACAATGTGAAATACAAATATAATTCTTATGATTACATATGACTGTAGCAATTAATTTTTTTCAAAAAAATAATGTGTGTAATTTATTTTATACATGGATCAATAGTTTCAAGACCTCGCATTCCTAATGTCAGATTCTCGCACGTTAACATTAATCCTGTGTTTTAAATCAATACATTATTTGTTTGCATTTCAATATTTTACAACTTTTTTTTCATAGGATAGGAGGAGAAAGGGACACATTTGAACATTTTTTTTTAAATCAGTACATTTCTTATTTGAATTATATTTTTGCGTTTTAAGTATTGCATAATAAAAACAGTGCATTTCTTCATCATATGAACCAGAAATTAAAAGTGTTCCATATAAATTGAAAAAATTGTGAGGATTTAAAAAGCTGAAATATGTCTGTTCAAACCTGCCGCATGTAGGGGTATCTTTTAACAAATAAGGGGGCACCTTTGAACAAATGAATAAAATATGAAAATATTGAGAGTTTTCATAAAATGCTCCATATGTTTCAAGAATATAAAGTAATATGAATAAAATTTAATAACTATATTTTATTGAAACTAATAATTTTTCTATTATTTAACCAAACTTAAATCCATCAAAGTTGATGTCAAAAATTATTGTTGAAACAACACAGAATGTCTCTCCAGTTATGTTTGGTTGAGAAAACTTTTTAAAAATATCCTTGTAATGCACCACCATTATGATATCTGATGCTTCTGGAAAATTAAAATTTTTCACACACACACATTCACACTTTTTATGAAAAAACCTGACTTAAATTCCGTTTTATCTAGTACGAAAGTACCAGTAATTCCGTAGTTTGGGAAAGAGTAAATGAAAAAGTATAGGCTTTGTTAGACAAACTTACTAAACAAGGAATCATTATTGTATATCCGGACTTTGCAATTATCAAATAAATGAATTCCATCATTAATTTATGTTTAAAACTTCCAATCGCTGATACATCCAGAGATTGTAATACATGTGTGCAGTAAGGAAGGATTGTTAACAGTATAAGTTCATGTTCTTTGATATTCTTAATTAACCTCTTTTCACATAGAACAAAAATCCAAAAATAGTAATATTTAGGTGGTACATCAACAACTCTTCACTTCATAGTTTTAGATGTTCAATGGTTCCCCATCACATAGAGTTCAACATTACAACTGTTTACTCAATTCGGCTGAAGAATTTGAATAAGCATAGGTTATGAACAAAGATTACATCTTTATTTAAGTGTTGAACAATAAATCAAAATTTTAGGGATACAACATTTTGAACAAAAATCTTACAACGGTATATACTTAAGTTTAGATTCAAGAGAGAGAAAAATACATATCTTGCTTTTGCTTAGACAGTATTGTGCATACAAAATGGATCAGCTTTGTATACTTATTGCATTGAAGCAGTAGTAATGTATTGCCATATACATTTTTAGAAAATAATTTATTTGAAGGAAAATATTTAGTGGGTTCAGAGGTGCCTCCAGTTCAAACGTGCCCCCTCTCCCCTACTTGAGGCTCATCTCAAACATTGTTAGTTTGTGCTTTTTCAGTTTCGCAGAAAATATTTCTAAAAACTTTCCGGTTTCCGAACCGGTTTGGAAACTGAAAGTGCTCTTAAAAGTTAAAAACTGTAACAGAAATTGAAAAAACTAAATATGAAATAACAATATTTGACCTATGTAGAAACACACATTGGGATAAGCCTAGATTATGTTTAATTTTTTACTAAATAATATTCAAATTACTTTTGTAAGAACAGAAAAAATTCCAAAGTTGAGCCCCTCCCGAAAGAAAATCCTGGCTACGGGACTGAATATAACTATAGACAAATTTCAACATCCTGCTACAGCGGTCTGTTTATACGGTTTCAGCAGAAATCCATATGGCGCTACTCAACCGACGCATACATGGCGACTCTGAAGTTGAAATCATTTGCAATACACAGTATATTTTGCCTTCTTCGAAATTTTCAGCACAATCGCGTTCTTCCCTCACGATGTTACAACTTTCACAAACATAAGAGTAAATGTGACAGGAAATTAACAACCATCAATTTCAATTATTTTTCCTCAAAATTTTCTAAACAATAATTTCTTAAGTTTTGGAGGAAAAAATTCGTTATATATTTATATATATATATATATATATACAGTAACAAAGAATATAAATAACGTATTGTAAACGTGCAATTTCTAGTTTAAGAAACACTTGCACTTACCCCTCAGCTTTTGAAGGTTTACTCTTAGAGGATATAGGTATCAATATTGTCTAAATCTATTGATATAACTGTAAATTCTTTAAGGAAACAAATTGCTCACAATAGTCTCTGGCGGAAAAACTAAACACAAACATGAATAATTCGATAACAGTTGAAAATTACAGTCAATTCAAATTTGCAAAGCAGCATTTAATTAGCAAGAAAAATACACTTTGCGAATTTTAATTCAAAAAGTACAATTTTTGCCTTTAATGTAGTAAATACTCTGAATAAAAGGTAATGGAAATCGCAAAGTATTTCTCGTCAATATTGGTGCAGAATTAGTAAAATGTAACCACTTCATTTTATATGTAATATTTAATTTATTGGACTACTATTTATATGAAATACTGCAATGCAAATAATATTCCCAGGAAATAATTGGTAAACTTTAATATATGGCGGATAAATAGTTGCAACGTAGAGAACATAAATGTAACAAGTTGGAAATTGCACGTGAAGCGTAGAAAATGAGGTGCGTTCGTACGATAACGAAGTTTTAAAAATATTACTCTCATATATCAATCTCATAAAATTGTAAATAGTGAATTACAGTTAAAACGCTCATCAAACAATGTTCTCTCTATACCATTATGTAATGGAATACCTTTGTGTGGCCTTGTAAATAAATAACAAGTGTTCTTTGCACCACAAATTATGTAAAATGTATATTATAATATATACTTTATAGTTTAAAATAAATTTTATTAAGTTCGAATGAGTGTAACACCATTAAAACGCATTTGAAACATTTTTCCCCATTGACCGTAACGTAACGGAATACTTTTGATTGTCCCTGTAAGTAATCTATGCATCCGATTTTCATAAAATGTGAAACAACTCGACAAAATTATGTAATAATTATGCATTTTAAATTTCAAACGTATAAAATACATTTGAAACTTTTTCTCTATCGACCATAATGTAATTGAATACTTTTGATTGCCCCTGTAATTGATCTATGCACCCGATTATCAAAAAATTTGAAATAACTCAACAAAATTATATAATAATTATGTATTTTAAATTTCAAACGATTAAAATGCATTTGAAACTTTTTCCCCCATTGACCGTAATGTAACGGAATACTTTTGATTGCCCCTGTAATTGATCTATGCATCCGATTTTTATAAAATTTGAAATGACTCGACAAAATAATGTAATATTTATGTATTTTAAATTTCAAACGATTCGGTTGGGTAGTTTTTGCGTTGTTATATGCGGACGGACAGACAGACAGACAGACAGACGGACAGACGGACGGACTGAACGACCACTATAGGTGCTACGTATTTACATAATTACGAACGCACCTAAAAATAAATTTTATTAAGTTCGGATGAGTGTAACACCATTAAAACGCATTTGAAACATTTTTCCCCATTGACCGGAACGTAACGGAATACTTTTGATTGCCCCTGTAAGTAATCTATGCATCCGATTTTCATAAAATGGGAAATAACTCGACAAAATTATGTAATAACTATGCATTTTAAATTTCAAAAGTATAAAATACATTTGATATTTTTTCCCTATTGACCATAATGTAATTGAATATTTTTGATTGCCCCTGTAATTGATCTATGCACCCGATTATCAAAAAATTTGAAATAACTCAACAAAATTATATAATAATTATGTATTTTAAATTTCAAACGATTAAAATGCATTTGAAACTTTTCCCCCCATTGACAGTAATGTAATGGAATACTTTTGATTGCCCCTGTAATTGATCTATGCATCCGATTTTTATAAAATTTGAAATGACTCGACAAAAGAATGTAATATTTATGTATTTTAAATTTCAAACGATTCGATTGGATAGTTTTTGCGTTGTTATATGCGGACAGACGGACGGACAGACGGACGGGCGGTCAGAGGGACGGATGGATAGACGGACGGACTGAACGACCACTATAGGTGCTACGTATTTACATAATTACGAACGCACCTAAAAATGTTTGAAATTAAAGCCATATGATATTAAAAAATATATACATAATAAAAAGTCAAACAACCAGTCAAACCATACTTTCGAAAAATATTTTTTGGTCATTTTGAGTCAATATGTGTCCATCTAATTTTCTAGAAAACGACTGGAAAGATTTTAATTAAATTTCACATTCTATGACTTTCGATATCGCGAAGATGCATCGTTTACGTCGCACGTTCAACAAAATTCGATAAGGGGATCTTTTGGGGGTCATCTATCACTCTGGCTCAAGCTAATTATATCTAAAAAAATGATTACCAAACGGATTTGTTTAAATAACTAGGAACTACGCTCGTCAACCCCCGTCGCATCCCCTCAAATTATACTCTAAATTTGATCGGCTTTTAAATGTCGCGAAATTTTGAACTACATATGTATATATAAATAGATATTTAAGGGGGAATTTTAAGATCTAATCAGCTGCTGTTAAAAATTTACTAGCTATTTACATGTTTGATTAAACAAGATCAGTTCAACAGTGAAATACACAGAGCTTTTGCTTTCTAGTATTTTTTTTAACGTGGTAAGAGAAAACTTTTTAAATAAAGCATTTTAAATATATCGGTTAAATTTTATGTAATTTTCACTAAATTTTTCTTTCTCTTTTTTGTATTCACGTGAAAACATTTCTTTGCGTGGTCTTGTATATCCTTTTATATATATTCTACAAACATGTCTTTGTAAACTGAACGCCGTTCTTTTTAAAGTAATTTATGCTCATATTCAGTATCTAAACGAAGTTTTTTGTACAGCCCTGTATATCAACTATGGCATTTATACATATTATATAATATGTACAAATATAGTGAAACTTAAATGCCAATGTTATAATTAAAATGCATTTCCCGCATACAGTACTTAGATAGAATATATGTTAATTATATTTTTTGTGTCCCTGCAAATTAAATGCACTTCGTGTTATACATTAAATAACTTATATTAAGCCTCAGTGATGTATATCAATTCCATTATACAGGATATTGTTTAATACACTGAAAAAGAAAATCCATTACATTTACGGCCCGTTAAATTTACAACAATTTTGCTAGCGGTTTTTGCTGTAAAAATTGCAGTAAAAATAGATATAATTTCTTTTTATTACATCTAATTTTACCGCAGTTTTTACCGTAAATTTAATAAAAAAAATTTCAGTGTATAATTAAAATATGCCACAAAGAAATCTCCCTTTAGTATTATGTAATTGAATTCTTTTCAGTGGCCTGTAAATGAATGATGATAATTCTTTGTACCGTATATTTTACAGATTGCAAAGTATAGTAGGTATCGAAATGCATATTAATTGCATTATGTTTGAAATAGTGAAACAATTTTAAAATTCATTTAAAACTTTTTTTTTTCCTCATTTACCGAAATGCAGCAGAAAACTTTTGATAATTCCTGCAAATAAACGAAACGTTATTCATTTTAAATGTGGTTTGCGCTGGGGCCAATAAATAAATAATAATGGCATTGAATTCCAAAGCAATCTGATTTTATTTACGAGAGTTAGTGCGCGGAGCAGCCAAACTGAAATCATAAACATTTTTCAACTCTGTTTGAAAATATTAAAAAAATAATAGAAATGAATATGTAAACGGAATCATTATTAAAATATTGCTATTTATAAGAATGTAAAATTGTAACTGTTGTAGTTCCAGTACATAATTGCGAAGTAATTTATGAGTTTTCTGAATCATTTGGGAATAAAGTATGGTAATTAAAAAAATAATGGATGCATTCAGAACAGAAATACTAAAAGAATTGCATCATTAAAAATGTTTTTCATATTATTAAGGGAAAGAAAGAAATGTATCATGGAAAACATTTTGATAGTTATTTTTTAAAAATAGATTAATAATTACATTTTATTAAAAAATGATCATACATATCTATTGTAAGTCTAATATGATTCTGTAGTTCTGCTTGAAAGGTTCGTGTGTCTGTATGTAAATCGTATCTCTAATTCGCAAAACTGTACATTTTTAATCAATAAACGATTAAAATATCAAGAAAAACATAAAATAAATATAAACATAATGAAACATAAAATAAATACACAGAATATAGTATAAACAAAAAAAAAGAATAATACTTTACAAAGGATAAATTAAAAAAAATACTTATTACTTATTATTAATAACACACTGACAATTTAAATATGAAAGAAATAATAAAATAAAAATTTCGTTCATAATTAATTAATCAAATCATTTTCTGAAAATAATTTATACAGATTTTTCTTAAAACAAATAATCATAGCACAAAAATACTTTATACGTAAATATATTACTTTTAACAGACTTTATTTTATAAGATAAATATATGCATTCCTTTTTTAAGAAAAAGTTTTACCGAAATGACGTTTTTATTTAATAAAAATGCTTTAATATTTACAGTTTTATCTGAAAATAATGTGCGTTTTGGTGACTTATTCTTTTTTAATTACAAAAACACTTACCGATATAAAATGGCGTTTCTGTTTAATAAAAATTCCTAAATATTTAACAGCTTCTTCTGAAAATAATGTTGTTTAAGACTGACATCTTAGAAATAAAATTGACACACATAACATTCTTTATCGGTTCTTTTTTCCTGAAATTGTTTTATTGAAGTTTTTTTTCATTGAATAGTTATATAGTTAAAGTTACTGAAGTTTTACTTTTTATGTTTATTTCTTTATAATTTTTCAATGGAAGCTTACATTTAATGTTCATAAGAATTCATAATATTATAAAAATAGGAATTTTCTAAATATTTAAAGAACATGCGTAGTAAAGACACACATGACGTTTAAATATTTAATTTGCATGTCTTTCAATTTCAAATACTTTTTTTTTGTCTCGTTTGAATTTTTTTTAAACAAAATTATATCTAATTTGATAGTGTGCCATCACTTGTCCTATAGTTTTGTTTAATTCCTATAGGTTAGACCGTGGCTGTTGGCCCAGTTTTAATTGAATATACATTTTTAATGTATATTTTTAAATTTTTCTAGTTTGTACATTCAGAGCATTGTAATGTATAACCATGTATGAGAAAATTTAAAAGATAATAATTATTTATATCCATCCACTTTAAAAGGAAGAACATCATATTACTGGTCCAAACTGTTCCATCGAAAGGTTCTAAATTGATCGGATTTTGGGTAACCAGTTAGGTTAAAAAAAGTATAATAATATGTAAAACGCATGCTAAATGCAATTTTAATTTAGTATACAGGGTGTCCACTCTCAACGGTGGCCAATGGCTAATTTCTAAACCGTTAGTCATAGACATATAGTTCCAATTGTAAAAATGCTTTAAAAAAGGTAAAGAATTATTTTTTAAAGCGATTTAGGTCAAAAAAAGTTTAGTAAAAAATTACGAAAATAAAATTTTTATACGGTCTCCCGGTCCTATAAGTGATAATTAGAAATTTTTTTACCACTACTCTAACAAGTAATACAAAAAAAAGTCCCATTCATCTGCGATTAAAACCGACCGAGTAATAGCTGTTCAAAGTTGAAGCATCTTTTTTTCTGCTAATTCGGGGTCAGTCACAAATTTACTGGAAATAAAAATAAACACAAGATATAAAATTTAACATTAAACATTGAGAGTAAAATAATTTTTTCAATATTATTTTTAAATTTATGTTGATGATTGCATATGAAAGCAAAATTTCTACTAAAATATAAGTAAAAAACCCCAAAAGTTTGTTAATTTAAATTATGAAAAGCAACAGTCACAAATCGTTACAAAATGACGCATATTTAAAATTCTATTCGATTACTTAATCTAACAGAATTTGGTGTAGTCCTGTAAAGTAAATAAATGATACGCACCTAAAATTGTATTAATTTTACATTGTCATTGGATATAAATAAGTGTGCAAAGTGTACCTCGATCGGATATTTGGAAGTGAGATAATATTTGAATAAAATTTTTGAGCTAGGGAAACATACCTACGAAAGTTTTAAGCAAAATAAAAGCTTATCAAAATAACACACCTTTTAAAATAAAATCGCGATTTCTCAAAATTTGATTTTCTCGATAAAGAGAATTTTAAAACTCACGTCTTCAACTATTTTAACCAATCTAGAAGTTAATTAATAAAAATTAACACTACCATAAAACTTATACGGTGGTAGCACCTTCAGTTAAATTGCTTTAAAAATATTTATCTCATTTAAAACATTTTTGTAAATTGAACTATATGCTTGTGGCAAATGGTTTAGGAATTAGCTATTAGACAGCGTTGGAAATAGACTCTTTTTATAATACTTTAAGCACTTAGTGTACGTTCCCTTAAACCTCTGTCAAATTCATCCGTATTCAGTTACTGAAAAGTGGTTTAAGTCATGAAAATTAAAGTTTCATAACTCGGTCAATTTTAATGTTAAATGAATGGGATCTTTTTTCTCTTACTTGTTAGAGTAGAGGAAAAATTTTACTAAATATCACTTATAGGACCGGGGGACTGTATAAAAAGTTAATTTTCGTAATTTTTTACTAAATTTTTTTTTTACCTAAATCACTTGAAAAATAATTCTTTACCTTTTTAAAAGCATTTTTGCAATTGGATCTATATGTCTGTGACTAACGGTTTAGAAATTAGCCATTGGCCACCGTTGAGAGTGGACACCCTCTATAAAATATACAAAAGTAAAAAAAAGGTTTTGTTCAACTCTTTCCAAAGGTTAACAGTAACTATATACGTGTCCTAAATTAAGGGTTAATGTAAATTTAGTGTATTTATACGTTCTATTATGTAATATATGAATATATATATATACATATGTATATAAATTAATTATGTATTTTATACTTATATGTAATAAATTAAAAAAATCGCCATTTTGCCCGCCCTGAGTTTTATTCTAATGTTTTATGGAACGTACTTTTATTCTCAGTTTCCGTAATTTATTAATATTTTTAACGGCTAAAGTTCTTTTTTATTTTATTTTATTTAACATATCATAATCTATTGATTATTTTCTTAAAAAGAGCTCGAATGTCTCTTGAATGCCAATATCTTATTGCCAAATCTTATATTTATTACACAAATCCTTTTTCCTTTTTAAAATTAAAAAAAAAAAAAACATTTATCGAAACTTTAATTTTTTTATTATTTAATTAATCGTCTGCTAGGAATTCATACGCTTTTAAGCGTGGGCAAATTACGCTATTACGCAATTAGGTAAAGAGTTCGTACCTGTAGTCACGCCTAGCGTCCAATGGTAGAGAGTGAATTGGATAATCTTTATCTTTACGTTGAAAGGGATCGTAATGGATCTTTAAAAGCCTTACGTAAAAAGGGGAGAAGCTAGATTGGCTTGGAATTTTGAGAGAGTCATTTTGGTTTTGGAGAACGTAAAATGCTTTTGACCTTTCAAATGCCAGGATTCCCGTCTCATGTTCGAAATAATTTAGAATGTTTGAGACGATGCAGGCTTAGAGCAAATTTTCTGTTATGAATTTGAGAGACTGGAGAGATGTGGAATAACTGATAGTCGTGCTCAAAAATAATAAAAGACTAAAAACTGATTTTATTGCATTTTTCTGGAGAAACTCCCATAGAATACAACTCCATTGCTTCCAACTACGGCTGTTAAACCAACATTGATAAAAAGACAGATGTTTTTCCACGAGAATTGATATATTATTTCAAGCAAACCTGTTTATTATTTCAAGTAAATCGATTTATTATTACATATATACATGTACATGTACATTTATATGAGAACGTGTGCTTCAAAACTCGCCTTATAAAGAAAATCAAATTTCAGGAAATCACGAAAAACCACTGACTACATCAATTGGTTTTCACTCTAATCCATGGTTATACAATTCCAGAAATTCGTGATGAAACAAATATTTTTCCAAGATTGTAGCATTTCTTGCCCAATGATAAAAATTTATAGGAAAACTCTATTTTCTTCAATTTTGGATAAAGCGAAATTTGAAACTCATGTCCTGATATATATTAGGTATATATTAGATATATATTAGATATATATTAGATATATATTAGATGATATATATTAGAGTAAGATAGAAATGGTTATACATTTTAAAGATTTACATAAAAGTTCTTAAAATGCAAATACAAGAAATATTTATACATATTTAAAATTCTTTTGTGTATACTCACGATATTTTGAAAAAAAAAGTAATTAAATCTTGAGAACAAAGAGTGGAAAACGAAATTAAAATTTAAATAACAGATGGCAATATTTCGTCTAAGATAAGGAGAGGTGGCTATCCGGTACTAGAAAGAAAAAAATGAATTTAAAATAGCGAAAAATCTACATATTTCATGTATTAATCACTAAAAACCACACAAAAATTTGTAAAGAGGAAATTATGTCGCGGAAAATCAATAAATGAAACTCGAATAAACAAAATTTGAAGTATAAGTTGAATACTTCACTTTTTGTAAAATTTTACATTTTCATCAAAAAATCATGAGTAATTGCACACATTTAATGGTTCCACTTCTGGCAACTTATGCATTGTATCTAGAAATCTTATCTGATTGTGGTATTATATTCTTCTCCACAACCAACACAGGACTACGCATCCAATTCTTTTCGCTAGAAATCTGCATAGAATATGATAATTTCAAATGTATTTCATCTTCTTCACTACTGCAAGTATCGTATTTTTGATTCTTTTAATCGCTTTTATTTAAGAATTTTTCATGGTTTTAAGTTAATTTATCAACTTGATCTGTTTCTGAGATGAAAGTTTTCGAAATTTTTCAATATTTTCTGAAAGAAATGTACATCGCTAGGTCCAGTTACAGATATTGAAATTTTATATTAGTTAAAATTTAAATAATTATATCAACTACTATAGTTATAAACTAAAAAAATTTTATAATTATTTTAAATATAGTTTCATTTAGTTAAAACCGTTGCTCCGTATAGCTTTCAAATATTGATTATGAGTGGCCATCTCTTCTAAAATTGAAGGACAGATTCCCACCAAATTTAAAGCTTCATTCTATTGTACTAAAGATAGTGTACATCTTTGTTTTATATTTAAAAGTAAAGGTTGGTTTATATAGGTGTCTAAATGGCCATATATTTTTAAAAAGTAATACAAGTGCTGCAAAATGTTGCAATACCTAATTGAAGAAAATTATTTGACTACTAAATTAAATAAATATTAAAATTACGCATTGTTTTTATAAGTGAAAAATACAACTGCACATCGCAATGAATAAACACGTTGAGCTATTTCTTACGAACAAAGTTCAAGCCATCTATCCTAGAATTACCCTATGTATTTATACATTCGACATCGAAAAGGGGAAAAGTCAAACGGACAATAACAAGAATGAGGAATATTGCAAATTCGTTAAGATTAAGTTATTCCTGCCGATTCGCCGAGCATTTTTCAAAATGATAATGTAGTTCATAAGGATCTTGGTACCGGTATAGAAGGCAGCTGGAACCATGCACGATATAAATATACAGAGTTCTAGATAGTTTGAAACTTTTATTGTGAAACAACAATTACAGTATTAAACTCCACGAAATTACGGAAAAAAATAAAACGCAGCTAGAAAATAACCGAGCTGACGGCGTCGAATTTAACGTTGTTATGTCGTCTCTTAATATTATTCTAGATGCACACTTAATAACCGGCGTTTAAGACCTTCTTTTTCGGTCATTATTTAGAGTTCCGTACTTAAAAAGTGAAAATTGAACCATTATAAGATCAATCCCATGTTTGTCTATCACAGCTATTTTAACTCGCAAACTATACAACCTGGAAGTTCAAATTTGGGGAAGTAATAAAGATTATCGTCCCACATATTCAGACATTTTAAAACATTCAAAAATACATTTAGGGAAAATGGAAAGGGGCTAATTAATCTACTTGAAAAACAATCTCTTTTTTTTTTAATATCGTATGAGGAGTCTTGTGAAAGTTTAAGTAAACGCTCAAATAAAAAATACATTTCTTTAAGTTTTAAATATTATATTTTAAACTCTTTTCAACTGCTAAAAACAGATTTCAAAGCATATTCGATAAGCATAGATGAAAAAATATTTTTTGGATTTCATTTTTCATTGAAATCATTGGTTAAAGTGCTGCAAAATTTTTATAGAATTTAGAATGGCAAAAATAGTCCAAATAGCTAATTCTATTTTTTTACTAAAACATTTTAACTATGTTTTATTTAACGTAAAAATGCTTATATCACAACACTTTAAAATGGAATTGAATTGACAAAATCCTTTTAAACTATGTTGTGGATAAAACCACTTTCACGATGAATCATACTTTTCTGTGGAAACTTTCCATAATGTATTCCCACAAAAGTTTCAATTATTTTTAGAAATCTTTATAAAAGTAATTCAAACATATAGCATCAAAGTTTCTAGATGTTTATCGGATTCTAATGTAATGACTGTGTTTTGTACGATATCAAACAATATAAAATATAAAAAAATTATTTTTCAATATAAAAAATCGAAAATCTTTATTTGGAATTTAAACTTTTAATCAAAAATGAAGTTAAAAACAGAAATAAATAAGAACTAATATGAAATATAATCTATTAAATAAATATTACGTGAATTTTTTATTATGTAAAGTTTTATCACAAAATGGTTATGACCCAATAATTTTCAAAATCTCAAATAATAAATAATCTGAGAAATTTGAATTTTTGTTATGTGTAAAATTCTTATAATTTAATCTGCTCTTGCTGCTAAGTCAAATAAGTTTCATGCGTTAAATTATACGTAAAATGTTGAATATTATAATTTATTTGTTCATCAAAGAAGAAACTAACTGCCAAATTCTAGCATTTGCAAAAAGCGTCGAAATAGCAAATTCATTTTTTATTACTATAACATTTCAAATATACTTTATTTCGACGTGAAAATGTTTATTTTTAAAAAAAAAACTTTAAAAGGAAATAAAATTGACAAAATCCTTTTAACCTAAGTAGTCGGTAAAACTCCTTTCACGTTGAATCATAGTTTTTGTGGAAGTATCCCATAATGTATTCCCACAAAATAGTTTGGACTACTTTTAGAAATCTTTATAAAACTTAACATTATGCATTCGAGTTTAATTTGAAGACTAAAAATAAATGCACCAGAGTTTCCATATGTTTACCAGATTTTAATATAATTTTTGTGTTTTGTATGATATTTTCAACATAAATAATACGAAAAAGTATATTTGAAATTCAAACTTTTAATCAAAAATAAAAGAAAAGCTTGAAATAAATCAGAACTAATATGAAATATAAACTGTTAAATAAATATTACGTAAATCTGTCATTATGTAAAGTTTTGTAACTAAAATGATTCTGAACAAATTATTTTTCCAAATATGAAATAATAAATAATCTAATAAATTTGAATTTCTGATATGTGTAAAATTCTTAAAATTTAATCTGCTCTTGTTGTTACTTCTATTAATTTTATGTGTATAAATATGTGATCTCATTTATGAGTTGAACTAAGTGGGGATATTTTTTTTCAGAAAAGAAATGACACACAATACGTGTTGTATAATAATGTTGATCTCATAATGTATTCCCACAAATTAGTTTAAATTAAATTTAGAAATTTTTATAAAACTTAATATTACACATTCGAGTATAATTTGAGCACTAAAAATATATGAATCACAGTTTCCATATGCTTATCTGATTCTAATTTAATTTCTGTGTTTTATATTATATTTTCAACATAAATAATCCGAAAAAGTACATTTGAAATTTAAACCTTTAATCAAAAATAAAAGTAAAGCCAAAAATGAATAAAACTAATATGAAATATAAACTATTAAAAAAATATTATGTAAATCTGGCATTATATAAAGTTTTATCACAAAATGGTTAAGAAACAAGTATTTTTCTCAATATCATATAATAAGTAAATAATTATAATAAATTTGAATTTCTGTTATGCGTTACATTCTTATAATTTAACCTGCTTTTGTTGCTACTTCAAATAAATTTTATGAATGAAAATATGTGATCTCATTTATGAGTTGAACTGTGTGTGGATATTTTTTTATCAGAAAAGAAAACTTCATAGGAAATGATACGCAATACGTTGATCATAATACTTTTATTTCTTCACCAAAGAAGAGACTACCTGCCAAATTTCAGCAATAGCAAAAAGCATCCAAATAGCAAATTGCATTTTTTTCTTTAACTAAAACATTTTAAATGTATTTTATTTCGACATGAAAATTCTTATATCGCAACACTTTAAAATGGAATTGATAGGACAAAATCCTTATAAACTAAGTAGTCGATAAAGCATCTTTCACGATAATTTTTTTTATTATTTTATAATGTTTATCCCACAAAATAGTTTGAATTATTTTTAGAAATCCTTAGAAGACTTACCATTACGCTTTCGAATTTAATTTGAAGATTAAAAATGTATGCAAAAGAGTTTTTGTTTGTTTGTAGCATTCTAATATAACTTCTGTGATTTTTATAGCATTTGGAATGGCAGAAAAACCGTCGAAATATCAAATTCCATTTTTTTTAGTAAACCATTTCAACTACATTTTATTTCGACGTGAAAATGCTTATATCACAACATTTTAAAATGGAATTGAATTGACAAAATCCTTTTAAACTAAGTAGTCGATAAAACATCTTTCATGATAAAACATATTTTTTGGGAAATATTCCAGTACTTATTTCCACAAAATAGTTTGAATTACTTTTAGAAATCTTTATAAAACGTAACATTAAACAATCGAGTACAATTCGAAAACTAAAAATATATGCATCACAGTTTCTATATGTTTATCGGACTCTAATGTAATTTCTGTGTTTTTATGATATTTTCAATGTAAATAATCCGAAAAAGTATGTTTGAAATTTGAACTTTTAATCAAAAATAAATGTAAAGACAACAATAAATCAGAACTAATATGAAATATAAACTATTAAATAAACGTTACGTAAGTCTGTTATCATACAAAGCTTTATCACAAAATGGTTATGACCCAATTTTTTTTTAAATCACAAATAATAAATAATCCAATAAATTTAAAATATCTGTTATATGTAAAACTCTTATAAATTAATCTGCCCTTGTTGCTACTTCAAATAACTTTTATGTGTGGAAATACGTGATCTCATTTATGAGTTGAACTGGGTGTAGAAATTTTATTTTCTAAAAAGAAAACTTCGTGAGAAATGATACGCAATACCTCAGTCATAATACTTTTATTTGTTCACCTAACAAAAGACTAACTGCAAAATTCTAGGAATAGCAACAAACATCCAAATAGCATATTCCTTTTTTTTTTTTTTTTTTTTTTTTTTTTTTTTTATTAAAACATTACAAATATATTTTTTTTCGGCGTGAAAATGCTTATATCACAACACTTTAAAATGGAATTTAACTAACAAAATCTTTTTAAACTAAATAGTTGAGAAATCATCTTTCACGATGAATCATATTTTTTGTAGAAATATTCTATAATGTATTCCCACAAAATAGTTACAATTATTTTTAGAAATCTTTAAAAGACTTAACATTACGCATTCGATATTAATTTGAAGATTAAAAATATATCCATTAGAGTATCCATCAGTTTCTTTATCAGATTCTAACATAATTTCTGAGTTTTCATAGTATTTGGAATGGCAGAAACTGTCGAAATAGCAAATTCCATTTTTTAATAAACTATTTCAAACATATTTTATTTCGACGTGAAAGTGCTTATTTTAAAACACTTTAAAAAGAAAAAAATTGACAAAATCTTTTTAAACTAAGTAGTCGATAAAACATCTTTCATGATGAATCATAATTTTTGTGAAAGATTCCAGAACTTATTTCCACAAAATAGTTTGAATAACTTTTAGAAATATTTATGACTTATCATTACACATTCGGGTATAATTAGAAATCTAAAAATATATGCATCAGAGTTTCAATATGTCTATCGGATTCTAATGTAATTTCTGTGTGTTTACGATATTTTCAATGTAAATAATCCGAGAAAGTATGTTTGAAATTTAAACTTTTAATCAAAAATAAATGACAGAAATAAATCAGAACTTATATGAAATATAAACTATTAAATAATTGTTTCGCAAATATCGTATATCGTATTATTATGTAAAGTTTTATTCCAAAATAGTAATGACCCAAGAATTTTTCCAAATCTCAAATAATAATTAATCTAATAAATTTGAATTTCTGTTATGAGCAATTTTTTTTATAATTTAATCTACTCTTGTCGTTACTTGAAATAAATTTTATGTGTGGAAATATGCGATCTCATTTATGAATTGAACTGAGTATGGATTTTTTTTTTCAGAAAAGAAAACTTCCTGGAAAATGATACACAATGCGTTGATCGTAATACTTTTATTTATTCACCAAAAAAGAGAAAAACTACCAAATTCTAGGAAAAAGAAAAAGCGTCCAAATAGCAAATTCCATCTTTTTTTTTTCACTAAACATTTCAAATATATTTTAATCCGACGTGAAAATGCTTATATCGCAACTCTTCAAAATGGAATTGATTTGACAAAATCCATTTAAACTAAGTAGTCAATAAAACAGCTTTCACGATGAATAATATTTTTTGTGAAAATATTTTATAATGTTTATCCCACAAAACAGTTTGAATTTCGTTTAGAAATCTTTATGCGACATAACTTTACGCATTCGAGTCTAATTTGAAGACTAAAAATGTATGCATCAGAGTTTCTGTATGTTTATTGGATTCTAATATAATTTCTGTGTTTTCTACGATATTTTTAACATAAAAAATCGGCGAAACTATACTTTAAATTTAAACTTTTCTGCAAAATAAAAGTAAAGGCAAAAATAAATGAGAACTAATATGAAATATAAACTATGAAATAAATATTAAGTAAATCTGTTATTATGTAAAGTTTTATCAAAATATGGTTATGACCCAAGACTTTTCCCAAAGTAAGTAATATAATAAGTTTGAATTTCTGTTATGGGTAAAATTTTTATAATTTAATCTGCTCTTTTTGCTACTTCAAATAAATTTTATGTATGGAAATATGTGATCTCATTTATAAGTTGAACGGGGTGTGGATATCTTCTTTTTTCAAAAGAAAACTTCATGGGAAATGATACGCAATACGTTCATAATAATACTTTTATTTGGGTACAAAAGAAGAGACTACTTGCCACATTCTAGCAATAGTGAAAAGCGCCCAGATAGCAAATTCTTTTTTTTTTTTTTAGTAAAACATTTCAAATATATTTTATTTCGACTTAAAAATGCTTATATCACAACAGTTTAAAATGGAATTGAATTGACAAAATCCTTTTAAGCTAAGTAGTCGTTAAAAAATCTTTCACGATGAATCATATTTTTTGTAGAAATATTCTATAATGCATTAGCACAAAATATTTTGGACTGCTTTTAGAAATATTTTTTTAAAATAAAATTACACATTCGAGTTTAATTTGGAGACTAAAAATGTATGGATCAGAGTTTCTAAATGCTTATCAGATTCTAATGTAATTTCTGTGTTTTCTACGATATTTTTAACATAAATAATCCGAAAAAGTACATTTGAAATTTAAACTTTTATTCAAAGATGAAAGTAAAAACAGAATTGAATCAGAAGTAAAGTGAAATATAAACTATTAAATAAATATTCTGTTAAATAAAAATAAAAAGTCTGTTATGTAAATTTTTATCACAAAATGGTTATGGCTCAAGAATTTTTCCAAAACTCAAATTAAAAGTAATCTAATAAATTTGAATTTCTGTTTATGTAGCATTCTTATAATTTTTACATTTTCCAAAATATTTTTCATCTTTATACAGAATTTCTCTCATGCTTTACTTGATATTTCTGAAAGCTGTTATTGAAAAAATATATATATTTAATATTTATATTCTAGTATTAATATATATGTATATCTGTATGCAATACTTACGAAATCATTTTATGGCTAAGTAAGATAAAACATGTTAAACATTTTATATTTATATATTTTTAAATAGATGCAATAAAATTATTCTGAGCATCGAATCTGTTTAAATAATCAATAAATAACAAAACCCTTTTCTTAGAAAGTATTTTATTTCTTAAATATTACTCAATGTGAGACATCATATGTAAAATCACTTCAGTGTCATATAATAATGTTTAAAGACACATTCATAAAAGGGGCCAATTTAAACAGCGTCACTATTTTGGAATATTTTATAAGATTATAATTTTCTAACAAATAATCAAAGCATAATTATTGATTGTTTGCAAAAAAACTGTGTCCGATTTTTTCGATGACAGTAGCTAGGAATTTTGTTTTTGCTGATATTTCTTATATAAACATATAATTAAGTGACAGTTATCTACATGTGTTGTGATTAAACATAACATTAAATAAAAGTTTTACAAATAATTTGTGTGCAAAGTTAATAATAAGTATTGAAAATAAAAGGTTACATTTTCGTCCAGTTATGTTACATATGTTTAAAAAAGGAATAAATATTAGTCGTTCTGCAAAAAATATCCTAGTTTTTTATTTAAATCCTGTTTCCACTTTTAGAACATAAAAAATATCGACTTTGAAATAGTGATTTATATTTAAATCGTAAAATTCGCACTGAGAGAGCTTCTGGCACTAATACTGAATAATTCGTTGTTTAGTGTATAATAATCCTCGGATGACTGCCAATAATCCTCGGATGACTGCCGAAAAACTTGGTGAGATATTAAATCGTGACAATTTGATTTCATTTTGTCATTTAAAACAACATGGGTACGTTTCGAGGTGCTGTCGCATCTGGCATATATTTTTATTTAGGCACTCTTATAATATCATCAACATGTTTTAAAACTTATTTTTTGCTTTATAAATTGACATACGTATGTATTTGAAATGATTCGGATTAAATGTTTTCATCCCATCAGAGTATTTAAATAATTTTTCCAATTGTGTATAATTATGTTGACAACTCATAGAGTTTTGTTTCACGTCAAGCGATGGACTTACAGAACAATATGACATGAAAATAATTCTACATTTATAAAGGTCCATCAGCATTGCACAGTGTTTGCAGTCCAGAATAGTATGTAGTAGTGAAAATCGAGTTGATATTCCATTTTGGAGTTTTCCTAAAAAACATAACTATCTGCCTTGAAATAATGAATTTATTAAACATTAAATTGAAAATAGCAATTCCATTCTATTGTAATGTTTGGACTCATATATGATCCTTGTTACGTCTCAAATACTAGAATTAAGATGTAGAATAATTAAAGATGCACATCAACTACTGAAAAAAACTCCTCCGGGTGACATGAATCTATTAAGCAAGTCAAAACGTACAAAATCTCTTCTACAAGGCAGTGTAATCTGGTTTCTTAATAGGAACGTCTTGGAACGTAAATCCTACAGTCAAATTTAGACGAAACAACTAGATACAAGAATGACTTTCACCGAGGAAAGTGCGAAGCGTTTCAACCAATAAGAAGTGAGAGAAGGCACAATAGGGAAAGAGTTATAAAATCGGTTTTGATGTTAAAAGGTTACGCCAGACAGCTTTTCAGAAACACAATAAATGCTGGGGATTTTTAAAATTTTTTTAAATAAAAATAAAAATTTATGTTAACAAATAAATATCAAATGTCTCAAATTATGAAAAAATAAAATAATTCAGCGGTATTAGAAAAAGTATTGTTTTTAATAGATTAGGATTTTTAGAATAGGAAATAAAAAAATGCATTTGCTTGAAGGCATGGAATTAAAAAATGATCGATATATTAAGATATTATTAAAAGACAGGGAAAAAGTAGATATTAGAAATTTGAACAATTGCTATAAGATCAAATAGCGAAAACATTTTATTAGTACATACTATATATTTTAATATATACAGTTAAATTGTTATTATAAAAGGGAAAAAAATGGCACAGTTTTGTAATGAAAACAAATTGTATCTTACTTATCATTCATAAAAAATACTCATTTCTCTGACCTTTCTTTAATAACTATAGTTTGCAGTTATTAAAATGTTGGTTTTAGATGAGAAATAAATATACAGTAAAGCTTCTGAATGGCGACCACTGAAAGCATCATGAAGTGACCGTTTTTCTGAAGTTGCCTTTATTCAGAGATTCCACATTTGAAAATTTCAAAATTACATTTTATTAAAGTCAAAATAGACCAATTTTATTTTATTTTTTACAGTTAAAAAATACATGTTATTATTTTACACTAAATAACCACGTATTCGCAGATTTTTTGTTTCCTAAAAGCACATCTCTTTCTCTAAATGTATAATCATTTCCACAGATTTGTTGTGGAATTCGTTATAATTTTTAGTGAGAGCAAAATATTTACTTTTCCACTCTTTTAAAAATCTGTAGCTTTTACTGCACACTGTAAAACATTTGTGTAATGTTACTCCATAAAGTTGGTGGCAGCCAAGCTTTCATCAAGTTTATGGTGGACACAGGTTTAACTAAGATAACCAGTGTAACATTACACTAATATGTAATGTTTGGTAATGTTTAGTACCAGTAATGTTTAGTAACAGTAACACATGTTTAAATTACGCCATTATATAAGTGAAAAAAAATTCTACCATAACACTAGTCGCAGCAAAGCTGCCACTATAGTTTTATGGAGTAATGTTACACAAACGTTTTACTGTGCATAGTCACTGTACCGCTTTTATAGAATGTCCAATAGAATATATATCCTGACCAATTAGAATGCTCCATAATGTAATCATGCGTTTGTTAAATGCAGCTTTCTGACTATGCAGCGAAAACTTCGGATTTATAACAGTGCAACTTCTCGACACTTTATGAGGTATTTTCATGGAACATTGATTCAGAAATTTGAAAATTTTTCTCTAGACAATTCGAAAACCATTCTAAAAACAACTTATCTATCTCATCATAACCAGTTCTTCAACATTTAATTTTAGATTTTGATTTTATACTTTGAAATGTCTTTTCTAAATAAAAGACACTTTTTTCAATATAATCTATTTGGATATTTCCACATTTGTACATTTCAGCTTACTTTGTACACTTACGGCTTTTTTGCTATCCTGAATAACTTTAAATTTCTCATTTAAAGTTAAAATTATTCTCAATATCAGTTGTAAATAAAGAAAGTAAAAAAAAAATATTTAGATGTGGCCGATATTTGGATTTCGTCGCTCGGAGGTTTGGTGTAATGTTATTTCTATGGAAGAGATTCGATTGCACTAAAACATGACCAGCATTCGGAGGTTACCTTTGTTCAGAGTGACCGTTGTAGGAGGTTTCACTATATATATATTTGCGTAATTTCTCAGACATTTAAATAATTAATTACAATTTGCGTGCGCGAAGCACAGTATTCGCGTGGTTTAAGTTCTCAGTTGTATTTCACATGTTCCAGTAAGTTATGCGTTTCATGCTTTAATTCTAAATTTCAAGCTAGTGTGTGTTAGTAAGATATAAAATTTATGTAAAATTATTTTTCGTTTCCTGAGCACAAGAAATAAGTTATATGCCCTATTCATGGAATTTAGAGTTTTAACACACAAATAGTATATGCATATGCAATAGATAGCGTTCAAGAATAGATAAAACTTTCGTGAATAACAATTATAAAAATAGTTTGTAACATAAAAACAGGCACTCTATTTTAAACGCATGGATTTATCACTTAAATTAGTTATCAGTGAAGCTTCAAAAATCAATCCTCCCCTCCCCCCCCCCCAAAAAAAAATCTGGATAAATGAAAAGAATGAAAATTTTAAATATTTAAATTATTTTGTTTTTAAAAGTGCATAACGTGTCATAATTTATATATAACTGCAGGTTATTGTCAAATGGAAACGTTATTTTAACCATAAATTTTACATATTTTGCATAAAAGATATTTTTATTTTTAAATAAAAAATCATTTGCTACCTTTTACAAATTAGACTAAATTTTATAAGAAAAAAAATAGCACCTGTTTTTCTCTGACTTCAGTATTTTGATACTGATATAATAAAGTGTTCTGCTCATTGAAGTAATTCCTTATGAGAATAAGTGTAATAAACGATGATCACACATGAAAATGTTGGCTGAAAATACGATAAAACTTTTTTTTTTCAGATATGCATATGGCAGCCAAATTTTTACTTTTTCCAATTTTCAAAAGTCTTCAACACTTAAAATTTCTGTTTTATTAAATGTTTATTCTTGCACTACAAACTGCAATAGCAAACTGATACATCGATTTTTTGAAGAGATTTTTTCCTAAACGATGGCTATTAATGAATAAAATATTCCGATGTTTGCATCCACATCTATATGGAAGAGAATCACTTATATAACCCGATCTAATGGATGTCATATTTAATAGTATTTCACCAGCCATCCTCATTTTCCTGTTCAATTATATCAATATCACAGATACGAAAAAATATGTCGTGTAGCACACTCAACAAAAGGCTTATGTCGTACTGGGAAAATTATAAAAGTTTTATCATTCAAAACAGTGAATGTAACATATTACTCGCACCGTATAAAGCTTGACTATCATTCATCGAAAGTTGGACGCAGTGAATCCAATACTTTTTCTTTTATCAAATATTCAACAATCGAGATTACATCAGTTGTGTGTGTGTTCAGGGAGTGCATATCTCTGCTCTGTATATTCATCAAAAAACTATATGAGCATATTTTAGGATTGTACCATACCTTAGCGACTTAATCAGGGAATACTCTCTTAAAGCATCAGCCACAAATAAACGCAAGTTAAACCGAAACCCACTCATCTCAAGATTTGAAAGGCAGCTTCTCATGAAGAATTGAAACGACTCGTGTAAACGAGTTGTTTTTAAGCAGTTTTAATCAAGTTAAGTAATTTAAAAAGGCAATTTAAATCAAGACGAGTAAAAAGTGTCAAAAATAACTCATTTACGATCCGATAAATTACAGCTCTTTCCTGAGAAGCCAAATCCACTTTTTCGTTTTAAGAGTGAATGAAGCGTTCAGAACTGAAGAGATCTAGTCCATTTTTTACACTTTCCAGATACGTAGAGTTAAAGTGTCTCCTTGATTGACTAAAATTTACTGCTGCCATTTCTCGGTGACTGTCACAATTATGGAATTGATCAAAAATACGATCTGAAAATATAAAATAAAAGCAATTCAAGAAAATAATCATCCCAATTTAGATCAAGAGCTGGCTTGATCCATTTCAATTCTGGACGTCTCATATAATGTAAGGTAAGGATGATAAAATCGCTCAACCACAAGAAAAGTGAAACATCTCGCAAAAATTCATTATGCATTTTATTCCACGAATAGGTATGTCATAAGTGTAACTTCATACACAAAATGTTTCAAAAGTGCTATTTTACGGAAAATCTCTTTATTATATTCTTTTTACAAATGAGTATACGAGAAATATTTAATTTATTACTGGCTAATCAATTTTTATATTCCAACTTCCGCGCTTATCTTAATAAATTAATCCTAGTTATTTCAATAAAAAAATTGACTAATATAACTCACAAAGAGCCCTTTTTTGAAAATTACGTCAAGGTTATTATACGATTTTTTTGTATAACATTCCAATTGCCGATCACAAATTCATGAATAAAATATACAAATATGAAGCTTAGAGTTAGATTAGGTTATCTTAATAAGTAATTACTTATATTTGTATGGCAATCTTTTTTTAAGATTCAAAAGATCTGATAATCTTTATTGAAGCTAATTCTACAAATTAAAAGTCTTTAACATTTAAAAAGATAAGTGATTTTTGTAAATACGTATTTATATAATCAAATTACATAAATAAACACCTGAAATCTAACAGATAAACACAAATCTGAAATTCATTTGACTATCGTTTCATGAATTTTTGGGATCTAAAATATGAACAATGCCTAAGAAATCTGAATTAGTTTGTTTATGCAGTTAAATCTTTATTATCAATTTTTTCATAAAAATGAATGGTATTTGTCAGTCCATTTTTTTCCTGATTGGAAAGGCGATGTTTTGAAAGCTTTTATTGGATAGCGTGAAAATTCAAGCGTTATTTTAAGCGTGCAAAAAAAGGATTCTTTGAAGTATTTCTTTGTTTATAATTTTTTTTAAACAAACTGTAATTCTGCATAAAATAAATTGCAGTTTAACAGATAAAAAGCATATCTTTTAAACGGAATAAAAGTATTTATTATTTTTCTCTCTGAAGCAGGCATCTATTTTTTTTCTACCTCAGAAATTCGAAATGTACATAATATATTCTGTTGAGTTCAAGAAGTAAATAACAATATATTCAAAAAATATTCGAGGTATGTCGATGTAAATTTTAAAATCCTTTCAAGTAAAAATATCGTAAAAGAAATTTCATCAAGATATTATTATTGAATGAAAAGCTACTTTTGTTGACGCAGGTGTTTTCTGAAGGGAAAAAACTACAATTTCTTCTATTTCGAATTGACGTAAATATAGCTGTATAAAAAATACTAGAGAATATTGAATTTTCAAGAAATGTATTCGAACATTTCAGTTCTAAGTAATCTATTAAACTCCAGTCGACATAATATTTGTTAAGTTGACTAAATGTAAATAACAGTTTTTAATGTACTATTTAGAACTTTATAATAATAAGTTAATAAAATTTATAGTTATATTAATTTTGTACTTTCAAAATTTAGATAAACCTCCAATAATAATAAACCTGTAATATACATTAAATAGAAAAATGACTAATATTTTTTTACATAGTTGAAATAAGCTTTTTAATATTCTGTTAATTTAAACAAGTTGGAAATTTCATTAAGATCAGATAATTTTAGTGGCGGAAATACTTGGATGAAAGGGATGACCGCCATAGGAACGCAGCTTTTGCGTTAGTGTATAAATGCAACGAATGATGGAACACTCAAATCCACTGCACATGGTAAAATACATTAAAAATGATTTGCTTTTACAGTATTATACAACAGTTAACTTAAAGAAAACTTAACGAACACTTAAAGAAAATTTACAGATATAAATTAAATATATATATAAATATAACAAATATAACTTAAAGAAAAATAAAATTAACTTGTTGGTTTTGACTCTGAAAGTGTCTTACGTACATACTTTGACTGGAATTATTCTAGGTTCTACATATGTATAAACAATTAAAATACATATATATATATATATATTTAAATTTTGGAGGCGGATATACTGCAGAAAGTATGTGAAACAATAAAACACTTTCAAATATTTGGTGCGAAAAGAGAAAAGCGTCTAGGAGAGCAGCACTTTTTTCTCACCAACAGCAAACGATTTTTTAATTCATCAGAAAATTGTTTGTTTTTTTATTTTAAAAATGTGTGTAAATAGTATTGACTGAATTTAAATTTAACAATAAGAGAGTTTAATCTATATATTTTTTGCATTGCATATTTATGTTGCTTGTTGCTACAGTTATTGAATTTTATCACTGTAAAAATAATTTTATGTTTAAAGAAAATTTGCATATTGAAAAAATATATTATGATATATTTAAACGTATTCCAAAGAAGCTCAGATAAAGAATGCTCCAGTATGCATTTTAATATAAGATAAATATTTGTTTTAATAGAAACAAAATAAAATTGACAGTGCTCTGTTGCAATTAATTTTAAAATGGAAACAATACTAATTAATTTAAATAAATAAAATTTTATAGTTAAATTTCATTATAAAAATATGTATATGACTGTAGTTAAACCAAACTAAAAATATTTCAATTAAATTTATCTAAACAAGTTCAACAAGACAGTTTTACATTTTTCTTTTAACAATACTTGACATAAAAAAATATATTTTTTAATTTTTTTTCCACCACCAATAGGTGATAAACCGCCAAATAATGAAAGTTTTATTTTTTCTTTTGTTTTCTTCTTCTTCTTTTTTTCGACACTTTATCGAGTTTCAGCCGATTTTTTAAATGTAAAATAGGAGACTTTGCCCCTTACGAGCTACGTTCACCAACCCCTATTAAGGCGTCCCAAACTCTAGCCTTCCACAGCCGCGACCGAGTATATCCGTCCACTAGGCTGCAGGTTTCACTGCAATTGAAGCATTATTTAAATTAATATAATTGTATAAATATAATCCAGTTTTAAGAAATTAAGTTACGATTCATACTTTCAAGGCCTATAAAGATATACGTAATATATATATATATATATATATATATATATATATATATATATATATATATATATATATATATATATATATATATATATATATATATATATATATATATATATACCATGTTAGAATATTCCCCTTTCTTCATTACCTTTTAAAATAAATTACAGAGAAAACAACATTACAGTTTTGCCCTTTTACTCGGCGGTCAGGAGGGCTAGAAGCACGTTCACTTGATTGGCTTTTTAAAGATTGCTAAAGATAGAAATATAATTAAAAAGAAAATGTGGAAATGTCCCTGTGAATACATTTCGACAAATTTTGCTTGGGAGTATTTTTAAGTCAAATCAGCTGCGGTATCTCCTGGCCAATTACATGTTTGATTAAATAAGATCAGTTAAACAGTACGACATTTTAAATGTATCCTTTTGTATCTGATGTAATTTTCACTATTTTTTTCATATTTTTAATATTTACTTGAAAATATTTTTGTTGTTTGAAAGGAATAATTATTTCTACTGCCTTAGAATTCAAAACAATTATTAAAAAGATTTTATCAAACTATAAAGTAAATGTCTTGTCTAACTATGTTTTTAAATTTTAATTGCTTTACAGTAATATTTGGTCATTTTTAACATGGCGTAATTTCTTTTACTTGATGCTTTTAAATCATAATAATGACTTTACTTATTTAAAACTTTCTTTTCTCTGTTTAATATTTCTGAAAAAATATTTTTGTTCCTAGAAAGTATATATTTTTATTTGCACTGCCTTAGAATGGGCAAAAATAGCTTAAGAGATTATAAAGAAATGTAAAATACCTCACGAAAATTTATTTTTACATTTAAACTGTATGCATTGTTAATATTTGTCTATTTGAACACGGCGCAATTTTTTCCATTTGTGTCGGTGAACACATTTTAATAATTACATTATTTTAAAATTTTCTTTCTATTTACGCAGTTGTATATAAAAATAGTTTTCATTGTGTAATTTTGAAAATTTTCCTGCTTCTAACTCTTAATAATTCTTATTTGAAAGTATATAGTTGCGTGTAAGTATTTTTTTTTTAATTTGAAGGAAATATTAATCTTTGAACATTCGTCAATTTAAAATATTAACCTTTCTCTAGAGTACTGAAAATTTACTTTCTTGCCTCTTTGTCTCTTTTGGAATTGTTTTCTTAACATTTGTGACAACATACATTATGTCACAAAAAATCATTGCCATCAACCGTAAAAGCATTACTTTTTTTTTTTTTTTTTTTTTTTTTTTTTTTTTTTTTTTTTAAGAAGAGAGAGATTTATCTTCATAAGAAGAACGTTATATAACTTTTTCATATTTTTCTTGAGAATGCCCGGATGTAGTTCTTTCAAATTAGTAATATTGACAAAGCGTAAATGCTTATGAACTATGCTAAAGTATTTAATTTATTGAGTTAGTCAAGCTATAGTCGAAATTAATACTGACGAATTTTAATAATAAAACCAATGACTTGAGCTATTTAGAATTTAGAAATTCTGTTGTCATTTTTAAATGATTAAAAATTTTTATATTTGATGTCTAAAAAATATATTTACTAACCCCCGCCTACAAAAGCTCTCCTATTTTGAAAAAGATTTTTAAATATTTATTTAATATGCCTTACATTAAAGGTCACCAGCAAAGTTCAAAAAATATTTTATGGACATATTTTTATAATATTCTTCGATCCAAATGCAATCAGCTTAAAAAACCGTCTGCGCCAGCAAATAAGATTTCTTTAAAAAATACTGATTAAATTTTCTTCTTTGACTCGATTTATATTTTTAAGTGCTCCCATTTGGGAACTTAGAAAATATGTCATAATATTTTATAAAAAGGACGTCTCTATTTTTTGAGTTTCTTTTCTTTAATTTTAGAAACCCAATTCCACGAGTCCTCATTAATAAAATTAGAAATAGAAATTTATGTTGAGTTTAAAAACATATTTAATATTTAATGTTATATCTAAAAAATACATTATTATATGTGTATAATTTGTACTTGCTTTATATAAAATGACATTTTTTAAATTCCAATGTAGTTATGATTGTCAGATAAATTTTAGGAATCACATAATATAAGTGTAGCTCATTAAAAACAATTATTATTTCAAAAGAAAATACGTATTCGTTCAGTAAATTGCGTGATATATTTGTACGAAAGAATGGCATGGAAGTTTCAAACATACTAAGCGAAATGCATAGTAACATAATCTGTACGTTTTACCGTATGCTTTTGTGTAAAAGTCGAGAATTTTTTAGCACTTTTTTTAGCTCGAAAGAGGTGGTAGGAAGGTTGAGGCTTTTATAAAGTTCCTACAAAAAAACTTACAAAAATAATATTCTAAAATAGAAAAGACATTAAATATTTAAAAAAACTAGAAAACGTACTTATACATTAAAAAAGTAATTTAATCCTTTATTCTTTTACTAAAAAAAAGTTACTAATCATTTTTCTTTATAACTATATCATTATAAGAATCTTCATGCAATTCCTTAAAATATCCGTTTTTTATTGGTGCATCAGGATGAATATCACCAGTGTCTAAGTCATCATCAATGTCATCTTTTTCAAAAATTACATCATGTTGACTTCAATCTTATTCAGTAATGATGAGTCCAATTCTTGAAAAATCATACGATCATTTTTATAGTAATTCATGTCAAGGATTTTTAATCCATTGTGAGATAATTGCAATGTCAATTTTTTTTTAAATAACCGCAATCTTTTACAGCTGTATCCACAGATGACATACGTTCAGCTAATTTCGATCGGAGTCAGCCATATGGCGTATTTATAAAAACTTTTAGCGGAACATAATTGAGCAGATTGGGCAGCGTGATAAAACTGAATATAAGAGAGAAATAATTTTGGAGAAACCTTTTTTTTTTTTACCTTTAGCGTTTCTATTTGTTTATGTTAATGAATTTTCATTACCCTTTTTTTAACGTCCGCTTTTACACTTTTTTTTGAACGATTATTTACTGAAAAGTTTTATATGTGGCTTATACACGGATCGGCTTATGTATGGAAATGTACCGTAATTATTTTCTTAATATATCAAGTTACTTTATTAACATATATTCTTATATTTAATTTTTTCTTACATTAAGAAATTGTTTTTTCCACTTTGGGATATTTTTCAACTTCATAGCAAGCTAATGCGTGTGAGCATAGTGATATAAAACATTACAGACGTTGTTAGATCCTCACAAAAGAATGGGGAACAAAATATATTGGCGTTATACAAACACTGACAAATCTTGAAAAATATTTAAAAAAGCTAGAATTAATGAATACTTCGAAAAATACAGTGAATAGAAAGCTGAACATAAGTTTTGGTACTATGAGAAAATATTACGAACACTCTTATAAGCCAATGTTATAAGAAACAGGCAGTACTGTGAAAATAAATAGAAAGATGTTATGTAAAATTAAAGGGACGATAAGGAAAACTTTGGATCAGAAATAAAAAAGACGACAATGCTATAACAACACTAAGAAAGCAAGGCAAAACTTTAATAACTCCGTCAAAAACTCTAGAAACTCCAAGTACGATGGATAATTGCTCTAGAAATACTTAAAAGCCAGCATGAAAAAGGCAAAACAGCTACATAATTTTCATTCCTTAATTCGTATGGGAAGGGAATTAAATTCATACGTGATCAAAGGTTTTTGATTTAGAACGCAATATAATAGGAGCAGAATTTTAAAAAACTGAAAGGGTAAAACTGGAAGAACTTTGGTAAAACTTTTACATAACTTATATACTTAATTCGCATTGAGGGAATAAACATCACTCTGGATTAAAGGATCTGGATTTCTGGATCGAAAATAAATAAATAAAAAAAATTTTATTTACAGATTATAAAACGTGAGCAAAATTAAATACTGTATCGGCAAAACATGAGCAAAATAATAGCATTTTTTTACATTCTTACTGGAGCATATCAGTGTGAAGAATTGAGTGAAAAAATTTTATTTAGAGCAATGTAATTGGTGGCTGAAATTAAGTAGTGCGTGTGAAAAAGTGACAAAACTCTATCAACATATCTACCTTATTTGTATATTTTAATTCGTAATGTCCGGTAACAATTTCACACATTCATCATTTTCACTTTTTAAAAAAATATTTCCAGAAGCTCTAATATTGAAGCCTATTCTAACTGAACAAATTATAAATTACTAAATTTTGCTTTATGCTCCTTATCTTTATATCTGAAATTCGCAGACAAAGATAAATTTTTAAACTGAACAATTTTTCAATTGTTAAACAATATTTTTATAATGACAAATGGGATATTTAAATATTTAATCTGTGTGTTTTATCATTTAAAATAAGATTTTTTTTAAATTCTGCTTAATAGGAAAAAGTATCATAAGTTTGTTTGAAAGTTTTTTTAAAAGAAAAATTTACCATCAGATTTATTTATTTAACACGACTTTTTTCGTTGAAAGCTTCCTTCTAGTACTTATATATATATATTTTTTAATTAATAATACTTAGTCTATGGATAATGCGATAGCAAATATGAATAAGAGCATAATATTTGCTTAAGAAATGTTTCAAGAACTTTCTAGAAAATTAATCTTTTCAACTCTAAAATTACAGAAAGAATTTTCAAAATTTATTCCCCAATTGAAATGAAATTATTACTTCCCCCCCCCACCCCTCTTCCAGCATATTAAATGTTCAATCAAGAATTAAAAACAATCGATAAATAAGTGAAAGATTGAAATACAGTTGAAAAGTAAATATGCAAACATTGCATTTTTCGAAAAAGTAAAATAAGTTGAAATAATTAAATCAAAATGACAAATAATCCAAATTTAAAATGCAAGATTAAAAAAAAAATAATGATCGTTTATTCCTTTAAAATGTCTCGTAATTGTACATGACTGCACTTAAACAAATTCTGCAGGTTTCAGTAAAAACATTTTCATAAATTTCTGCCTAAAAAACATCATTAGTCAGTGAAATGTCAATTCAACGAAGTCTCATAGTTGTACTAAATCAATTTATTTCGAAGAAAATTCTTTAAATAGAAATAAACTTAAAATTTTAAAGTTTGTTTAATAAAATACACATAAAATGAAAAACACATAAAATGGAAATGTTAGAACAATATACTTTATTTCAAGCAGTGAATTTTTGTATGCAATGAAGCCGAATGAAAAAAGTTTAATTATAAAAAACACAATAAAGAAAGATTAACGTAAATTGAAACGTAAATAAAATACATTTTCTCTTTTTTAGGGTTTCGTTCATCTGGCAAAACCCTATTCTTCTCTATCCTCTGTATGTCTATCTATCTGTCAAAGAGTCCGTAAACAAAAATTATACAAGCCAGAGAGTTCAAATTTTGTGTACTTACAGCTGAATACTCCTTGTCACAAAAAAATCATTCTTGAAAAAGAATCAAATTTTGAAAAAAAAAAAAAAAAAAAAACTATTATTTTAATTAAAATATATCTTTTTTAAATATCATCAGTTCAATTTTTTTGTTTTTTTCTTTTACTTTTAAAAGAAATGGAGTACTTCTGTTGCCACAATTACAAAATTGGTATTAAAACTACAAAAAAAAAAAAATTAATATCTCAAAAATGAATTAAAAAACAGCTTTTAAAGAAATTGCGTTTGAAAGAAAATTTTTTCCCTATGTGATGGAGTAAAAATCGAAAATGTGCTATATTTAGAAGCTTAAAAATTTGCAATACCGTAAATTTCAAATCATAAATTTCATTTCAAATTTCAAAATGTTGTCAAAATGACGTATGCATTATGCACAGATACGTCTAGTTTTTATGATATAGATAATTTGATATGAATATTTTTAATTTGATTAAAATAAATAACTTCCTTTTATAATTATTTTGTGGTTGTTTTTTTCTTCTAATTGTTGCAGGCAAGTTTAAATAAATATAAAAAGTATTGTATATGTAGCACAAATTAATGGATTAAAAAAACCACGTGAAAAACCCGCTTATTTGTTTTTATTTCATCATATTACATTATATTTATCATCTATTTTAACAAGCAAAGTGATATGTTTTTTTAATTTAAAATTCCTATTCATTTAAATTATTTGCCACCTCTAGTGACTAGTTTCGTCTACCTTAAATTTATGCTAAGCTTTGCAATATTTTACTTTTATTAATAATTTTATCTACTTTTAAGGAATGATAATTATTCTATTGGCAATTTCCGTTTGTTATTTTAATGATAAAGTAATTTGAAAGAGAGATTAAACGAAATCCTCTGTGCGGTCTGCGATCACACTTACCCACTTGTTCGAAATATTGCAGATCCTTAAGTTTTCAAAAAGACTGTAATATTACTTTGTACAGGTTATTTTAAACAAAATGCACTGCTCATTAAAATTTTCGCGTTTTCAAACAATTCATTACTAACATTTCGGTGCAAAGAGAATATCAGTAGTTCTAGAATGTTATACAGTATCTACATTAATATTATCATATGCTAAATGAAAACTTCCACATTAAAGTACAATGTATAAAGAAATTGTGTAACAAATATTTTTGGGGACCTTAATTTTACTATATATTACACATGCACAGATTTTAACTGCATACTATTAAAATACGTCTTAAATTATCTAAAAAATTACTTTTTATAAAACTGCTTCTACTTATGAAATGTGCTTACGAAAAATATAAAAAAAATCCTTACATTGAATAATTGTTTTAATATAGTCTTAGAGATTGAGTTACACTGAGATGCAATAACAAAACTCAATATATATATATATATATATATATATTTCTGACATTACTTTATAAGACAAATTGAATTTCCCCCGCAGATTGACGGTAAATTCCTTTATGAAACACATAATAAACAAAGGAAAGATTACGATATTCCTTTTATTATACAATTATTATACGATATTCCTTTTAATTTTGAAAGTTACTTAGTGGCAGAAAAAAATGAAAGTAAAGTTGAAAAGCTTGCAGGCAAAGTAGAAAATTTGATTTTCTGTCTCCATTTCAATTTACTACGTATATACATTGATATTTTTTTGTAAAGGTTTAGCTTTTATGTTACTTTCAAAAGAATCACCGTTAATTAAATTATTCTAAATTATTTATTCTATTGAAAGAAAATTTTGACAAAGAAAATGGCTGACTTGCTTAACTGAATGGGACCGTAAATTAAATAGAACATGAGTTGACAGAAACGATGTTTTCGGTTTATGTAACATTTACTTAAATACGCGGAATTTTTACTTTCGTAACGACTTTGAAAACGTCATCTTATTTCTTACACTGGCTCATAAAACAATATAAAAAAATAATCTTTTATCCAAAAAAAAAAAAAAAAAAAAAAAAAAAAAAAAAAAAAAAACTTGATTTTTAAAAAGATACATTGTAATTCAATAATAACCTTTGAAATAAAAATTGGCTCATAGGAAATATTTAAGGATAAAGGTAAATTATTTTAAATAAGAATAGAATAGAAGCAATATATAAAATGTATATAAAAATAGCCTTATTTAATTTACAATATATTTATAAAATGAATACAAAAAATAATAATGTAATATTTATAATTTATCCTCTTACACTGTAAAAATAAATAAACTTATATTTGATTATGTTTCAAAAGCGATTCTAATTGGTAAATATGGATCGTAATGTAAGTAATTTGTTATTTCTAATATTTCTTCATAACGAGGGAGTTTCAATATTCCAACATTCATTTATATATTCCAATTTCGTTTTATGTTAAACTAAGAGAATGCACCAAACAGGTGTCCCGCAGGTGCTGTTTTGTTCAAAAACTTCAAAAACAGTTAAAAAATAAAACATTTTTAAACTGTATTATATTTTAACTGTACAATATTTAGCTATCTCAGATTTTTTTATACCCACATTATGTTTTTTTTAAATATTATTGTGAAATTTTAATAAAATATTACATAATTTTCTTTAATGTAAGCAAGAAAATGCAGAAAATTAATTTCCCGTAGTAAGAAAACCTAAAAAAGACTATTTATAACTATTGGGGTAAGTAAACCCAAATATGGACCAGTTACCACTTAAACGTGTCCCAGTTATCCCTTTCTTGAAAAATTGATGGAGTAACTGCGACACTGGCCTTACTTTTGAAACTTGAAATAAATTGGTATATATACCTTATAATATTAATGAATATATCTCTAATGTTTAAAAGAAATTATTGCTTAATAAAAGTACTTACGGAATTTTAAGAAAAATCCAATGAAGTTCAACGAAACTGACATTATTTTTTGAAAAAGAAACCGAAAATTTCGACCACTTATCACAGCAAAAAGAGAGTTGTGATTGATTTAACACACGTTGTTTTAAATATTAGCAATTAGTAACTGTAACAAAAAGCAATTTTGAAACAGTTCACAAAAGCTAAAATTTAAAAGGCATAAGCGGTTTTTCATAAAACAGCATATGGCCCAGTTACCTTATGGGTCCAGTTGCCCTAGCCAATTTTACGTGTAAGGAAAATTGGCAAGAACAATGTTGAAGATTTTTCATAATGTTTAAAATAAAAGGATTTTTAGGAGGACTTTTTTCTCTTTTAAAGGGAATTTTCTCTTTCTTTAGGGTTTCATTCACGAACTCTATTCGCCCCTATCCCGTTCGTAGGGGAACCCTATTCGTCTCTTCCTCTGTCTGTCTGTCACAGAGTTCGTACACAAAAACTATATATGCCAGAGAGTCCTAATTTTGTGTACTTATTGCTGAATACCTCTTGTCACATAGCAAATCATAAAAAAATGAAAAAGACTATTTAAATCATTAGTTCATTTTGTTGGTTTTTTTTTCGCTTCTAATTGTTGCCACGCAATTTCAAATAGATATAAAAATTATAATAATAAATTTCATTTTTTTACATTTTACTTTTAAAAGAAATGGAGTACTTCTGTTGCCACAATTACAAAATTAGTATTACAAACTAAAAAAAAAATATCTCAAAAATAAATCGAGATACAGCTTTTAAACACAATGCATTTAAAAGTACATTTTTCCCTGCATTTAAATGTACATTTTTTTACGATGGTGTAAAAACTGAAAATGTGCAATATTTAGAAGCTTGAAAATTTGCAACAGCGATTGCAAATTGCAAAATTTGAAAATTGAAATTTCATTTCTTCTAATTGTTGCACGCAAGTTTACATAAAATTATTATTTATGTAGCATAAATTAATGGATTAAATAGATCACGTAAAAACGCGCTTTTTTATTTCATCATATTAATTTATATTTATCATCTATTTTGACACGGGAAAAGAAATATTTTTTATATTTATTAAATTATTATTCATTTAAATTAACAGCCACCTCTGGTGACCAGTTTGGCCTCCCTTAAATTTTCTAAGCTTTGCAATATTTTACTTTTATTCATAATTTTATTTATTTGCGTACCTTCACTAAATCTGCAGATTCTCATAGAGAAATCAACAATTTTTTTCTATCAAGGCAACATTTAGGGGAAGATACTGTTGATATTCTGTTCTGGTTGGCGGGATTGGAGAGGAAACTCCCAAAATAGCGCCGAAAAACCGTTTTTCATTTGTTGATTTAATGAAAAAATGTATTTTGAAGGAGACATTAAACGAAACCCTCTGTGCTATCTCCGATCACACTTAACATTTTGTTTAGGGTTTCGTTCATCTGACAAAACCCTATTTTTCTCTGTCCTCTGTCTATCTGTCTGTCACAGAGTCCATACATAAAAACTTCATGCGTCAGAGAGTTTAAACTTCGTGTATTTACAGCTGAATAAGTCTTGTCACACAACAAATCATAATTTTTTTAAAAAAATATTATTTCTTTAATTAAAATATTTTTTTAATATCTTCAGCTCATTTTTTTTCTAATTGCAGCACGCAAGTTTAAAGAGATATAAAATTTATTGTGTATGTAACTTAAATTAATGGATTAAATAAATCACGTAAAAAAAACGCGCTTATAAGCTTTTATTTCATCAATATTTCATCATATTTATCAGGTATTTTGACATGCGAAGTGATTTTTTTTAAATTTATGAATACCTATTCATTTAAATTAGTAGTAACCTCTGGTGGTCAGTTTGGTCTATCTTAAATTTATGCTGAGATTTGCAACATTTTACTTTTATTCATAATTTTATTTACTTGAGTACCTTCATTAAATCTGCAGATTCTGATAAACAAATCAACAAATCTATGCGATGAAGGCAGCATTTAGGGAAAGAATTCAGTATTCTCTTCTGATTGGCGAAAAAATCCGAAATAATGTTGAAAAACGGTTTTTCGTTTGTTAGTTTAATTATAAAGTATTTTGAAAGTGATATTAAACGAAAAATTCGGTGCGATCTGGCACTTACCCGCTTATTTATTAATTTAGTATATTAAAAATACACTCTATAATTCATATAAATGTACCTTTGAATAGCATTTAAAGATCAATAAAAAATGAGTTTGAGCGTATCTTGTCTCTTCAAATCTAAAAATTTTGTTTGTTTGTCTTGTGTCGAATGATAAAGAAGTATTCCCTCCAGAATCTTTGTTGACTGAGATGAGATTGAAATATATTTTCGTGGACTAAAAACCCCTTTTTCTATCTATTTTTTTTACCTTATAGCCAAAAAAGAATAAAATATGAACATAAAAAAATCAGATATGCATTACAATAATTTTTGAAATATAAAATCAAAAAAAAAAAAAAAAAATATATATATATACATGAGTTTACTTTTTACTAATACTTGTGTAATTAATTAAAAAAAATAATTTTGTGACATTTTAGCTTGAATTTTAGCCCTTTAAGTGTTTGGAACGTAATACTTCATTCACTAAGCTCCAGGTTTTACTGTAATATGAGCAATATTTAAGATAATATAATTCTATACATTCAATGAATTTTGAATACATTTTAGAATGATTAATATTTTCAAGTCTTACATGCATATTTGTAATTAGGATTTTTTTTTTTTAAATATAATGAAATAATTATATTTTCTGACCATTTGAAATAAAATGGAGAAAACAACATTACAATTTTACCCATTTGCAAGACGCTTAGAGGACTAGGGTAGTTTTAGGGTAAATCCTTATATGCTAATTGCATACAAGAAATCGTGTGAATTAAAAAAAAAATTATCGCATTTTTCTGCTTTTTCAAACAAAAGTAAATATATAATACTAAAAATGTTTTGACTTAACATGAGTTCTTTGAATAATGATTTGTTTTAAGATTTTCCAAGTAAATTCTTTTTTATTTAAAGGAACTTGTGACGTGTGATTAATAAGAATTTTAACAAAATCGTGCAAATGTTGCTTAATTGTTTACAAATGCAAACAATTAAGAATTGAATTTCTTTATAAAATGTTTTGTTTAATTTCTCTTTTTATTTCCAAACATTTAAAACTTACGTATATAATGAAGGCTACGACATCATATATTTTAAATGAAAAACGAACTAAATAAAATAGTAATTTTCTTTCAAACGACAAAGGCCTTTTCTTTCTTTAAATAAACTTAAAAATGCTGTAAAATGTCATCATTTTCACATTCACATTTTGTGTTTTTTGAAATACCTGAATTAAGTTGATGAATTGGGAACTTTATCGTTTTTTTATTTTTATAAATAGTGATATTTAATTTCAATGAAAAAATTGAAAAAGAAAGCTAAGAAACCCTAAAGGAATAATGCAAAATTAATATTTTAATTTATTCGGCTAAATTTTTATTTTTTAACTATATTATCCATTCTTAAAATAATAAAATAAAAGTTGTAAAAAGAAATATAAATTATTTTTATTATTTTAAGTATTAAATTTCTGAGTATTTTGCTTTATTTTAAAACTTCTTTCGTATAAAAAAATTGATTGCATTAAAATATCAGGAACTCCCCAAAAGAATACATTATAATCAGACATAGTGCATTTATTCTAAAAAAAAAAAATAAATAAATAAATATATATTAAGAATCAACAGTGAACATTCTCTTCTTCGTTAAATGCATACTGGACTTAATCTATAGCCAGTTTCCCAAGACATATTGAACATTTATTTGTACAAATGCGAATTTATCTTTGAAATAACAATGAAATATCTTTCGAGAATTTCCTTGAAATGCATAATTAATTTTTATAATATCATGATAGGATTATTAAAAGATATTTTTTCTTGTATTTTTATGATATGAACTACAGTATTCTGCGTATATTAGTTTAATTTGTTAATATTTCTTTGCAACTTTATAAATTAAAAAACTTTTGCTATAAAAAATACGAGACTATGAAAAAAAAATCATGCCAGTGACAGCAAATGCGTATTAGACAGTATGTGCAAAATTTTTTAATCACTACGAAAATAAGTACGACGTAGCGTCCTCTGAACTGCTTTAGCCGTATCAAACAGCACGATTGTAATGTTTAGCAGTCCAAAGTTTGTCTATAAATAACTTTCGAACAAATTATCAGATCGCAACGGAATTGAAAAGGCGAAATTTGTTCTCTAGATCTTAAACTTTACCAAATTTCATCGAGATCAATCGGATATGGAATCAATTCTTTTACACGAAAAAGTTTTAAAATAAAGCGAAATACTCAGAAATTTAATACTTAAAATAATATAATATTTCATATTTCTTTTTACAACTTTTAATTTATTATTTTTACAATACGATACTTTATATTATTATTTTAACAAAACAATAAGTTATTGAGATCCAGAACCCCTGTTTAGTCACTTTTTTCTTTATGAAACAAAATATAAGACAAACAACGCAATTATAACTCAAACCAGGAAACACTCAGAGATGTGTAATAGCTTGTACGAAAGCTTTTAATTTAGGAATGTGCCTTTCAAAGGTAGATTTAAATAATCTTTATTTTTAGTAAAGAATTCAACTTTTGTTTCTAGAAGTTTGTTATTCTAGGTGACTATAGACACAATGTTGAAGAAAACAAAAATGACCTGCACAAAAATAAAAGTAATTAGAAGTGGGATTTTAATATAATCTTTTCTATCTTATCTTTTTGCTTTTTTATAGAGTTTGAAATGAAATGTCATTCATAAAACATTTCTGATGGAAAACTTAATTTTAAATATTTTTTCTATAACATTGAACTTTTATTACAAAAAACAGTTACAAAATTAAATTTCACTGCCTTCCAAAAGTTAAGGCATGGCTTGTTGTTTGATTCTCACCATAAAAAATGGTAGCAACAATGAACTTGAAAAGTTATATAAATGATAAACTTTAATAAAAATTTATAAAAAACGATAACTACCACTTTTATTTTATTGAAAGAACAGATAGGTGTAAATGACAGGAAAATATGCAAATATCAACCGTTTGTAATTTTATTGTTTGTTTTATTCATTTTAAATTGTTCTTGTCATTCTAATTCAAAATTGCCAGTAGAGTTTAGAATTGTCTGAGAGACGTTGTTTGTCTGATTCGTTCATGTGGTGGACGATCAGATGGGTGAAAAAGTTGTCACATGTTGATAAACCATGACTCCTCATTGCGTCTCACAGTGTAGTCCAATGAATCTAGGATCAATATAATTACGAATATTCTGTGTTCAGATGACATGTTCTAAGCTGAATACAAGTTTCAGAATCTGCATAAGACCGCTTTTTACTTATTTCGGCACGAAAGAGAAGACGCACTACTTTGCCGCTTCTCATTGCAGACTATTTTTTAGCATTAGAGACAAAAATCTCCAATACTATGGTCGAAAATACCTTTACAATGTGGTTATGAATACCGTGTGATCAGTTTTGTGTCTTCTTCAACGGTGGACAGAGTCCACTTATGTTGGACAAGAGAACACATTTCATGGACAAAAAAGCAATAGGCTTCTGTGCTCTTCACAGACAAATCCAGATTCACACTGAACAACTATTCAGGCCTCTACTGATCTGGAGGAACAACGCACCATATATTATTAATCCAGCACTGTTGAAACATACAGGTGCAAAGGTGGTAGAATCATGATATAATAAGGGATTTCACTAGGTGGTCACACTGATCTGCATATGTTCCATGGAACTCTGATTGATTTGCGATATTTGGATCAGATATCTGTATGCCCGTCCATTTGCCACATCAACTGGAAATTATTTCATTCAGATGAATAATAATGCACAATCTCATTGCATGATAATGTTTTTTAAGATTAAAATGTTTTCATGTTCTTTAATGCACCTAATTCAACTAATTAAAAGTCTTAAATATTGTAAAAGATGAGTAATTTTTGTAGATATTTATTTATCTAATTAAACTGTGTAAATAAAAGATTTGAAATTTAACAAATAAACGCTAATTTGAAACTGATGTATAACCACCGTTTCATGGATTTTTCATGATCTGAAAAAGGAACGATGCCTAAGAAATCACATTTATATCGTTTATGTTATCAAATCTTTAATATCACCGCTTTCATAAAAACAAACGGAATTTATCAATCCATTTTTCACCTAATTGCAAAGGCGATGCTCCGAAATTATTCTTTCTTATAAAATATTGGAATTTATGTAAAAATAGATTTATATAAGGTACCCTGAAGTAATAACGCCACGTTAAGGTTCTACCAATTATCACGGCTCAGTTTTAGTTTGTATTTTTCAAACAAATATATGATTTGATTCAACAACTCATTGACTATCTATATAAAAAAAGTAATTTAACAGATATGTATTCATAAAATGTAATGGCGTGATTTCTTGACCAATGCTATTTGGCGTTATTACCCACCTATATGGGTAATAACGCCATGCAAACAAAGCTATGAAATAAGATGGAATAATTGCATGTAGATTGCCCAATTCTAAAAATACAAATTCTACAAACTTAGAAATTGACAAATTGCATTCTAAGCTATAGAAAATGTTCAATTTTTTGTGAAAGTATAAGAAAAATAAAGGTGCGGCGTGTGTGTGTGCGGGGGGGGGGGGAGATGAGGCAAAAGAATATCAGACCGTGAGTTTCTTTTTGCTTAAAAAGGACCGCTTAAATAGAATTATTAGTAACATTGTACAGTTTTAACTGTGTTTATTTCAATCAGTATTTAGGATGTAGCTCGGCCACGATAGGGAATTAACCGGGGTATTAATGCCAAGGATTGGCGTTATTACCCCATTATTGTTATTGCGCTGTACATTTTAAATTACAAATTATCTCGAGAAGATATCCAAAATCCTCAACAACATTTTGAAAGTGCATGAATGTACTACAAATTTATGTAATTAACAAAGTAATTCCGGATAAAAAAAAAGTCTTCACATCACAAAACGTATCTCGCAAATTTTAGATCAAGCGTTAATTTTAGTTGCTTGTAAAAACAATAAGACCTAAAAATGACACAAATTAACTTGAAGCTGTTTGTTGCGATTTATATGACGCAAAACCTATCTGTGCAGAGCACATGGGTGTCATTTACCAGATTATTTCATAATTATGCAAAATATTAGCACTTGGCGTTATTACCCCGCCTGGCGTTTTTACACCAGACCACCTTATTTTAAAAAATAATTTTATTGGATATTTTTCCAGTTCCCTAAAAAAGTCTTATTTGAAATTTATCTTTGTTTGTAATTTCTTTAAAAAAATTTATTTTTCATAAACTAAATTACAGTTTAGCAGATAAAACACATGTATTTCAAATGGAATAAAAACATTTATTATTTCTCTCGCGGAATCAAGAATCCCTTTTTTTCTATATAACAAATTCGAAATGTATATAATATATTCTATTGAATTCAGGAAGCAAATAACAATACATTAAAAAAATATATTCGAAATATGTCGATGTAAATTTAAAAATCCTTTCAAGTAAATATGATAAAAGAAATTTCATCAAAAATTTTATAATTGAATGAAAAACTACTTTTGTCGACGCAGGTGTTTTTTCAAAGAAAAAAATACAACTCCTACTATTTGTTATAGACGTAAACATAAGTGTTATAAAAAATCTAGAGAATATCGAATTTTCCAGAAATGTCTTCGAACATTTCAATACTAGTTAATATATCAAACTCCAGTCGACATAATATTTATTAAGTTGACTAAATACAAATAACAGTATTTTTTGAATGTACTATTTAGAATTGTATTTATTATAGTAAACAAATTTTGTAGTTGTATTAATTATATGATTTTAAAATTAAAATAAACTTTCATTAATATTAAACCTGTAATATTTTTCACATTAATTGAAACAAGATTTTAAATATTTTGATAATTTAAAAACCATGCAATTAATGCGATTCAAACAAATAAGGAACTTACTCTCTCAAAACCCTTAGACACAAAATAACTGAAGTTGCACAGAATTCCACCCATCTGTCTATTTGAAAGTCAACTTCTTGTTAAGAGTTGAAGCAACTCAAGTGAACGAGTTATTTTTAAGCAATATAAATCAAGATGAGTAATTTCAATAAGCATTTTAAATCAAGATGAGCAAAAAGTTAAAAAAAAAAAAAAAAAAACTCATTTACGATCCAAAAAGTTACATCTCTTTCCTGAGAAGCCAAATCCTCTTTTACGTTTTGAAAGTATAAACTCAGTTATAACAATATTTTCATGGATTTTCAGGATTTGAAAAAGGAACGATGCCTAAGAAATCTGACGTAGCTTGTTTATGTTATCAAATCGTTATTATCAACTCTTTCATAAAAATAAATGGAATTTGTCATTCCATTTTTTTCATGATTGCAAAGGTCATGTTCTTAGCTTATCTCAGACATTTTTAAAGCGCTCTAAAAAAAGAAAAAAAGGCTTCTTTGAAATTTTTCCTTTTTTGTAATTTCTTTAAACAAACATTTATTTTGCATCAAATCAATTGCAGTTTAACAGATAAAAAGCATATATTTTAAACGTAATAAAAGCATTTTTTTTCGCGGATGAAAGTACCTTTTTTTGTGTAACAAATTTAAAATGTATATAATATATTTTATTGAATTCAAGAAGTAAAAAACATTTAAAAAATATATTCGAGATATGTCGATGTACATGTTAAAATCCTTTCGAGAAAAAATATCATTTAATAAAAAGCATCAAGAATTTATAATTGAATGAAAAGCTACTTTTGTTGATGCAATGTTTTTTCAAAGAAGTTTCTTCTTTTTGAAATAAACATAGTCTTATAAAAATTTCCAGAGAATATTGAATTTTCCAGAAATGTCTTCGAACATTTTAATGCTAGTTAATCTATCAAACTCCAGTCGACGTAATATTTGCTAAGATGACTAAATGTAAATAACAGTATTTTTTAATGTACTATTTATAATTTTAAATAGTAAAATTTAGTAAAATTTGCAAGTATACTAGTTTTGTGCTTTTAAAATTTATATAGACTCTAATTAATATTAAATCTGTAATATTCGTAACAGAGAAAAAAAGACTAATATTTTTTTCATTAAATGCAATAATTTCTTACATATTTTGATAATTTAAAAACCATACAATTAATGCGATTCAAAGAAACACGGAACTTACTCTCTTAAAATCTTAGCCATAAAATAACTCAAGTTGAGCGAATTCTACTCATCTCTAGATTTGAAATTCAGATTCTTGTTAAGTGTTAAAGCAACTCGAGGAAAGACTGGTTTTTAATCAATTTAAACCAAGATGAGTAATTTCAATAAACAATTTAAATAAAGATCAGTAAAAAGTTTAAAAAAAAAAACAAACTTATACACGATCGAAAAAGTTACGGCTCTTTTCTTAGAAGCCAAATTCACACTTTTGTTTTTAAAGAATAAGCTCATTTATAATCATCTTTTAATGGATTTTCAGGATTTAAAAAAGGAACGGTGCATAAGAAATTTTTATTAGTTTTTTCATGTTATCAAATCGTTATTATCAACTCTTTCATAAAAATAACTGGAATGTGTCAATCCATTTTTCGCCTGATTGCAAATGCAATGTTCTGAAATTTTTATTGAATATTTTTCAAGCACTCTGGAAAAAAAGGGTTCTTTGAAGTTTTTTCGTATGTAATTTCGTTAAACAGACTGCTAATTTGAATGAAATCAATTACAGTTTAACAGATAAAAAGCATTTATATTAAAAGGAATAAAAGCATTTATATTAAAAGGAATAAAAGCATTTATTATTCTTCTCGCTGAATCAGGCATCTCTTTTTTTTTCGACATCACAAAATCGAAATGTACAGAATATATTCTGTTGAGTTCAAGAAGAAACTAACACTATATTAAAAAATATTCGAGATATGTCAAAGTAAATTTTAAAATCCTATCAAGTAAAAATATCGTAAAAGAAATTTCATCAAGATTTTATTATAGAATGAAAAGCTACTTTTGTTGACGCAGGTGTTTTCTGAAAGGGAAAAAAAATACAATTTCTTATATTTCGAGTTGACGTAAACATAGCTCAATAAAAAATTCTAGAGAATATTGAATTTTCATGAAATGTCTTCGAACATTTCAATTCTATTTAATCTATCAAACTCCAGTCGACATAATATTTGCGAAGTTGACTAAATGTAAATATCTGTACTTTTTTCAAGTACAGATTGTAGTTACATTAATAACGTGCTTTTAAAATTTAGATAAATCTTCATTAACATTAACCCTGTAAAATTCATAACATAGAAAAATTGCTATTTTTTACATTAATTGAAATAATCTTTTACATATTCTGATAAATTAAACAATTTAGAAATTAAACGTCAAGCGTGGCAAATGAGGAGTGTTCAGTCTATAAGAAAGTTTTAAAAATATTCAGAATTTGATGTAATGATATATACAGTACTCCGCATACAGTAGAGTACCCGAAAATATTTGTGAGTCCCTGTAAATACTACCTGCTTTCTATTATGCACGAAATAACTTGTGGTAAATCTCAACAACGTATATTAATTTCATAAAATGTGAACTAGTTTAATATAAATAACTTGCATCCCAAACGAAGTTTCCCTCTATATCATTATGTAATGAAATAATTTGTATGACCCTGTTAATTAATAACAAACATTCTTTGCATCTCAGATTGTACAGAATGTAAAATTTAGTATATTACTCATAAATGCATATAAATTTTATAATGTTCGAATGTAATTAAAATAACCATTAAAATGCACTTGAAACTATTTTTCCCCATTAGCCGTAATGTAACGGAATATTTTTGATAATCCCTGCAAATAAACAATGCATCCTATATTCATAAAATTTAAAATAATTGGACAAATTTATTAAAATATTATATATTTTAAATTGCAAACGATACGGTTGGATAGTTTTTACTATGTTATATGCGAACAGACGAACAGACGGACAGTACGACGACTATAGTATATATATATAATTACGAACGCACCTAAAAAAGATGAAATAAATGCGATTAAAATGAATTAAATTTTAATATTTTTATTATGGTGCTAAACTGACGTAATATTGAATTGCTTTTCCAGAGCATCTGGTTTACCTTTTTTGAAATATGCAAATCTTTCAGAATTTGTAGAAATAAAAGCAATTTTTAGCAATGTTAAATTTAAAAAAAATGCTCGATCGTTAACATTCTTACCATATGAAATGAGACTGAAAACGATTCTGTTTTGCTCAATTTTAGAAAATTAATTTCAAATGTTTTTTTTTTTTTTTTTTTTTTTTTTTTTTTTTGTCTAATATGACCAAAAGTCCAATTTTTTCGGCCAGGATCTTGAAAATGCTATGTAATTACACGTTTCAGGACTTGGTGTATATATATTTAAATACATATGTATAGTCATTTTATCATGATATTATTATTTTATTCAATTTCGTTGATAAAACTGTAAACTATTATTAAGTCTGTTGATCGTGGAAGTTAACTGATACAGATATTTTTTCATAATTACTTTCTTAATACGAATATCTGATTCCAAATGAAGAGCCATACTGGAATTCCAGAAATTGTTTTTAAATTTTACATATTTAAACTGATGGAAATAAATTAGTAGATGTGTGAGAGTTTGTAGTAGATGTCAATTAGTTTGTTCATGTAACCAAATTCTTATGGCTGACTCGTTCATATTGGGCGAGTGCAAAAGTTCGTGCGGAGGTGCAATAGATGGCGTTAGAAGCGGCATAAAGTGTTCTCATTAATATTCCCATCTACGTAAGACAGATCGTTGGAAAGATGACGTGTGCAACTTTCATTTCAAACAAAATAATTTGTGTAGATACAAACTGCTTCGAGAAAGTTTACTTTCAAAACTAGTGTCGATAAAATGCATTTATGGCATGTTATGCTTTATGAGTTTCGTAAGGAAATAAACGTCGCACAAGTCATAAAAAATATTCAATAGATTTATCAAGATCAAGCACCAGCTGAACGAACTGTGGAAAAATGGTTTCCGAAATTTCGCCGCTGAGAATTTAACCTTGAAGACGAGCCACGTTCAGGTCGACCTTTACACATTGATGACAATGTTGTGTGTACTTTAGTTTAGAATACTCCATGAATTTCATCAGAGGAAATTGCTACAGCACTTTACATTTACCAATCAACCACTTTTCGGCATTTAAAAAACATGGGATTCCATTTTGAAGCTCGATATATGGGTGCCCCATTTGCTGACCGAGACGAGGAAAATCGGACGAATTTTACTCGGGGGGCTCAAAAACGAGCAGTTTTTGGATCGATTAGAGACGGCAATGAAAAATGGGTTCTTTACAACAATTTTCTTTGCATCGCACGCTAAAACAGGCAGGTGAGCATGGTGACACAATGCCAAAGGCCATTTTGCACCCGATGAAGGTGATGCTCTGTGTTTGGTGGCATTGCAAGGGCATAACGTATTTTGAGTTTCTCCCTGCTGGCCAAACGATTGCTTCAGACAAGTATTGTCGCCAATTAAACCAATTTGGATCAAGAAATCAAACAGAATGTCCAATTTTGACAAATCGCAAGGGCGTAGTCTTTCATCAAGAGAAGTACACGTTTCGAGACAGACGCTGCACAAACTGAACAGCCTGAAATGGGATGTCCTAAATCATTCGCTGTATTCTTTTGATATCCCACCATCCGATTATCACTTGTTCCTGTCATTGCAAAGTCATTTAAATGAAAAAAAACTTCATTCTTTGGACGCCTTGAAAAACGTCGTGCCTTCGTTCTTCGAATTTAAACCGCGCAGATTTTTATGATCGGGGCATTCGTAAGCTGCCAGAACGTTGGAACTTGATTATGGAAAAGGATAAAGCATATATCATTGATTGAATAAAGAACTTTGTTTTCCTAATCACTGTGTACTCTCATACTCCGCATGAACTTTTGCACTCACCCAATAAAAATAAATAGAATTTGTCAAACCATTGGTTTTCCAATTTGCAAAGGCGATGTTCTGAAATTAAGCTTTTTGGTAAAATCCATTTCAAAATATGTAAATTTATGATTTTACATTATTTAAATTTATGTAAAAAAAGAAATATATATTAAAAATAATTTTTATAGATATTTTTCAAGTTTCTTAAAGAGGGGTTCTTTGAAGTTTTCCGTGTTAGTCAATCTTTTAAAAGAAACTGTTATTTTGCATAAAATCAATTGCAGTTTAACACATAAAAAGCATATATTTTGAACGGAATAAAAACATTTATTATTTTTCTCACTGAAGCAGGCATGTTTTTGTCTGCCTAACAAATTCGAAATGTACATAATTTATCCTGTTTACTTCAAGAAGTAAATAACAATATACTCAAAAAAAAAAAAATATTCGATATATGTCGATGTAAATTTTAAAATCCTTTGAAGTAAAAATATCGTAAACGAAATTTTATCAAGTTTTTATTATTGAATGAAAAGCTACTTTTGTTGACGCAGGTGTTTGTTGATGAAAAAAAACTACATTATTTTCTATTTGGAATAGACGTAAACATAGCCATATAAAAGATTCTAGAGAATATAGAATTTTCAAGAACAGTCTTCGATCATTTCAATACTAGTTAATCTATCAAGCTTCAGACGACGTAATAAGGGCTAAGTTGACTAAATGTAAATAACTGTAATTTTTTAGTGTACTGTTTATAATTTTATTAATAATAAGTAAATAAAATTTTTAGTTATATTAATTTTGTGCTTTTAAAATTCAGGACAACCTTCATTAATATTAAACCTGTCATATAAAATAGAAAAATGACTAATATTTTTTACATAATGGAAATAAGCTTTTAGATATTCTGTTAAGTTAAACAAGTTAAGTTCTGTTAAGTTATTTACGTGAAGCGTAGTATTATAACGAATTTTTTAAAATATTCAGATCTTGGTGTAATAGTACGGAGCACTTCGGATAAAGTATAGAAGATGAAATTTTTTGCGTATCCCTGTAAATACTCTCTGCTTTCTATTATACAGGAAGTAAATTGTAGTGAACCTCAGTAACATATATAACAATTTCATAAAATATGAAATAGCTTAATGTAAATAAAACGCACCCTAAATAATGTTTTAGCCCATGGGATTATGTAATAGAATACTTTTGTGTGTCCTTGTAAATTAATAACAAATATTCTTTGCACCACAGATTGTACAGAATGTGTAGTTTAGTATAATACTTCATTGATACACATCAATTCTATTATGTTCGAAAGTGTATATATCATTTAAATTCACTTGAAACTATTTTTCATATTGACAGTAATGCAATGGAATGCTTTTTGATTGTCCCTGTAATTAAACTATGCATCCGATTTTCATAAAATTTGAAATGACCGATATAATTATCACAAATTATGTATTTTAAATTTCAAACTATTCAGTTGGGTAGTTTCTGCTCTGTCATATGCAGACAGGCGGACAGACGGACTGAACGACGATTATAGGTACTACGCATTTATATAATTAAACGCACCTGAAAACATACAATTAATGCAATTAAAAGGAATTAAAATTTAATATTTTTTATTGTGGTGCTAAATGGATGTAATTTGGCATTCTTTTTCCAGAGCACCAGTTTTATATTTCTCAAGTATGAGAAATTCAGGCTTTGTAAAGGAAAAAAAATAGTTTATTATTAAGATTGTTGCTAAAATAAAATAAATGCACGATTGTTAATATTCCTAAAATATGATATAAATTTAAAAACTTTTCTATTCAGCGCAATTCCAGAAAATGAAGTTTTAGATATTATAAAGAAATGTGAAATGTCTCACAGAAATAAATTTTTTAATTTAATCTGTGTGTAGTTTAATATTTGTCTATTTGAAACATGGCGTAATTTTTTCCATTTGCGCCGGTTAACGCATTTTAATAATTTCATCATTTTAAAATTTTCTTTCTATTTACGCAGTCGCATGTAAAAATAGTTTTCATAACGTAATTTTGAATATTTTTTTGCTTCCAATTCGTAATCATTTAATTCTTACTCAAAAGTTTATTTTTAATTTTTGCATAGTTGCGTGTAAGTATTTTTTTCAATTTGAAGGGAATATTAATCTTTGAACATTCGTTGATAATTTAAAATAATAACCTTTTTTAAAATAGGTAAAAAATATGTTTCTCGAAATGCTGAAAATTTTATTTTAAATTGGAAATATACACACAAAAAATTCGCAAATAAAAAAGTGATGTTTGCTTACCAATAATTCCTAACAATTTCGATCAATTTAGCGTTAAATATCTCTTAAACCATTTCTTGAATTTGAAAACTATACGCATCAGTGTGTTTATCAAACATCTCTCTACAGTACTGCCAATTTACTTTCTTGCCTTTTTTTTGGGAGTTGTTTTCTTAACATAAGCGATAATGTACATTATGTCACGAAAATTCATTACCAGTGACTGTAAAAGCATTAGTTGCTTTTTTTAAAGAGAGATATATCTATCCTCATGAAAAGAACAATATATAATTTTTTCATATTTTTTGGAGTATGCCCGTATGAAGTTCTTTCAAGTCAGTCATATTGATAAACTGTAAATGTTTATGAATTATGCTAAAATATATAATTTATTGAGTTAGTCAAGCTATATTTAAAAGTAATATTGGCGCTTTTTAATAAAAAAATCAACGACTTGAGCTATTTAGAACTTCGAAATTCTGCTGTCATTTTTAAATGATTAAAGATTAAATATATTTGATGTCTAAAAAATATATTTACTAACCCCCGCCGACAAAAGCAATCCTATTTTCAAAAGACTTTTTAAATATTTATTTAATATGCCTTACATTAAAGGTCACCAGCAAAGTTAGAAAAAAAATATTTTATGGACATATTTTCATAATATTCTTCGATCCAAATGCAATCAGCTTAAAGAAATTGTCTGAGTCAGCAAAAGAGATTTCTTTAAAAAAAAAAAAAAAAAAAAAAAATTTATAAAAAGGACGTCTCTATTTTTTGAATTTGATTTCTTTAATTTTAGAAACCTAATTCCATGAGTCTTTATTAATAAAACTAGAAATATAAATTTATGTTGGGTTTAAAAACTTATTTAATATTTAATGCTCTATTTAAAAACTACATTATTATAAGTGTATAATTTGCACTTGGTCTATATGAAATGACCCTTTTTAAATGTAGCTATGTTTGTTAGATAAATTTTATGAATTATACAATAGAAATTTACCTCATTAAAATCGATTCTTTTTTCAAAGAAAATACATATTTTTTCAATAAATTGCGTGATATATTTGTACGAAATAATTGAATGAAAGTTTCAAAGATACTAAGTGAAATGTATAGTAACGTAATCTGTACATTTTACTGTATGTTTTTGTGTATAAAGAATTTTTTAGCAGTTTTTTTTAGCTCGAAAGAGCGGGTAGGGCGGTTGAGACTTTTATACAGTTTTGACAAGAAAACTTTAAAAAATGATATTCTAAAGTTGAAAAGACATAAATATTAAAATTACATGCATAAAGTGTACTTGTACATTTAAAAAGAAATTTAATCCTCCAGTCTATTACTTAAAAAAGTCACTAATCGTCTTTCTCTATAACTATATCATTATAAGAATTTTCAAGAAATTCCTTAAAATATTTGTTTTTCATTGGTGCATCTTGATGAATATCACCAGTGTCTAATTCATCATCAATACCATCTTCTTTAAAAATGATATCATGTTTAGTAAAATCTAATTCAGTAATGATGAGTTCAATTCTTGAAACACCATACGATCATTTTTATACAGTAATTCATGTCAAGGATTTTTAATCCATTGAGAGAAAATGGCAGTCAACATTTTTTTAAATAATCGCAATCTTTTACAGCTGTATCCACAGATGACATACACTGTTAAAACTAATGGTGACATTTTGCACCTTTTAAGGGTGAAAGGCATGTCTCAATGGTGACACCTCTAAAGAAGCCAAAATAGCACCTTTAATTAGGGTGAAAAGATGGCACCCTTAATCCAGAGTGCCCAATGATAAAAAAATAAAAATATACTAACCAACTTTCGGCCCTCGATGGATTCGAACGCAGAACGTCTTATTACCAGCCCAGCGCCCTATCCACTCAGCCATCAAGCTCACCTTCAAAGTCTCCCTGAAATGATCAATTGTCCGGAAATTCAAAGGTTGCTTTATATAAAAAAGCTCACCAAAAGTTTGCCATCCGAAGTTCTAAACAAAATTGGGATAGCGTATAATGGTGATAATCATCGTAGGAAAAAATTGCTGTGTTGATCCACCAGTGACAGCGAGTTGAAGTGCAAGGATACACGTTACAGAGCATGCGCAAATGACTAAGGGGTGAAAATCTTCCAACGGTATGCTTTGCGCGGCACCCTAATTAGCGTGAAACACCCAATGGCACCCCAAACACATTTTCAAGCCCGCTGGTGCCAAGTGATTTAACCTTTTCACCCCTATGCGTCAAATGCAACCGGTTCGTCACCTTTATTTTTAACAGTGTACATTCAGCTAATTTCAATCGGAGTCTGCCGAATGACGTATTTATACAAACTTTTAGTGGAACATCATTCAACAGATTTGGCAGCGTGCTAAAACAGATTAAAAGAGAGGAAATAATTTTGAAGAAGGCATTTCTTTTCATCTTTAGCGTTTCTATTAGTTTTCGGTCACAGAATTTTTCATCATCTTTTTTTAACGTCAGTTTATACACTTTTTTCTATTTTGAACGATTATTCACTGAAAGGTTTTATATCTGGCTTATATATGGAAATGTAATATAATTATTTTCTTAATATATTAATTTTTTAATATATTAATTTACTTTATTAACATTAAGATATTGTTTCTTGCTCTTTGGCATATTTTTCAACTTCATGGCAAGCCGATGTGAGAATATTGATGTAAAAATTTAGCGACGTTGTTAGATCCTCACAAAAGAAGAGAGAAAAAAAAAATATTGGCGTTATATACTGTCAAATCAGGGACAAGAGTTAAGAAAGCTAGAATTATTGAATACTTTGAAAAATACCGTAAACAGAAAGCCGGGCATAACTTTAGGTTTAATGAGAAAACGTTGCAAACATTTTAAAATCCAATATTATAAGAAACAGGCAGTGCTATGAAAATAATTAGCACACTTTTAAGAAAAATGTTATGTAGAACAAAAGGAATGATAGGCAAAACTTTGGGTCAGAAATAAAAAAGACGAAAATGCCATAACAACAAGGAGAAAGCTAGGCAAAACTTTAGGAACCTGTCGAAAACTCTAGAAACTCCAAGTACAACCGAGAATTGCTCTAGAAATTCTTATAAACCAGCATGCAAAAGGCAAAACAGCTACATAATTTTCATTCTTAATTCGTATGGGAAGGGTGCTAACTTCATACGTGATCAACAAAAAGGTTTTTAATTTAGAACGGTATATAATATGAGCATAATTTAAAAAACTGAATGGGCGAAACTGGGAACAAAAAGGTTTTTAATTTAGAACGGTATAAAATATGAGCATAATTTAAAAAACTGAATGGGCGTAACTGGGAAAACTATGGCAAAACTTTTACATAACTTACATAATATTTCAAATTGGTATATATATATATATATATATATATATATATATATATATATATATATATACATTTACATATACAGGGTGATTCAAAAAAGATGGGAAAAAATTTAAGGGGTAATAGTATACATCAAGACAAACAATATTAAATAGGAAACCAAGGGTTCCAAGCGTTTTCCAAAGGAGATAGCCGCCATTAAAGTTTAGGGTCCAAAATTTCAAATAAACATAAAAAACGGAAAAATTGGTCGATTGATTTGCGGTTTTCACTAAAACTATTCTTTATATTGGTATTTTCTTGAAAATAAATTATAGAGATAAATTCTGAAAAATGTCGATAGAGGGCGCTTTAGACTTTGGAGTAACGAACAACTGTTTTTTGCCGTTATTTTTTGCATCTCATTAAATGGTTTCGCAGGCTTAGACTTAAACTTAAATTTTGAACTCAAAATCTGAATAATCGGGAGTGATTAAGTAGCACAAACTGAACTGTGTTCAGAGGTTCAAATTTCAAATGATTATAAAAAACGAAAAAATTGGTCGATTTATTTGCGGTTTTCACTAAATCTATTCTTTATGTCGGTATTTTATTAACAATAAATTATAATGACGATTCAAAAAAATGACGATAGAAGTCGCTTTAGATTTTGGAGAAAGGAAAAACTATTTCTCACCGTTATTATTTGCATCTCGTTATTTTTTTTAGAAGCTTAGACATAAACTTAAATTTTGCGCAAAAAAATCTGAATCGTTGGGAGTGGTTAAGTAGAGCAAACTGAGCTGTGTTCAATGGGGGTGGGGAGGTTCGAATTTGAAGTTATCATAAAAACAGAAAAAATGGTAGATTCGTTTGCGGTTTTCGCCAAAACTATCCTGTATGCCAGTATTTCCTTGAAAATAACTTTTAAAGATAAATTTCAAAAAATTCCGTTAGAGGGCGTCTTAAACTTTAGAGTAACCAACAACTATTTTTAACTGGTATTTTTTGTATCTAATAAATGCTTATAAAAGCTTATAGTTAAATTTTGAGCTCACAATTTGAATCGTTATGAGTAATTATGTAGCGCAAAATTGAACTGTGTTCTAGGGGTGGGGAGAGCAACATTTCAACTCTTGAACACAGTTCAGTTTGCCTTTCTTATCCCCTACCAACTATTCAGAATTTGAGCTCAAAATTTAAGCATTTGCAAGCATTTAATTAGATAGAAAAAATAACTTTTAAAAATAGTTGTTGGTTACTCTAAAGGGCTAAGATTAAGGGAAAAGGTTGAGGGCACCCTCAAACGAAATTTTTAAAAATTTAACTTTAAAATTTATTTTCTAGGAAATAGTGACATGAAGAATAGTTTTAGCGAAAACCGGAAACAAATCGAGCAATTTTTCCGTTTTTATAATCATTTGAAATTTGAAACTCCCCATCCCCATTGAACACAGTTAAGCTTGTGCTACTTAACCACTCCCAATCATTCAGATTTTCTGCGCAAAATTTAAGTTTATGTCTAAGCTTTAAAAAAAATTAACGTATGCAAATAATAACGGCAAAAAATAGTTTTTCGTAACCCCAAAGTCTAAAGCACCCTCTATGACCCTTTTTTAAAATTTAGTTTTATAAATTATTATCAATAAAATATCGATATAAAAAACAGTTTTATTGAAAATCGCAAATCAAACGACCAATTTTTCCGTTTTTTATAATCATTAGAAAATTGAATCCTCTGAACACAGTTCAGTTTGAGCAACTTAACCTCTTCCAATTATTCAGATTTTGAGCTAAAAATTTAAGTTTAAGTCTAAGCCTACGAAACCATTTAATGAGATGCAAAAAATAACGGCAAAAAATAGTTGTTCATTACTTCAAAGTCTAAAGCGCCCTCTATCGACATTTTTCGGAATTTATCTTTATAATTTATTTTCAAGAAAATACCAACATAAAAAATAGTTTTAGTGAAAACCGCAAATCAATCGAGAAATTTTTCCGTTTTTTATGTTTATTTGAAATTTTGGTTCCTAAATTTTAATGGCGGCTATCTCCTTTGGAAAACGCTTGGGACCCTAGGTTTCCCATTTAATATTGTTGTCATAGTATTACCCCTTAAAATTTTTACCATCTTTTTGGAATCACCTTGTATATAGATTATAAAGCATTAGCCAAAATTAATACTGAATGGGCAAAACATGAGCAAAATAATAGCACTTTTTTACTTCCTATTGGAGCATATCAGTGTGAAGAATTGAGTGAAAAAATTTATTTGGAGCAATATGATTGGTGGCCGAAATTAAATAGTGCATGTGAAAAAAGTGATAAAAGTTGACCAACATATCTACCTAATTTGTATATTTTAACTCGTAATGTCCGGTAACAATTTCACACATTCATCATTTTCACTTTTTAAAAAAATATTTCCAGAATCTCTAATATTGAATCCTATTGTAACTGAACAAATTACAAGTTACTAAGTTTTTCTTTGTGTTCTTTATCTTATATCTTACATTCACAAGCATAGATAAATCTTTAAACAGAACAATTGTTCAATTGTTAAACAATATTTTTATAATGACAAAAGTGGTATTTAAATATTTAATCTGTATATTTTATCATTTAAAATTAAGATATTTTTTAATTCTGCATAATAAGAAAAACTATTGTAAGTTTGTTTAAAAGTTTTTTAAAACAAAATTTATCGTTAGATTTATTTATTTAACACGACTTTCTTTCGTTGCAAAGCTTCCTTCGAATACATTTATATATACTTTTTAATTAATAATTCTTAATCTATGGATAATGTGATAGCAAATATTAATAAGATCATAATATTTGCATAAGTAATGTTTTAAGAACTTTCTGGAAAATTAATCTTTTCAACTCTAAAATTACAGAAAAAAATTTAAAAACTTATTCCCCAATTGTAATGAAATTATTATTTCCCTTCCCCAGCCCTCTTCAGTATATTAAATGTTCAACTAAGAATTAAAAACAGTCAATAAATAAGTCAAAGATTAAAATAAAGTTGAAAAAGTAAATACGCAAATATTGTATTTTTCGAAAAAATGAAATAAGTTGAAATAATTAAATCAAAATGACAAAAATTTAAAATTTAAAATACAAGATTGAAAAAAAAATAATGGTCGTTTATTCCTTTAAAATGTCTCTTAATTGTACAAGACTGCACTTAAAACAAATTGTACAGGTTTCAGAAAAAAAAAAACATTTTATTAAATTTCTGGCTAAAAAGCATCATTTGTCACAGAAATGTCAATTTAACGAAGCCTCATAGTTACATTAAAACAATTTATTCTGAAGAAATTTCTTTAAATAGAAATCAATTTAAAATTTTGAAGTTTGTTTAATAAAATACACATAAAATGAAAAACATACATAAAATGGAAATGTTAGAAAAAATATATTTTATTTCAAGCAGTGATTTTTTTTTTTTTTTTTTCAATGAAACCATGTGAAAAAAGTTTAATTATAAAAACATACAATAAAGAAAGATTAAAGAAAATGGAAGCGTAAATAAAATACTTTTTCTATTTTTTTATTTTTTCTTTCATGTGACAAAACCTTATTCGTCTCTGTCCTCTAACTTTCTGTCTGTCTGTAACAGAGTCCGTACACAATAATTATATAAGCCAGAGAGTTCAAATTTTGTGTACTTTCAGCTAAATACTTCTTGTCACACAAAAAATCATAAAATTTTGAAAAAAGACTATTATTTTGATTAGAATATATACATTTTTAATATCACCAGTTCATTTTTGTTTTGTTTTTTCTTTTACATAAAAAATGGAGTACTTGTGTTGCCACAATTACAAGATTCGTATTAAAAACTACAAAAAAATTAGCATCTAAAAAATGAATTGCATATCAGCTTTTAAACAAATTGCATTTAAAAAAATATTTTTTGCCTATACGATGGTGTAAAAATTGAAAATGCGTTTGAAAAGTTTGAAAATTTGCAATACCGTAAATTTCAAAACTGAAATTTCGTTTCTAATTTCAAAATGTTGCCAAAATGATGTATGCATTCCGCAAAGATACGTTTAGCCTTTAAAATATAGATAATTTGATATGAACATTTTTAAGCTTATTAAAATAAATAACTTTCTTTTACAATTATTTTGTTGTTGTTTTTTCTTCTAATTGTTGCACGCAAGTTTAAATAGATAAAAAAATATTATGTATGCAGCACAAATTAATGAATTAAATAATTCGCGTGAAAAACACACTTATTTGTTTTTATTTCATAATATTACATCATATTTATCATCCATTTTAACACGCGAAGTGACATATTTTTTATTTAAAATTCCTATTCATTTAAATTACTAGCCGCATCTGGTGTCTAGTTTGGTCTACCTTAAATTTATGGTAAGCTTTGTAATATTTTATTCATAATTTTATTTACTTTTAAGGAATGATTAATTTTCTATTGACAATTTTTTTTCATGAATTTAATGATAAAGTGCTTTGAAGGTGATATTAAACGAAACCTATGTGTCATCTGCGATCACACTTACTCACTTGTTCTAAATATTGCAGATCCTTAAGTTTCAAAAAGACTGTAATATTACTTTTTACTGGTTTTTCATAAAACAAAATGGACTGCTCATTAAAATTTTCGCGTTTCCAAACAATTCATTAGTAACATTTCGGTGAATAGAGGATAGTGAAAATCCGTCAAAAATTCGAAGTCGAAAGAAATTTCGTTACGATACTTTATTCTATTATAGATAGAAGAAAGTAAAAAAAAAGTTAAAAATAACAATTCCATGAGAAAATATTTTAAATATAAACAATCCATCAAACTACCATAACATTACTTAGCAGAATTTCGAAGTTAATTGACTAATAGTCTTACACCATCCCATGCTAAAATATCTAACAAATATTGCATGTCTTATCACATTTCATTCAACAAAACACAACTTACAGGTTGAAAACTATCTGTATATCATTAATTACATGTATTTTTAATCGTATTTTTTACAAAAAATCTATCAATTTTTGCAAGCAATATTTTTTGAGATAGTACCGTATGTACAGCTTGATGAATTATCTAAATGTCTATATTTATAATTTTTCTACTTAATTTTTTGCAGTAGCTTCTAGACTGTTATATGATATCCAAAATAATATTACCACGTGCTAAATGAAAAGTTTTTCATTAAAGAATAATGTATAAAGAAATTGTGTAACAAATATTCTTCTTGGGACCTTAATTTTATTATTTGTTACACGTGCACAGTTTTTAACTGTATAACAATAAAATATATCTTAAATTATCTAAAAAATATATTTTTTATAAAACTACTTTTGCTTATGAAATATACTTACGAAAAACACAAAATAATTCCTTACATTTAATAATTGCTTTAAGATCTTCTTAAACATTGATTTACACTAAGATGCAATAACAAAACGCAATATATATATATATATATATATATATATATATATATATATATATATATATATATATATATATATATATACAGGGTGATTCATAAAAGATGGGCAGAACTTTAAGGGGTTATAGTACACTTAAAGACAAATAATATTAAATAGGAGACTAAGGGTGCCAGACGTATTCCCAAGGAGACAGGGGGCATTAAAGTTTAGGGTCCGAAATTTCAAATGATTATAAAAAATGGAAAAATTGGTCGATTCGTTTGCGGTTTTTGCAAAAAATTTTCTTTATGCCAGTATTTTCTTGAAATAAAATTTTAAAGTTCAATTTCAAAAAATGCCGATAGGGGGCGCTTTAGACTTTGGAGTAACAAACAACTATTTTTTAACGTTATTTTTTGTATTTCTTTAAATGATTTCGAAAGCTTAGACTTAAATTTTGATCTAAAAATCTGAGTCCTAACGAGTAGTTAAGTAGCGTAAACTGAAATTTGAAATTTGAAACCCTTCTCCCCCCAGAACAAAAATCAGTTATTCCCGATCTTTGTGTCGTAGATTAGGCTCTAACTACTGCAGCGTTTTGCTAAAATTATTCTTTATGTCAGTATTTTCTTGAAAATAAATTTTAAAGAAAATTTTCAAAAAATTCCGATAGAGGGCGCTTTAGACTTTGGAGTAACGAACAACTATTTTATATCGTTATTTTTTGTGTCTCATTAAATGCTTTCTAAAGCTTAGACTTAAATTTTCAGCCCAAAATCTGAATCGTTAGACGTGGTTAAGTTTCTGGGGAGAGGGGTTTGAAATTTCTACTCCTGAGCACAGTTCAGTTTACCATGTCCACACATTGTGTGCTGTGATAAGAGGTAAAAAGACACAAATTAGGATTATGTTACCAAAGCATATTTATTAACATGTAATTACAATAAATGTTCAAAATTGTGACCACCAGAGGTTATGCACGCAGAACAACGGCGAAGAATGGAACGGCGAATATTCGCGAAAACATCAGGCTTTTCGAGCACTTCCCTACAGCGGCGGAAAGTCTGGCGACCAGTTCCTCGGGGGATTCAATGGGTTTCTCATACATAAGAGCCTTCAATTGTCCCCAAAAAAAGAAATCGAGGGGTGAAAGATCTGGCGAGCGAGCAGGCCAAGCAACAGGACCACCTCGACCAATCCATCTGTTCGGAAATGTGATGTCCAGATAGTTGCGGACGTCTCGTACGTAATGGGCTGGCTCTCCATCGTGCAGGAACCACATGACCCGTCGGATGCGTGGAGGAACAACGTTTAACAGGCCTGGCAGCACATGTTGCAGAAATGTGAGGTATGTTTTACCGTTGAGGCGTTCAGGAAGAAGGTACGTTCCGATTAGGTGGTCTCCGAGGATTCCTGCCCAAACATTGATGGAAAAGCGTCTCTGATGAGCATGTGGATACGTAGCATGTGGATTGACATCCGCCCATACATGTGCATTGTGTGTGTTAAATGTACCTTCACGTGTGAAGGTACATTCATCGGTGAAAAGCACAGTTTGTCCAAAATGTGGATTTAGCGCGTTCTGCTGCAGAAACCAGCCGGCGAATTCAATACGATTTGGATAATCCCCTGGAAACAGTTTCTGGACTCGTTGCACATGAAATGGGAGAAAATGTTCATCCTTCAGTACCCTCCAAGTCATGGACTGTGAGGTATCCACCTGCCTAGCCACTGTTCGTGTACTTGTACTTGGCTGCGCCGCTACTACATCCAGAATGGCTTCTGCAACAACTACTGATTCGTCCTTTTTTGCACGATCTGCATTCGACCGGGAAGCGAGAAATGATCCCGTCTCACACAACTGTCTGTGCAAGCGCTCGAAAGTTTTGCGGTTAGGCAACCGCCTGTTGGTAAATCGCTCTCCGTACATTCGTTGTGCCTCTGCACCATTTCCATCTGCCGCTCCGTAAATTAAATGCATCTCAGCCTTTTCCTTATTCGTGAAGGGCACCATCTTCCGATTCATTACTACAGCAACTTACACTTGACTCACCGTTCAGTGGTTTTTATGCGTGAATCGTATCGAAATTTTGCATACCTGTTCTTCTTCTTCCCCATTTGACATTTGCATACTTTCTGTCTCCTTCTTCACCCGGTGACTAGCGTCAGGAATGGAGCTTTAACGTTTGCATGAGCGACGTTTCCAACTGTGCCAGTGCCCTTATGAGTGAATTCCGACTATGCAGTCCTTGACGAAAGTTGTATTTTTGCCTCGTATCACAGCACAGAATCGTTGGGCATGGTTAAGTAGTGCAAACTGAACTATGTTCAGAAGTTGAAATTTGAACTCCCTCCCCTCGCTACTGAACCACGCTCAGCGATTCAGATTTTGAGCTGAAAATTTAAGTTTAAGTCTAAGCTTTAGAAAGCATTTAATGAGACACAAAAAATAACGGTATAAAGTAGTTGTTCGTTACTCCAAAGTCTAAAGCGCCCTCTATCGGAATTTTTTGAAAATTTTCTTTAAAATTTATTTTCAAGAAAATACTGACATAAAGAATAATTTTAGCAAAACGCGGCAGTAGTTAGAGCCTAATCTAAGACACAAAGATCGGGAATAACTGATTTTTGTTCTGGGGGGAGAAGGGTTTCAAATTTCAAATTTCAGTTTACGCTACTTAACTACTCGTTAGGACTCAGATTTTTAGATCAAAATTTAAGTTTAAGTCTAAGCTTTCGAAATCATTTAAAGAAATACAAAAAATAACGTTAAAAAATAGTTGTTTGTTACTCCAAAGTCTAAAGCGTCCCCTATCGGCATTTTTTGAAATTGAACTTTAAAATTTTATTTCAAGAAAATACTGGCATAAAGAAAATTTTTTGCAAAAACCGCAAACGAATCGACCAATTTTTCCATTTTTTATAATCATTTGAAATTTCGGACCCTAAACTTTAATGCCCCCTGTCTCCTTGGGAATACGTCTGGCACCCTTAGTCTCCTATTTAATATTATTTGTCTTTAAGTGTACTATAACCCCTTAAAGTTCTGCCCATCTTTTATGAATCACCCTGTATATATATCTTACATTACTTTATAAATTTAATTCTCCCTGCAGATTGACTGTAAATTCCTTTATGAAACACATAATAAACAAAGGAAATTTTATCATACGATATTCCTTTTAATTTTAAAAGTTACTTAGTGGCAGAAAAAAATGAAAATAAAGTTGAGAGGCTTGCAGGCAAAGTAGAAAATTTAATTTTCTGTCTTCATTTCAATTTCCTACGTATGTATATTAATATTTTTTTTGTAAAGGTTTAGCTTTTATGTTAGTTTCAAAAGAATCACCGTTAATTAAATTATTCTAAATTATTTATTCTGTTGCAAGAAAATTTTTACAAAGAAAATTGCTGACTTGTGTAACTAAATGTGACAGTAAATTAAATAGAACATGAGTTGTCAGAAGCGATGTTTTCGGTTTATGTTATATTTATTTAAGTATCCGGAATTTTTACTTTCGGAAATTAAATACGACTTTGAAAATGTCATTGCAATTCTTATACTGGCTCATAAAACAATGAATAAAAAATAATGTTTTGTGAAAAAAATATTTTTTTCTTGAATTTCGGAAAGATTCATTGTAATTCAATAATAACCTTTGAAATAAATAATGGCATATATTAAATATTGAAAGATAAAGGTAATTTATCTTAAGTAAAAGCAGAATAGAAGCAATATACCGGGTGTCCCAAAAATGACTGATGGATTTTAAAATTCAATAACTTGCAAACGGTGAAAGCTATTTTAAAAAATTTTGCAGGAGGGTTAAGTATGGTGTCAGGAGTTGTTTTACCGTAATTTTTCATTTTAGTTCGCATCTCAAACAATAGTTGGTGCTGACGCCGATGTAAGGCCAGGTCGACGCTTCACTCAGCACTGATCATCTGGCCTTCAATCGCCGTCAGCGCCACCTATTGTTTGAGATATGAACTAAAATAAAAAAAATTACGGTACAAAACTCCTGACATTAAACATAACCCTCCTGCAAAAATTTATTAAATAGCTGTTACCGTTTGCAAGTTATTGAATTTTAAAATCCATCAGTCATTTTTGGGACACCCGGTATAAACTGTATATTAAAAGGGCCTATTTTAATTTACAAAATATTTATAAATGATAACAAAAAACAATAATGTTATATTTATAATTTAGTCTCTTAATCTGTGAAAATAAATAAACTTCCACTTGATTATATTTCAAAGGCTTATTCTGATTAATAAATATGTATCACAATGTGAATAATTTGTAATTTCTCATCATATGATTTGTAATCTTTATTTATTTATTGCGAGGGAGTTTTAATATTCCAACATTCATTTATATATTCCAATATTCGTTTTACCTTAAACTAAGAGATTGGACCAAACATTCCTCCAGCACGGGTTTTTAGTTCCAAAACTTTAAAAACAGTTAAAAAAATATTTTTTAAATGTATTATATTTCAACTATGTAAGAGTTAGCTGTCTCACAATTTGTTTATACCCACATTATGTTTATTTTTATTTTTATTGTTTTTTTATTTTTATTTTTTTTATATAGTATGAAAAAACTTTAATAAAATATTGCATAATTTTCTTCACTGTAAGCAAGAAAAACAGAAAAAACAGTGTAGAAATCAATTTCCCGTAGTAAGCGAAACTGAAAAAGATTATTTATAATTATTGGGGTACGTGGAACCAATATGGTCCAGTTATCTCTTAAACATGTCCAGTTACCCCATTCTTGAAAAATTGATGGAGTAACTGTGACACTGGCCTTACATTTGAAACATAAATAGATATGTATATATACCTAATAATATTATTGCATAGAAGTTTTTTTATGTTTAATGTAGTTTAATTGTTTACAAATGCAAACAATTAATTAAGAATTAAATTTCTTTATAAAATGTTGTGTTTAATTTCTCTTTTTCTTTACAAACATTTAAAATGTACGTAATTATCGAAGGCTACGATATCGTATATTTTAAATAAAAAGCGAATTAAATAAAATAGTAATTTTCTTCCAACCGACAAAGGCCTTTTCTTTTTTAAAATAAACTTAAAAATTCTTTAAATGTGATCCCTTTCACATTCACATTTTGATTGCCTTTTGAAATACCTAAATTAACTTGGAGAATTGGGAACTTTATTGTTTTTTATTTTTCTATAAAGTGATATTTTTTTTCAATGAAGAAATTAAAAAAAAGAAAGCTAAGAAACCCTAAAGGAATAATGCAAAATTAATATTTTAATTTATTCGACTAAATTTTTATTTTTAAATTGTATTATTCATTGTTGAAATACTAAAATAAAAGTTGAAATATGAATTATTACATGATTTTAAGTATTAAATTTCTGAGTATTTCACTTTAATGTATTTTAATTTTTTTTAATAAAAGAATCGATTACATTAAACTATCAGGAACTCCCAAAGTGCATTCATTGTGATCAGGCAAATGTGCATTTATTCTAAAATCAAGATAAAAAAATAAAAAAAATTCTAAAATTTGATTAAGAATAAACAGTGTAAATTGTCTCCTTCGGTAAATTTTGATACTCTGAGCATTACAATAACTTTAAAGAAAAAATGTTGGAATGTTTAAAATAAAGTAAATTTCATGTTCTAGAAATTTGCTCTACTCAGAAACCGCTATTTCTATCAGAATACAGCTATAAACTAAAACTAGTTTATAGCTTATAGTTTATAGCTGTTTAGTTTATAGCTGTTAAACTAGTTGTAGTTTCTTAAACTAAAATGTATTCAAAATACATCTTGACTTTTATCTTTTTGGAAAAAACTCACTAACATTACAGCTCTATTTTTAAACTCATAAGCTGAAAATTTAGGATAAAAAACGTGTATAATGTATGAGTATCTTGATATGTTAGTGTAATCCTAAAAAAACTGTATTATTGCTTAGAAAGGATAAATCATTTTTAATAAATTTAAAAATACATATTAGACTTAACTTATAACCAGATTTCCATGATATAATGGGCATTTAATTTTGGATATGAGGTTGTATCTTTCAAACAAAAATAAGAAATCTTTCAAGAATTTCTTTAAAATGCATAATTAATTTTTACAATATCATAATAGGTTTATTAAAACAAATTTTTACTTTTTTTATTATATGAACAATAGTATTCTTCGTACCCTAAAATGGGGTAAATAGGAACAGCGGGGTGAATAGGAACGAAACTTCAGGGTCATACAAATAAATTCAGTATAAATATCCGTGATGATATTTTTAGTTATCAATTTTTTTACAAGAATGTAATATCATAAGAGTTGGAAAATTCAGTTTTGCCATATTGGCACCATTACTGGAGTATACAAAAAATACTGCCAGCGGATCCTCTAAAACCTCGTTTTTTCAATGCCTTCAAATTTCGTATACTACTCAAGTATTTTTCGTATCCAAAAACTAAGAGTAGCGTATTTCAATTAATGATAAACCTGTAAACGATATGATGTCTCAGGTTCCACGTATTTCTAAACTACATAATGAAAAAGTGAAAAGTGTCTTGTAACATCACAGGTTTCAGATTTACGGGATGAATCGGAACACATTTATTGTCATGGTTTATTTTTCTGTACAATAATAGTTTCATGTCATACCTGGAAATATATGTATAAATATGTATTATAATGATATTTTGTTTGTTCTAATTACTTGAAGAGTTTAGAGATGCCAGGAAATTACTTAGTTAAACAAAAAAGTCAATCCCCAATCCAACAGATATGAAACACACAATAAAAGAAATTAAAAATGACATGATACTAAGAAAAATTGCTGAGAAATAAACTATGACAACTATAACATTACAAAAACATCTCAAAATAGAAAATAGATATTAATAGAGAGCAGTGCAAACAGTACTAAGGGTTAAGGATGAAGCCGTACTAGTAGATCGTAAACCCTCTGACAGTCTTGCAAAAGGGCAAAATTGTAATGTTGTTTTCTCGGCGTTTTGTTTTAATTGCTAAAAAAATATGATTCTTTCAAAATTGTAGAAAAATCTTATTTATGAATATGAATGTTATCCTTAAGTGTGTTAATCATTGCACAATGTATTAAAAATCCATTAAATCAACTGAGTTATATCATTTTAATTATTGCTTGCATTGCAGTGAAACCTGGAGCTTAGGGAACGTCTATAGACGGGCTTGTCAGTGAGAGGGTAATGCATGCAGCGATTGGGGCCACCCAATAGATTCTATTACCCAACGACTACAGTAATAAATAACTTAGAAAGGGCTGAATTTGTAGTAAATTTAACCTTTCTTAATTCAAATACATTTTATTAGAATAAATTTTAATTTTTCTTGGGTTCGAACTTGTTTTCAAATTTTTGAAAAGTCATATTTTTGCTTGTATTGAAAATAAATGATTGGTTTGATAGTAACTACATGTTCGTATTCCTCCCGTATCATTATTATCTGTTTTTATTAATCGTGTTAAAGTCTGAATCGAAACAAATACATATTAAAACAATTAAATAATTATAAATAAACTGTAAAACATTTTTCGTTTTTACTTAAAAGTTAAAGAACGAAACAAGACCGAAGTTTCTAGTCAAAAAATAATAGAACTAAGAAATCAGTAGTTGCTATTTCTGCACGTTAAAGTTGAAAAGTGTTCCGATTCACCCCAATTTTACGGTATTTTAGTTTAATTTGTAAATATTTGTTGCAACTTTATAAATTGTAAACTTCTGTTATAAAAAGTAGAACACTATGAATAAAAAATCATGCCAGTCTGGTGGCATTGACAGCAAATGTGCATTAGACTGTTTATTCAGAATTTCTCAGTCAATGCGAAAATAAGTACGGAATAGCGCACTCTGAATTGCTTAAGCCGCATCATACAACACGATTGTGCTGTTTAGTAGATCTCAGATGCATCTGTAATGGTAAAGTCCAAAGTTTGTTTCTAAATAACTTTGGACGCAATTATCAGATCGCAACGAAATTGAAAAGGCGAAGTTTCTTCTCTAGACTTTAAACTTTACCCAATTTCATCCAGATCCACCTATAAGTTATGGAGATCCAGAACCCATGTTTAGACACTTTTTTCTTTGTGAAACAAAATATAAGGACAAATAACTCAATTACAATTCAAACCAAGAATTTTGTTATAGCTTGTACGAAAGCTTTTAATTTAGGGATGTGCCTTTCGAAGGTATATTTACATAATCTTTAATTTAAGTAAAGAATTGCATTTTTCTTTCTAAAAGTTTGTTATTCTAGGTGACCATGGTCACATTGTTGAAGGAAACAAAAATGACATGCATAACAATAAAAATAAGTATAAGTGGGAATTAAATGCAATCTTTTCTATCTTATCTTTTTGCTTTTTTATAGAGTTTGAAATGTATTGTCATTCATAAAACATTTTTGATGGAAAACTTAATTTTAAATATTTTTTGTATAACATTGAACTTTTATTACAAAAACAGTGACAAGAACCTGTTATTTAAAATACAATGGCTTCCTAAAGTTAAGGCCTGGCTTGTTTTTTGATGCTCGCCGTTACAATAAACTTCAAAGTTTATATAAATGATAAACCTTAATAAAAATTTATGAAAAACGATAACTATCACTTTTATGTTTTTGAAAGAAGAGATACATGTAAATGAGAGAAAAATATGTAAATATTAACCATTCGTAATTTCATATAAGTTTTGTTCATTTTAAATTGTTCTTGTCACTTTCATCCAAACTTGCCTGTAGAGTTTAGAATTGTCTGAGAGACGTTCTTTGTCTGATTCGTTTATATGGCGGGCGATTAGATGGATGAAAACGTTGTCACAAGTTGATGCTCCAAGACGCCACAATGCATCTCGCTTTGTGGTCCAACGACTCTAGGATCAATATTATTCAGAAGATTATGTGTGCAGATGACATGTTCTAGGCTGAATACAAGTTTTAGAATTTGCATAAGACCATTTTTTTAGCTATTTCGGCACGAAGGAGAAGACGCACTACTTTGCCGCAACTCATTGCAGACTATTTTGTTGCATCAGAGAGGAAAATCTCCACTACTGCGGTCGAAAATGCCTTTAAAATGTAGGTCTGAATAAAACAGCTGATCAGTTTTGTGACCAATCAGTTTTGTTTCTTCTTCACCGGTGGGCAGAGTCCATTGGACAAGAGAAAACATTTCATGGACAAAACAACAATGGGCTACTGTGCTCTTCACAGACAAATTCAGATTAACACTGGACAGCTATTCAGGCCTCTACTGATCTGGAGGGAAAAACACACCATACATAATGAATACAGCACTGTTAAAACATGCAAGTGTGAATGTGGGGGAATCATGGTTTGATAAGGGATTTCACTAGGTGGTCACACTGATCTGCATATGTTCCATGGAACTGTGATTGATTTGCGATATCTGGATCAGATATATATATGCCCGCCCATATGCCAGTGCGACTGGAAATTATTTCATTCAGATGAATAATAATGCACAATCTCACTGAGACATTACTTTTGAGGATTATATTGTCGATCACGGTTTGGAGCGAATGAACGACCAGTTCCATCTCCAGTACTGAATCCGAAAGAATATCTTTGGGACTATCATAGCAGACAAGTTGCTGTTTTAAGTTCGTCTCCGATGTATTTTGATGAAATGGAAAATGGTTTACTCCGAGTCTGGTACTCGCTTCTAATTTCGATGCCTTAATTGACAACATGGAAAGTCCATTTATTCAAGTGAGGGGTGGGTACATTCCCTATTAGAAAAAACAGCGCATTTTAAAAATGCATTTGAAGTATGGGATCGAATAAAAAACAGACGAATTCTTATAAATAAAGTTTTGTAAACATATACTATTGTTTTTATTTTCAATTTTTCAAAAATCATTTGGATGTAATACCTTGAATATCTCTGTATATTGGGCTTCGAAATTTATTTAATAACGCTTTAATGAGTTAAATCGGATACGAATTTCCTTTTAATTGCATAAGATAGTCAGTTTTACGTTTCTGCAGAGGTTAAAGGTAGAATTTTCACTATACATTTTACTATTTTGTTTTCATTTCTGATGAGCCAAATTGTTAACGTTTGTAAAGAATCAGTGAGCATATTGACTAACATGTTCTATGCATGTGTTTTATGTGGTCTTACAATTTCTTAATAGATCCCTTTTTTTATTTAGAGAAAAATGAGAAAAAAAAGTTTTTTTCTTTTTTTTTTTAATTTTTGATTATTTAATTATTTTGATTATTTTTTTTTTGTTTTTTACCAATTCAAAATATACGAAATCTTCTATCTTCTATCTTCTATCTTCCATCTTCGAAATCTTTTATCTTCTTTTGACCAGCTAAAAAATGTTAATGTTGTGTTACTGAAGTATTTATAAATTGGAATCAATTTGTAAATGAACTTCTAAATGTTCTGGTTGTAGAAATTTTTTAAATTAGAAAATATTAAGCTATTAATTTGATAATTCTTTCATTTAATGTTATAACTACATTATATAATACCACCATAATACAGAAAAATTAAATGTTCTACGTTCAAACAGCACTATTTCTAATTTTTGTACCTCAAACTAGAATATTTAAAACATTAAATAAAAAAATTAAGTAGTTCTGAAATTTTTTATTTTAGCAGATTTTTTGGTCATTTTTACTTGCTTTTTAATTATATCATAGCTGATAATTAACTTATACTGCATAACAATAAGCAATAGTTAGTTGTTAATTATTATTTTTGAAACATTTTATTATACTAAACATCAGGTTAACAATACATAAAAAGAAATATGTTAACATTACCCTTTTAAGGGCCACATTTATATTAATTTTGAAAAGTTTGGGCTAACTGTTCCCTTAAAATGATTTCGTGGGATAGTATTTATTTATTTCTTATGATTAATGTGGTGCAAAGTGATTTATTCATTTTGAAAATTCTGTTACAAATATCTCCAAGGAAGGAAATTAATTTTTAGTCATCTTATATTCATTTGAAAAAATAAATCCTTATGACTATTTTCTTTAATAATTTTTTAAAATATTATTTTCTTAAATTAAAATAAGCTTTAAATTATTAGTCAAGTTTTTAACTTATAATTTTTACTATGTCTGTTAAAATCAATTTTCAAAAAAGTAAATATATCGTATAATAAAATTTTAAACAAGTAAATGCATCTTTTTGTTTCTTGTTACGAAATTTAACTTTGTAATTTAAAATTTTAATTTGTTTCCTTTTAAACCAGTTACCGATTTAATCTTTTCAGCAAGAATTTCCGATTTTACTGAAAGCTAACTAATCCCATAAACATAAAACAATGTTCTACTATCGATTCCATTATAGGGAATGTATAATTAATTGGAAAAACAAAAAATAATTAAAATGGGAAATTAATTCCATGAAGTATCCCAGATAATTTCGAATGGGAAAATATTTAAAATATAGATTTGGATGCATATTTTCCCGTTAGTTTTTTTAATTAATATTAGCACTCACATGTATCTCATATAATCTCATTTTATTGTATTTTAGAAGAAATTGCTATTTTAATCTACTAATCAGAAAAAAAAATATTTTGTAAATTTGTGCACAAAAATATTTTGTAAATTTGTACAAAAAAATATTTTGTAAATTTGTACTAAAAATATTTTTTTAATGAAAAAATAGAATTCTTATTGCATTATTATTACTTTGAAGGAGAATAATTGCTCTGTTATAAAACGAACCTGTGCAAAATTCTTATTGTGTTTTTGATAAGAAAAGGGAAAGTACAATAATACCTTAACTATAATATAGAACAGAACTCTCCAAAGTGGCTCCCGTGGGTGCCATAGCACGCGTTAGAGACTTTCTAAGTTTACTATTATTAGAAATTTTAAAAGTTAAATTCAATTATAAAAAATAACTTCTGAAAATAAGTTTTGAAAATTTATTCATGCATATGTTCACGATTTGTAGATATTTTTTATAAAATGTAACTATACTCGTTAAATTTGGAAATAATTGGAAACAACTCTTTTTAATATTCAACAAATAACTTAAAATAGCCGACTCTTTGAAGATACGTGTGCATGTTATTACTGCTTTTTTTTACTTTTTGTGTTGTCACACTAGCTCATTTGCAATTTTATGAGAAATAAATCGGCATTAATAAAACAATGTATAGTCATTTCAATTTATGAAAGATTTTCAGACTATCTTTCTGTTACCACCCTATAAATTGCTATCATACCCACTAACACGTTTGTCTTTGTACATTGTATAAAACTCAATTCACGCCTTCGAATAAGACAAAGTGTATTTTCACAGTGTAAAAGGTACCTAGCAATATCACTGATTTTCCTGTTTACTTTTTTTATTATTTCTGTAGTTATAGGCGCGTTTAAGTTCCTGGCACATGCTTAACAAAGATTTTTGAGATAGCCCTCTCATATAAAAATATATAATTTGAAATTCAATACATAGAACTCCAGAACCGTACAGAACTTATATCTGTCACTGTAAGATTGTTTTGTATTATGCAAGATGTGCATCCTTGTACTATACGATAATAGTGCAACATGTTTTCAGTCCTTTGACAAATGACGCCCTGTATTCAGAGGCAAAAGCTGAATAGGCTTCCCTTTTGCTGAAAGATTCGACAGGCCTGATTTGCAAGATGCTTTTGTCTGAATCTAAATAAATCTGAAGAAATCCTGAGTCGCATTTTTGTTTCTTTCACAAACTTCAATTACCACATTATCTCACATAGTTATTGTCTTTAAATTATTTTTCTTAAAAAAATAAATAAATAAAAATTCCTCTCATTGAAAATTTATTTTTAACTATTAATCCATCCTGTAAGATAAGAAATAACACATTTTTTTTTACATCCACAGACAAAGTAAAAAAATTAACTACAAAAAAATCCTCAATATTTTGTAGATAACCTGAAATTTATAACAACCCAGACTAAAGATGTTGTTTTAAATGACCAATGATATCAGTTTAGTTTCGAAACAACATTCATTTTGGCTTATCTGCGAGTTTCAAATTGGTAATCAGTTTCTAAAATTTATTTTGGTGCACTTTGGAGAAATAACAGCAAGTTCAGTATGCAAACTGAAAACATCTGTTCCAAAAGGGCAAATGCTTTTAATCTACTAAAACATGACAACGAAGAAAAATAATAACCTTTTCTGTGTTATCCATCATTCTAAAAATTGTTTGCTATCTTCTGAAACCGCAGAAGCCATTTTCTTTCGAGAGTTAAATAAGCATTTAGAAAAACAAAGTTCTTTTGCATTCACTGATTATGGCAGAGTGAAAGACGATTTTTTTATTTGATCTACTAGCTGACTTGCCCGGCGTTGCCCGGGCCCGTGATGTTACTCAGTTTTCAAATATGTTATTTGTTTTCTGAATGACTCTTAAATTAAACTCAAATTCCTATGATTTTAAATATTTTCCATTTTGATCAAGTTCATTTTGTCAAAATTTATATTTTTAAATGGAAAAATTACGAAAAGATATTGAATTGAAAACACATGCTGTTTGGCATTTTATTTGCTATGTAATGTAATATTTTGAAAAACTATGCGTACCGAAAGAGAATGAAACCGCGATGGAACACTCAGGTTTTTACTGAATTCGTAAAAAAATTCCCATATTTTATTTTGTAAAAAAATATTTCTATCCATACGAAAGTTCCAAAATTTTTATAAGTAAGGTAAATCTGGTTTATTGAAAGGCTCTAAAAAGATTGTGCTAAAATACGGACATTTAGCGTAGCAAAAATGCATTCTCCATGAGCCGGGATGTGATTCGTGTTTGCGGTGTATTCGAACGGGTTAAATCTTATATTTTGTTTTAAACAAATTGCACCATAGATTATAAAAATGTTTTAGCTTTAAGAAAATCTTTTCGATTTGTCAGGACTTATAGAAATGCGCCATGCAAAGGCAAAATGGCAATGAAACGATCTGGTTTTTATTGATTTCGCCAAATTTTTCGCAATTTTTATTTTGTAAAAAATATTTCTACTCATCCGAACGTTTCAAAAATTTTTAAGAGGGTGTAAATTAGGTCTAATGGAATGTTTTTGAAAGAATGTGCTGAAATATGTACGCTTAGATACTTTTAGCGTAGAAAAAATATTCTATCCGTGACTTTCAAAGTGACCTCCTTTTGCCGGTGTATTTGAAAGGGTTAAATTTTATATTTTAAAAACTGATTGCATCATAGATTATAAGAATGTTTCTAAGCTATAAGAATATATTTTTTGTTTGCCGGTAGCTATTGGATTGCGCTTTGCTAAAGCAAAACCGCAATAAAAACTATCTGTTTTTTATTGATTTCATCAAATTTTTCGCACATTTTATTTTGTAAAAAATATTTCTATCGGTCCGAACGTTTCGACTTTTTTGTACGGAGTGTAAATTTGGCCTATTGAGAAGATTTTAAAAGATTGAGTTGAAATATGAACGTTAAAATAATTTTAGCATGGAAAAATATCCTCTCCGCGAGTCGCAAAATGACCTTCTTTTGCCAGTGCATTTGAAAGAGTTAAAATGCATATATTTTAAAACCAATTACATCATCGGTTAGAAGAAAGTTTCATCTTTAAGACCTTCTATTTTGTTTGTTTACATCTTAAAAAATATGCTCTGGAAGAGCATTGACAAAAGGGAGAAAATGGTTTTAGGAAAAACGACTCAATTGAATATTTCTTCTTAAAGAGTTAACTGCAATATTATTTCGAATTAATAATAACATTTCAGACCTAAAAGTACGATTTTTTGAAATATGTCTGTTAAGTTTAACTGCGTCGAGCAGTTTGGTTGATTTGGATTTAAACAAAATTATCCAAAAACAGAAATAAACGCCGAAAAATGCTTCTTCTTTCATTTAGGTCCGTAAAAGAGTTTGTGCGCATGTGCAAACAATTTCTTTCCCCCAACATTTAAAAAATGACTTTTTGATGAAAGTAAATTCCACTTCGTAATTAATATATCTGGAATTAATCAAAATATTAAAATTCTGAGCTTCATGTGCATCAGGAGAGGTATTGTGCTACTCTCATAAAACTTTTGAGCCTCGTACGTGCCGTAGATTTTTCTGGCCATCGCAGACACACACACACAGATACACACACACACAGAGATTTGTTATTTTATTAGTATAGATTCCCTCTTCAGACGATAAATGCGACCAGTTGAAACAACTCTTCTCCGAGGTTTCTTATTTCGGCATTTGATTTTTGTGTACATTCAAATGTTGGTGGCGCAAGGATTTTGTTTTTACTTTGTAAATAAATTATTTTTAAAGATTTAATTAAAATGTAATATTACATTTTTCATCATGTCTGGAACATCCTTCCTAGCTACAAAAATTGGTGACTTGACCATTCAGGATTTTACATAAAAAAGTATTTTTAATGTAGATCTCGTCCGGGCATACCATGAAATGCTGTTGCATCCTCTCGATATCCAGAAAATTACAATTATACCTTCTTTTTTTTTTTTTTTTTTTAATTACCATTTTAAAACGTTGACTTCTCCTCTGAGGCGCAGACGTTTAAACACATTATAAATAAGAAAGGCCCTTCGTGATTTACACTTTTGTTTTCCTTTTCTCGATGACACGCGAGCGAAAATTATGTGGAGCACATGCTCATTTAGAGGAAGGTTTCAGGTGATTTCGAGAGTATGGAGGTATAATTAAGGAATAAAAACATGAGGTATTTTCATGGAACATTCATTCAGAAATTTGAAATTTTTTCTCTCGACAGTTCGAAAACCATTCCACAAGCAACTTATCAATCTCATCATAACCAGTTCTTCAAAGCATAGTTTTTAAATTTCAATTTTACACTTTGAAACATCTTTACTAAATAAAAGTCACTTTTTTCAGAATGTCATCTATTTGGATATATCCGCATTTGTACATTCCATCTTTTTTTGTATATTTACGTCTTTTTTGCTATCCTAAAAAACTTTCAATTTATTATTTAAAGTTAAAAGTATTCGCAATCTCATTTGCAAATAAAACATAACGTCATACAAAAAAAACTGAGATTTGGCCGATATTCGGAATTAGTTGCTCAGAAGTTTAGCGTAATGTTATTTCTGTAGAAGGGATTCGGTAACACTAAAGTATGACCAGTATTCGTAGTGATCGTTGTAGGAGGTTTCCCTATATATATATATATATGCGTAATTTCTCAGAAATTTATATAATTAATTTCAGTTTGCGTGCACGATACACAATATTCGCGTGATTCAAGTTCTCAGATGTATGTCACATGTTCCAGTAAGTTATACGTTTCATGCTTTAATTCTAAGTTTCAAGCTAGTGTGTGTTATCTATACTAATAAAATAACAAATCGCTCTGTCTGCGTGTGTGTGTGTGTGTGTGTGTGTGTGTGTCTGCGATGGCTAGCAAAATCTATGGGACGTACGAAGCTCAAAATTTTTATGAGAGTAGCCCAATATCTCTCCTGATGCACCTGAGCTTCAGAATTTCGAAATTCTATTTATTAACTGAGTAATTAATTAAATTCCAAAGATCACTCTCATAAAAAATCGCCTTTTTTCTTCTTTTTTTTCTCTTCATTTAGTTATGGTTGGTTGGTTGCATAAAATTTTCGCATAAATAATTTAAAAAGCTGGAACAGACCTTTAAAATTCATAGACTGGCAAACTGTCAGTTTAAATAATGATTTTTTATCACAGCGGTTGCAAACCATGGAGGAAAAAGATAGGTGGTGGTGAAGTAAACCGAAAAAAGAGTTGCAATATTAAACCATTTATCGCTCAAATATTAATGTCCCAAACAAAAGCATGTGGAAGGGATTTTGTATTAATAAGACGAATTGAAAGAATTGAATAACAGCTGAAGCGTATTTTATGAAGAAATAGTAATTTTTTAAAATGGTCTTTTTTCTATTATATTATTTATTTTTAAAAAATGTTTGCTTTTAAAATAATTGAAATTGATAAATTCGAAATAATTTAAATGTCAAAATAAAATTAAATAAAATATTGAAAACATTTGATTTGAACTAAAAATTGTATTACTAAAAGCTTTCTTTTTTTCAGAACTTTTTAATACTTTATAACGTAGATGAAAATATGTTTTTAATTTAACAACATATTAATAACTCTATGTCAATATATAAAATATATTTATGAAAACATTCTTTTAAAATCATGCGCGAAAACTTAAATAACAAATATTAGTCTAAAATATAGATTTCAGAGTGCAGACGATTTTAAGACATTAACGAAAGAATGTTAACTTTTCAAGCAAAATCTTAAATGATGCTTCTATATTGATATTTCAAAGTGACGGCTAGGTTACATTTATGTTATATTTAAGTTACGGTAGGGTAATGTTAAGTCGCAGTTAGGTTACAGACAGATTATGGTTATGGTACAAAAGTTTACGGTTAGGAATTTGTCCACAGAGTCAACATTACGCATGCTTTGATTAAAAATATACACTTTTGTTAAATGGCTCTGAAATTATAATACTATATACCAATCTTTTATCATCGCGTATCGATTCATTCACGGTATAGTCGGATTTAAGAATGATATAATTAGTTTGAAATTCAAAATTTTTCACTTGGGATTTCTATGCGAAAAAAATAATTAGTTACGTGATTTAACAGTGATTTTTACGGGTAAATATCAACACTTTAACACGAAACTAACGCAATCGTTGGATACATGTTCCCTCCCGTGTTTCTCATTGTTCATTTTAAGTATTTCTAGAGCTTAATATTAGTTGTTGTTTTTAAAACCGATTTTTCACAAAGTCAGCTGCGACGTATTTCAGACAATGCATTTCTGCATGCTTCCAGTTATTGATAAAATCATACAAATTTCAAGTTCGTTTAATATTGTTAATACGGACCCGGGCAACGCCGGGCGGGTCAGCTAGTTAAGATATAAAACTTATGTAAAAGTATTTTTCGTTTCTTGAGCACAAAGATGTAAGTTATACACTCTATTCATGGAATTTGGTGTTTTAACAAACATATAGTGTATGCATATGTAAAAGATAGCGTGGATGGATAGATAAAATTTTCGTGGATAACATTTACAAAAATACTTTATAACGTAGAAAAAAAGAACTCTATTTTAAATTTACGGATTTATCATTTAATTATGAGTAAAGCTTTAAAACTCAGACACCCCCCCCCCCCCCCTAAAAAAATCAGGATAAATGCAAAATATTTCAATTATTTTGTTTTTGAATATGCATAATGTGTCATAATTTATACATGAACACAGGTTATTGTCAAATGACAATATTATTATAACCGTAAATTTTGCACATTTTTTATAAAATATATTTTTATTTTTAAATAAAAAAATATTTGCTACCTCTTACAGATGAAACTAAATTTTATAATAAATTTTAAAGGAAAATAAATAGCACCTGTTTTTTTCCGACTTCAGTATTTTGATACTGATATAATAAAGTGTTTTGCTAATTCAAGTATTACCTTATGAAACTAAGTGCAATAAATGATGATCTTAGATGAAATTGTTGTTTGAAAATAAGATACAACTTTTTTTGCAGACTACCACAACGCAGCCAAATTTTTACTCTTTCCAAGTTTCAACAGTTTTCAACACTTGAAATTTCTGTTTTTTTTTTTTATGTTTATGTTTGCAATTTGTAGTGCAAACATAAACATATGTTTATGTTTGCACTACAAATTGCAATAGCAAACTAAATCATATTTTTTTTCTAAAGAGACTGCTTCCTAAATATATTTTTTCCTATTAATGAATAAAATATTCAGATATTTGTATCCACATCTCTATGGTAAAAAATCTCTTATACAATCCGATCTAATAAACGTCATATTTCATAGTATTCAACCAGGCATTCTGGCATTGCGGTTCAATTATATCAAAATCTCAGATAGTGTAAAATCTGTCATGTAGCACACTCTATAAAATACTTATGTCGCACTGGGAAAGTTTTAAACGTTTTATCATTCAAAGCAGGGAATGCTCCTACCACATAGAAATTGACTGTCACATATCGAATATTGATGCAATGAGTCCACATTTTCCAACAAACACTCTTTCTTTTAACAAATATTCAACAATCGAGATTACATCATTTGCAGGTTTCAGGGAGTGTATACCTGTACCCTTCATATTCATTAGAAAATTATGTGAGCATCATTCAGGATTGCATAATGCCTTAAAGACTTAATCAGGGCATACTATCTTAAAACATCAGTCCATTTTTCAGACTTTCCAGATACGTAGAGGTAAATTTTTTCCTTGATTGTTTTTTTTTTTTTTTTTTTTTTTTTTGACAAACATTTACTGTTTTCATTTATCGGCTACTATCAAAACGATGGACTTGATCCAAAATACGATCTAAAAATACAGAATAAAAGCAATTCAAAAAAATAATAATCCCAATTTTGAGAAAGAGCGGGCTTCATACACTTCATTTCTGAACAACTCATATAACGTAAGGCTAGGATGATAATATCGCTCAAAAGCTAGAAAAATGACACAACTCGCAAAAATTCATTTTGCATTTTATTCCATTAATAGGTATGCCATAGGTGTATCTTTCTATACAAAAGTTTTATAAGTGTTATTATACGGAAAATTCGTTTATTAATCTCCTTTTATAAATGAGTATACGAGAAATATTTAATTTATTAGTGAATAATCAATTTTTATAATCAAATTTCTTATCTTAATAAATTAATACTATTTATTTCAATAAAACTCAGTAAGATTCTTTTTTGAAAATTACGTCAAGATATGTAAAAGATTTTTTTTTTTTTTTTTGCATAACATTTGAATGGACGATCACAATTTCTAGAACAAAATATAAAAATATGAAACATAGAGTTACATTAGGTTCTCTTAATAAATAAATGATTATTTATATTTGTATGACAATCTTTTTTTAAGACTCAAAAGATCTGATATTCTTTAATGTAGCCAATTCTACAAATTAAAAGTCTTTAACATTTTAAAAGATAAGCGATTTTTGCAGATATGCATTTATAAAATTAAACTGCATAAATAAACACCCGAAATTTAACAGATAAACGCAAATCTGAAATTCATTTGACCATCGTTTTATGGATCTGAAATAGGAATGATGCCTAAGAAATCTGAATTATTTTGTTTATGTAATCAAATCTTAATTTAAACTGTTTCATAAAAGTAAATGGAATTTGTCAGTCCATTTTTTTCTTGATTGAAAAGGTGATGTCCTGAAAGCTTTTATTTGAAAGCGTGAAAATTCAAGCGTCTTTTCAAGCGTGAAAAAAAAAGGATTCTTTTAATTTTTTTTTGTTTTTTTTATAATTTTTTTTAAACACACTGTTATTCTGCTTAAAATAAATTCAATTTAACAGATAAAAAGCGTATATTTTCAACGGAATAAAAGTATTTATTATTTTTCTTGCTGAAGCTGGCATATCCTTTTTTTCTACCTTTCAAATTCGAAATGTGCATAATATATTCTGTTGAGTTCAAGAAGTAAATAACAATATATTAAAAAAATATATTCGAGATATGTCGATGTAAATTTTAAAATCGTTTCAAGTAAAAATATCGTAAATGAAATTTTATCAAGATTTTATTATTGAATGAAAAGCTACTTTTGTTGACGCAGGTGTTTTCTGAAAGGAAAAAAAAAACTACAATTTCTTCTATTTCGAATTTACATAAACATAGCTCTATAAAAAATTCAAGAGAACATTGAATTTTCAAGAAATGTCTTCGAACATTTCAATACTAAGTAATCTATCAAACTCCAGTCGACATAATATTTGCTAAGTCGACTAAGTGTATATAACAGTTTTTTAATGTACTATTTACAACTTTATAATAATAAAATAGTAAAATTTATTGTTATATTAATTTTGTACTCTAGATAAACCTTCATTAATATTAAACCTGTAATATACATTAAATAGAAAAATGACTAATACTTTTTACATAATTGAAATACGCTTTTAAATATCCTGTTTATTTAAACAAGTCCGAAATTGCACGGCAAGCTTAGCAAAGTTTGTACTATTTCAGTATTCGTACATATTCGTCACAGTTTAAAAATATTCAGATATCTGTGTAACAGTACAGAGTACTTCGGATAGTGTATAGAAGGCGAAATCTTTTGTGTGTCCCTGTAAATACTATCTGCTTTCTATTATACAGCAAGTAACTTGTAGTGAACCTCAGCAACGTATATCAATGTCATAAAATGCCAAATACCTTAATACAAATAAAACGCATCCTAAACAATGTTCTCCCCTGTACGATTATGTAAGGGAATACTATTGTGTGTATTTTGGAGGCGGAAATACTGCAGAAAGTATGTGATCAATAAAATACTTTCGAATATTTGGCGCGAAAAGACAAAAGCGTCTGAGCGAGCCGCACTTTTCCTCACAAATAGCAAACCATTTTTTTGTGCATGTGAAAATTGCTTGTTATTTGATTTTCAAAGTGCCTGTAAAAAGTATTGACTGAATTTAAACTTAAACAATAAGAGAGTTTAATAATAAAGAGATATATATATATATTTTTTGCATTACATATTTATGTTGCTTGTTGCTACAATTATTAAATTTTATCTCTGTAAAAAAAAAAAAAAAAAAAAAAAAAAAACATTTGCATATTGAAAAAATATATTATTATATATTTAAACGTATTCCAAAAAAGGGCCAGATAAAGAATGTTCCAGTATACATTTTAATATAAAAAAAATATTTGTTTTCATAGCAACAAAATTAAATTGACAGTACTCTGTTGAACTTGATTTTAAAATGAAAACAGTACTAATTAATTTAAATACATATAATTATATAGTTAACTTTCATTATAAATATATATATGACTATGGTTAAACCAAACGAAAAATATTTCAACTAAATTTATCTAAATAAGTTCAACAAGAAACAGTTTTACATTTTTCTTTTAACAATACTTCACAAAAACATTTTTTTTGAAATTTTATTCCACCACCAACAGGTGATAAACCGTTAAATAATGAAAGTTTCATCTCTCTCTCTCTCTCTCTCTCTTTTTTTTACGTTTTATTAAGTTTCCGGCGATTTTTTAAATATAAACTAGGCGGTTTTGCGCCATACGAGCCACGTTTACCAACATCTATTGAGGCATTCCAAACTATAGAAGCACGTTAACTTGATTGACTTTTAAAAGATTGCTAAAGATTGAACTATAACTTTTTAAAAATGTGGCAATATCCCTGTGAATACGTTTAGATAAATTTTGTTTGGAGGAATTTTAAAGTCAAATCAGCTGCTGTAATCTCCTGGCCAATTACATGTTTGATTAAATAAGATCAGTTAAACAGTACGACATTTTAAATGTATCTTTTTATATCTGATGTAATTTTCACTAATTTTTCCCTCTTTTTAATGTTTACTTGAAAATATTTTTGTTGTTTGAAAAAAGTACTATTTGAGCTGCCTTAGAATTCAAAACAATAGTGAAAAAGGTTATGTCAAACTATAAAGTAAATGTCTTGTCTAACTATGTTTTTAAATTTTAATTGATTTACAGTAATATTTGGTCATTTTTAATATGGCGTAATTTATTTTACTTTCTGCTTTTTACGCATATTAATGACTTTAGTATTTTTAAAACTTTCTTTTCTCTGCTTAATATTCCTATGAGAGAACATTTGTTCCTAGAAAGTATATATTTTTGTTTGCACTGCCTTAGAATGGGCAAAAATAGTTTAAAGATTATAAAAAAATGTGAAAAGTTTCATGCAAATATATTTTTAAATTTAATCTATTTGTATTATTAATACTTGTCTGTTTGAAACATGGCGTAATGTTTTCCATTTGCGCCGGTTAACGCATTTTAATAAATTCGTTATTTTAAAATTTTCCTTCTATTTACGAACTCGCATATAAAAATGGTTTTCATTACGTAATTTTGAATATATTCCTGCTTCTAACTCGTAACCATTTAACTCTTATTTGAAAGTTTATTTTTCTTTTTGCACAGTTGCGTGTAAGTACTTTTCTAATTGAAGGAAATATTAATCTTTGAACATTCGTTAATAATTTAAAATAATAACCTTTTTTTAAAATAGGTAAAAAAAAATGTTTCTTGAAATGCAAAAAAATTGACAATACACAGCACGCTTTTTTCTCGGAATAGTTTCAAATTCAATGAAGATCTTGTGACCATAGGCAAAAACATGCACAAAAGTTTTCGTGCACTGTTGTACATAACTTCATACATTTTTTGATGGTGCAATAATGAAAATGCACAGACATTGCTGCTACAGGGCCCCCTCCGGCAGATGTTTTAAGTCAAATTCGGGGAGCACCTACTAGCCATAACCAAACACATACACAAAAGCATTTGTTAAATTCTGTGCAGAACTTCATACATTTAATTATGCATAAAATTAGTTTAATTTTATGCATATTTTCATACACTTTTTCATGATACAAATGTCGGCACACGGATACACAGGCAGATTTTTGTATAAATACGTTTTTTGACATCTCTGACCCGTTATACGTGCATATCCGTCAAAAATTTGAAGTCGAAAATTTTTTTTGTTACAGTACTTTATTCTATTGCAGATAGAAGAAAGTAAAAAAAAATTAAATATTATTTCCATGAGGAAATATTTTAAATATAAGAATCCATCAAACAATCATGTACTTAACATTACATAGCATAATTCCAAAGTCAATTAACTAACATTTTTACACCATCCCTGCTAAATTATCTAACAAATATTGTATGTCTTATTAAAATCCATTCAACAAAACACAACTTACATGCTGAGAACTATATGTATATCGTTAATATATGAATTTTTAAATGTACTTTTTACAAAAAAACTATCAATTTTCACAAGCAATATATTTTGAGATAATCTCGTTATGTAGAGATTGATGAATCATTTAAATGTATATATTTATATTTTTCTAATTGATTTTTTGCAGTAGTTCTAGAATGTTATATGGTATCTACATTAATATTATCAAGTGCTAAATGAAAACTTCTTAATTAAAGTATAATGTATAAAGAAATTGTGCAAAAAATATTTTTTTGGGGGAATTTAATTATATTATTTATTACGCATGCACAGATTTTAACTGTATAGTATTAAAAAATGTCTTAAATTATCTAAAAAATTATTTTTTTATAAAACTACTGATGTTTACTTACGAAATGTATTTACGAAAAATATTAAAATAATTCCTTACATTTAATAATTGCTTTAAGATCTTCTTAGGCATTGAGTTACACTAAGATGCAATACCAAAACGCAATAAATATATATATATATTTCTTACATTACTTTATAAGATAAATTTAATTTTCCCTGCAGATTGACTGTAAATTCCTTTATGAAACACATAATAAGCAAAGGAAATTTTAGCATACGATATTCCTTTTAATTTTGAAAGTTACTCATTGGCAGAAAAAAATGAAAATAAAGTTGAAAGGCTTACAGGCAAAGTAGAAAATTTAATTTTCTGTCTCCATTTCAATTTACTACATATATAGATTAATATATTTTTTTTAGGTTTACCTTTTATGTTAGTTTCAAAAGAATCACCGTTAATTAAATTATTATAAATTGTTTATTTTGTTGCAAGAAATTTTTGACAAAGAAAGTTGCTGACTTGTGTAACTAAATGTGACAGTAAATTAAACAAAACATGAGTTGATTCTGTCAACTCATGTTTTGTTTAATTTACTAATTAGCGATGTTTTCGGTTAGTGTTATATTTATTAAAATATGCGGAATTTTTATTTTCGGATATTAAATACGAATTTGAAAATGTCATCTCATTTCTTACACTGGCTCATAAAACAATAAATAAAAAAATATTTTTTTAATAAAATAAATGTATGTATATTTTTTTCACTTGAATTTCAGAAAGATACATTGTAATTCAATAATAATCTTTGAAATAAATATTGGCTTATAGGAAATATTGAAAGATAAAGATAATTTACTTTAAGTAAAAATAGAATGGAAGCAATATATAAATTCTAAATTATTGTAAAGAGTTTATTTAATTACTAAATATTTATTAATGAAAACAAAAAACAATAATGTTTTGATTTAAAAATAAGGCTCTTTTAATATACAGTTTGGATATTGCTTCTATTCTTCTATATTTATATTTTAACTCTTAATCTGTAAAAATAAATAAACTTCCACGTGATTATATTTCAAAGTAGTATTATAATCGATAAATATGGGTCGTAATGTGAGTGATATGTGATTTGTAATTTCTCATATGATTAGTAATTTTTATCTTATTGCGAGGGAGTTTCAATATTCCAACATTAATGTATATATTCCAATATTCCTTTTATGTTAAACTAAGGGAATGGACCAAACAGGTCTCAGGCAGGGGCTACTTTGTTCCAAAATATTAAAAACAGTTAAAATATAAAACATTTTTTAACTGTATTACATTTTAACTATGTAATATTTAGCTATCTCACAAATTTTTTTATACCCACATTATGTTTTTTTTTTCTTTTTTAAATAGTATGTTGAAATTTTAATAATATATTGCATAATTCTATTTACTGTAAGCAAGAAAAACAGAAAAAACAATGTAGAAATTAATTTCCCGTAACCAATATGGTCCAGTTACCACTTAAAACAGTTATCCCATTCTTGAAAATTTGACGGAGTAACTGTGACACTGGCTTTACATTTGAAACATGAAATAAATATGTATATATACCTAATAATATTAATGCATATACATGTTATGTTTAAAAGAAATTGTTGCTTAATAAAAGTACTCATAGAATTTTAATAAAAAGCCGATGAAGTTCAACGAAACTGACGTTGTATTTTGAAAAAAGAAAATGATATTTTCGAACACCTATCACAGCAAAGAGAGAGATTGGAATTAACACGCGTTGTTTTAAGTAGTAGCAATTAGGCAGCATGGTTCACAAAAGCCAAAATTTATTCATCGACGTTTTTTCATGAAATAGCTTATGTCCCAGTTACCTGGTGGGTCTAGTTGCCGTAGCTAACATTAAATGCAAGCAAAATTGGCAAGAACAATTTTGGAGATTTTTTATAATACTTAAAGTAAAATGTATTTTACCGCTCTTTTTCTATTAATATTATGTTAAAAAGGCATTCTATAATTTTTATTGCTACGAATTCTGTATATTTGTAAATATTTCTCTTTTATATGGCAAAAGTTTAGTGTAATTCTTGCAAAATGCTTTGAAAAACTATTGCAGGACCTCGGATACTTTCTGGGAAAATAACCTTGCAGATTTTCATGTTTAGCATTATGTCAATTGGAATATTGGCAAGACATGCGTTTATCGTTACGTTGGCGATGGTCTTGATGACTTTGGAGGTGATACGCCCCCCCCCCCCTCTAAGATGAACTCCCCTGCGAAGTTACGAGAAGCATCAAGATCCTTCTCTCTTAAATCTATAAATAAAGGGCTCTCTTTGAATCACCAGTTCAGTTTTCTTTTAGGCGTCATGCAATGATGATCCGTGAGGACTTTGTGTGTTGAGACGTGTTTGAATCGGCTTTTTTTTTAAGGAAAAGACGTAAAAGGCAATAAGATAACACAAATTTTGCAACAAGAACGAAGTCGGTCGGATTAATAGTTGCCGAGATATTTGTAATCCTGTTTTCTACATTCTTCGATTTCTCATGACCCTGTATTTTCCTCAAATTTCAATTCAAAGATATGTTTTAATTGGAAATGAGACGCTTAATCTGATGCAGTAAACTGTTAATTGATATGATTATTGTTTTTGGATTTAAAAGGATGCTTCTTTTACGCAATCGGGTACTACTTGTGTAGTTCGGTATTTTACATAAATTGTCGAAATGGGTTCATCAGCAATTCATTAATGGAGCATTACTATGTATATTAAAAATATTTAAATATACGTTTAAATTTTGTTTTGGAATTGCAATGCATTTTATAAATAGTTTTCACATATTTTATTTTCACATATTATACAATGCATGTCCATGATGGGTAAGTATTACGGTGGCCCCCAACGACTAGTTTCGTAATCTGGCCATTAAAACGAGACATTCATACAATTTTATTGTTAAAATGCATTTCCCTTTTCTCAGAGTCTATAAAAAAAGCGTTTAAACTAAAGAAAAAATCCGTTTTTGATGTATCTAGTCAATGAAGAAGTAGCACGTCAAATTGTATCTCTTTATTATTCCGCGATTCCAATGTCACAGAGAGAAATTGCTAATCAATTGGGTATTTCAAGCCGTTCACGCTATTATATTGATAAACACAAAAAAAATGAAGTCGGAGGCAAATAATCGGAGGCGAATCTGAATTCTGCAATGGCAAAATCTACATTAAACTTGTTTTCACTTTTTTACAGTAAGCCGGATAGATTTGTACTTCTTTGCTACGGATCCGATTTGAGCAGTCTGACTTAGAAATAGGTTTTGCACTAGAGAGCATATACTAGATTTTCTTCTATACAAATTTTAGCATTCAAGTTAAAGATGTAAATTATATTTTATAATTCTATTAAAATACATGAATTCGTTTTCTTTCATTTCAGTTTCATGTTCGGGTAAGGGCTCGATTTGACATAATTTGTAATTTTTGGGTTCGGATTGATACATTATGAGTCGGGTTGACTTTAAACGTTTCGGATTCGGGACATTTTTTCTTTTAGCTTTTGACAAATTCGAATCTGGTATAAACTGGTTGATGACTGGATTTTTCAAAAGATAAGACAATTTTTCATTGGAAAAACTACATGTTTGAATATTTACGAGTACATTATATCTGTGTTCATTTTTCTACTTGAGCAAATAAAAATTATTGATGTAATTAAATGGGATACTTTTTCACAATTCCCTACATATATAGATTGATTTTGTTTCATTTTGGATTTATTGATCTGTTTTGTATCAGGTTATTCAGTATTGGGTCAGATTTTTTATTTTTATTTATATATTTATCTAGTGAGCTTGGGTTGGGTTAAAATTAAATTGCTTTTGGAGCCTGGGCATGAAAATTTAGGTTCGGGCAGACCTCTAGAAGATCGAAGTCCACGCCAGGCCTGAAATGGAAGAAATAATAAAGTGTGGTCAAATTTTGCAGAAAAAAGTAAGATCCGAACTCGGAACGGTTGCCGAAAGAGTGAAGACCTGACTCCAGAATATCCAGTCTCGTCCCGGCCCGGACCGAATGAATGTTATTTTGGCCCGCCCCGGTATAAAATTCAAAAATTCGGTCCGTGCCCGGCCCGCACGTTTACACTTTTACATTTCTAGGCCTGGCCTGGCCTGGCCTGGCCCGGCCCGTACAGAAATCAGTGAAATCAATCCAGGCCCGATCTGACCCGACACAATTTCTATTATTTCGAGAAAAAAAAATCAGATATTTATCATACAATTAAGTTTTTTTTAGGATTACTACATTCATATTTATTGGATGATTTTACACAAAATTTTACAGACAATGCACAATAAGAACATTAATAATTACTTAGGTTCTTAGCCTTTCAACATTCAAATAAAGATTCATTAGAAAATTAATATGGTTTAGAATAAAAGAAAAAGTAGATTTATGAAAATGCTTCTTTATCATTTTATCAAAGATTTTTTTCAAATTTAGAGGAGCTAATTTTTATGCATTTCTGATTTCATTTCTTTTCGGAAACACGTGAGATTAACAGGTGTTTTTATTCAGAAACAATGTAACGGAATGGCGTTGTCTATTTTTGATACAAGCAAATACAATGCGCAACTCTCTGATACACAACGCACAGCATGCTATACAAAACGCTAATTTTCACAATATTTATGAAAATATTGTGAAAATTAGCGTTTTGAAACGAATTTCCGGAAACGACAACTTGCGAAAGGAGAAAAATCTGAAACCGCATGACAAGAATCTCTTATACCTCAACAAATATATACAAATATCTTATTTAAAAAAACGGAATATGCTATTCGATTGCAAATCCCTTCAATAGTCAGGCTTGTCAATTTTGTGCCTTTACAGTTAAAAATTAGTCAGAAAATATGTCAAACTTTCGTGTTGTTGAGAAATGAATTTAAGAAACACCAAGGAGTATATTTCCAAAAAATACGTTAACAGAAATTCTTTATTCCTTTCACAAATCATATTGTCTGCCCTACACGTCTTACGAACAATTAAGGGTGTATTTCGATTCAGACTGCTTATTTTCCGATTTATTTTTGAATTCATTATTGCTCTCAAATACACCAAACTTTTAAAATCTCTTATTTGGAAAGTACGCAAGGTGCCATGATTGTCGATTCTTTGATAAATGCAGAAAATGTTGCAAAAAAAGCAATCAAAAATGACATTTTGAACCGATTTTTCCCTAGCGGGAGATCTGGGAACAAAAAAAGGGTCATAGTAATAAGGTAATTGTTTATAACTCAAATTCTAATGAATTGAGCGTTAAAAGACATCACGCGGCACCTCATAAGCCTCTTTAAGAATCCCCTCAGCAAGTTTCATGTTTCTACTTTTTAAAATGTGCCTGAAATTGTATCTGAAAATTTCGAGCTGTTAAAGGTGGAAAAGCGTTTTTTCGAATACACCCTTAAGTCTAGTTCTGACCTATCCCGACTATATGTAGAAAAACAGTACAAACCTGATCTTGTAACGTCTCCAGTTTGCCAAAAAATTATTAAACCCGTTTAGACACAAAGCAAAAGTCCGATGCCGATCTCTACGCTGTACAAGTTACATTTATGTATTGATGTTGTCAAACTAGTATCTACTTGTGACGCACATTTATACTTATGGTCGTTAAACCTATATTCATTGAAAATAGTTCTTATTTTAACGTTTTTGCCGAAATCTTTATAACAAGCTGGCAGATCTGTTAAATTTTTTTGCCAGTCTGATACGGGCTGGTGCAGATCTCTAGACCTAACCAAATCCTAGTCTCATGAGTTAAAACTGGCACGGCCCTACCCGGGTTGCGACAGCTTCGTCGAGTCCGATCAAGACGCACCGTTCTCAATCTTAAACTTGATTCATTTATCCTGTAGACATCTAATACCAGTTTGCAGACCCTTCATTGGGCTCAAATGGGGGGGGGGGGGTCGCACCATCGCTTCTGGTATTCATCATATTAAAATCTTGCTATTGAATCACACTTTAGCTTTTTATATGTCGACAAATGGTTCGTAGGAATTATTACATTGATCTGAAATGACTAATAAATTTTGAAAGAAAACTTAACCGTAAAACACTGTAACATTAATAAAGCTAGACTGAGTTTGCGGTATCTTCCTTTGAAAAAAAAAACGAATAGTGAAAAAAAAGAGACTCTGTAAGTGATAAAGAAAGTGGGATCGACGGAGAACAGATGACCAATTTCACAGGTTTAATTTGATTATGTATACAAATGGAATGTTTTTATGGAAATTCTTTTTAACAAAGAGTATACACGAAACAGCATTTCATGTTCAAAGTAGTGAACATAATTTAAATACGTTAGGAACAGTTTTTCTCCGAAGAGCTTTTTACAACCGAATTCTTTTGTGTAACTCTGTAATTGAATGGTAAATGCTTTTCACGAAATATTATACAGCAAGAATTGTTAAGTCCATTTCAGAAGTTCGTATAAATTTCATTGTTTGTAAAAGAGTAACATTATTACAACAATACATCGCGAAAGATTTTTAGACCATAATATAATGGATTAATATGGAGATCCTCTGTGTGTATACTGTAAGTGTTATACATATCATATTTTTTTATAATTGTCTTCCAGAGTACATCAGTAATGTATATGAATTTCATTACATTTAAATTAGTATGACGCTCCTTAAAACACCGTAAATGATTTATCTACATAGACCATAATGTATCGGAATAATTTCAATTTTTTAAAAAGTGTTTAATTTTTCAAAAGTAATTTTTGCTTCTTAAAAAAACTTAGTTTTACGCAAAATTTGAAAAAAAGTCCGTAAAAATATTTAAATTTTTTATTATTTATAAATTGAAGGTGAAAATACGAGTTCTCTGAAATTCTGATTTAGAAAAAATAATCTATATCACCCCCCCCCCCCTCTTATTTCAAAATTTCGTTAACGCCTATTGCTCTCATCACAGCTTTCAATATTACCGTTTCCAGAAGTATCACTTCGCCGTTTTGCTGTTAGTCTCACTGTATCCATTTTTACAGAATATAGCCACTTTGTTGTAACAATAAAAAATAGATCACAAACACTCCTCCCCACTAACTGAAAATGAGATTTTTCCCTCTCATCCTATTAGTAAATGCCTAAAATTTATTCATTGAAACTTTCTCACATCTTATTATTTTTTAAGCCTATTTGTTAATGTTTTGAAAGGCAAATAAAAGTTAGTCATCTAATAAGATTCTCCATCTCCCCCCCCCCCCCACGAGACACACCAAAATGAATAATTAATAAATCTGTTTGTTCCCCCCCCCTCCAGCTCACAAATTTTAAACCTTTAAAGTCATTGATTTTTCTAAAATTTTACTGTAATAATAAATAATCAGTTTTACTCTTAACCCCACAAAATTGATGTTTTCCCTCTATTTCTCCTTACCAAGCACATAAAACTTAGTATTTAAATCTCTTTATTTTGTTTTTAGACATATTTGTCAATCTTTAGTCATGTAAGGTAAGTCATCTAATAAATTCCCTGCATCCCCCTCTTAAATCAATAAATAAATAAATTCATTTTTCCTCCTCAGAAATCTCCAACAATTATATAAATGAAAATTTTTATGAATAATACGAACTTTTCTTTTTCCTCTGATTTCTCTTGTCTTCCTTTTACTTACCCATCATACGTAGTATAGGGTAAGTCTTGCAATCGTTTTGAAAATCGAAATTTTTTTTGACGGATTTACACGTTTCAGACACTAGAGATTCCGAAAAACGTATTTTTAGAAAAAAAAATTTCCCGTCCATCCGTCTGTGTGTCTGTCTGTCTGTCTGTCTGTAACCGCTCTATCTCTCGAACAAATTGAGATAGAGACTTGAAATTTTGTATGTGCTTAGTATGTAAGAATGGAACGAAGCCTATTTAATATCTGTAACCTCGATTATCCGGAACTATTTTTTTCGGACTCTCGTAAAATTCGCTCTGATGAAAGGTATATAAAATTTTTCGAATTTTTTTATTTTAAGGAGTGGACGTAAAAGGCAATAAATTAACACAAATTCTGCATAAAATTGAAGTCAAACGGATAATTAGTAGTCGAGATATTTCTAATCCTGTTTTTCACATTCTTTGATTTTTCATGACCCTGTATTTCATTCAAATTTCAACTCAAAGATATATTTTAATTGCAAATGAGACACTTAATTCGATGCAAGAAACCGTTAGTTAATATGATAATTATTTTTAGAGTTATAAGGATGTTTCTTTTATGCAATTCAGTGCTACTTGAATAGTTTGGCGTTTTATACAATTTATTGAAATTGGTTTATCAGAAATTCATTAATAGATTATGATGATGTGTTAAAAATGCTTAAATATACGTTTAAATTTTGTTTTGGAATTGTAATACATTTTATAAATTGTTTACATATATTATGTTATGCATATCCATGATGGGTAAGTATTACGGTGGCCTCCAACGACTAGTTTTCTTTGTTTCACTCTCGTTGTGGTTTTTTCTCAGAGGTGAGGGCAATTTTATATGAGCCTATATCACTCTGTACATTGATGCAGAATTATAAACCAGCCACGTGTTTGCCGTGCGTAACACCACGTGTTTGTAGCAAACAGTAGAAGCTAACCGGATCCAAACGCAACCCACAACAAAAAGTAAAAAATTAACCCACCCAGCAGCAAAAAAATAGAAGAGAACCGGACAACAAATTTTGTAAAATGATCGCGGAGGAAACACGAATTTCTTCAAAGTATTGTGTCGTGAAACATACGCACATTTTTCACAAAAATTGCGAAAAAGAAGGAAAATTTCATCAAAGGACTCACCCCAATCAATTCGGGTCAACTCGAACCCTTCTCGATGAAGTAAAAATCAAATCCTAAACTGTCCCAAATGCACTAAGCGCTGCTAAAAAGTAAAAGTCAACCAGATAAACAATAAAATGTAGTAGTCGAACAGACCCAAATCCGACCAATAAACAAAAAATCAGAAATTAACTCGAACAGCAGCAAAGAATAGAAATCAACCGGACCCAATCAACCCAAGTAGAAATTAACACAGACAGGAGCAAAAAATGGAAGCCAACCGGACCCAAACCCGACCTATAGCAAAAAAGAAGACGAAACAAGTCCCACATAAAAAAATGAGCTCCAACCCGTGCATTAGACTGGAGTATCCATATTTCTAAAATCCCCCCTCCCTAGCTTGAAGACTCTTAATATCCGCCCTTGGCCTCCCTTTATATCAAAATTTCACTTCGCATTTTGAACCTGTCAAAATCTTCTAAATTGTACCTTCCGAAAATATCACTTCGCCGATTTGGAGTCTATCCCCACAATACTCATATCTGTAGCATATAAGTCACTTTATTATAACAATCAACAATCAAACACAAAAATTCTCTCCCCCCCCCCCTCCCACGATTGAAATTAGGATTTTTCATTCTCTTCCATTAAGTGCAAAAAATTTAGTTCTTTAAATCTTTCCGACTTTTATTATTTTTTTAAACCGATTTATAAATATTTTGAAAGGCAAATAAATAATAAGTCATCTAGTAAACATCTCCCCCCTCCACACACACACACGAAAATAAATAAATAATGTGCTTATTTCTTTTTTTCCCTCAGCTCAGAAATTTTAAACCTTAAAAGTCCTTGATTTTTCTAAAACTTTTATTGTAATAATAAATAAACAATCATATAATTTTACCCCTCACTTACCAAAATTGACATTTTCTCCCCATCTCTTCTTCCCAAGCATACAAAATTTCGTCTGTCTGTTTATTATTTTTTAATACTATATGTTAACATTTAGTCATGTAAATAAGGTAAGTCATCTAATAAACTCCCTACATCCCCCCATCATTTTTTGGGGGGCGGGCATTGCACTATTTTCTCCCCTCCCCATATCTCACTAAATTTAAAAACTTTGAAAGTTTTCTTGTTTTGTTTTTTCACAGGTTTATGTATATTTTATTCTTAAAATAAATAATTGATCGTAAACAACCCATCAATATCGTTGTATACCGCCCCTTCCCTTCGTTCTTTTGAGGTACACAAAAAAAAAATCTCTAAAACACTTTTAATTTATATTTTTGTCATATTAATAAATGTTCAAGTAGGTAAATAAGTTGTCATCTATAAAACTCTCCTACTACCCCCCCCCAAAATAATCCGTTTTTTTCCCTCTACCCTCCCCCCCCCCTTTCTCAACTTACAAAATTAAATTCTTTCTTTTTTTCTCTTCGTATTTTAATAAAAAAATAATTAAAACTTGAAATCCTCCTTCTGCACAAATAATTCAGTCTTTAAATATGTTTTTGCTAGTTTTAACTCTCTGTTTACTACAATATTAACTAAATCTTTTTAGCTATGTGGGAAAGTGTTAAAAATAAAGCGATAGATATGCATTAAATTCTACAGAAAACACATGTTTACGTTTTTTGCGTTTTGTGTTTGTGCATTTCTAAAAGTAAAATATCTTTAGAGAGATATTTAAGAAAAATATTGTCAATATCCATTAATATACAAGTAAATTTTCAAAACTTTTCGCAATTATTTCCTTCCTAGCTCAGAATTGAACCACTAAACTTAAATACCTAAATTACCCGAGTTTTCGACTGAGTTGAGCAAATCCATAAAAAATGAATCAATACAATATATCGGATCAATACAAAAACCATTCTTAACTGACTGTATCATTTAAAAAATAGTTTTCAGAACCCCAGCCCCCCTTTCCTATCGACTTTACTGCTATGTCAGCACTCAAAATTAAAAATTGTTAGAGCTTCTTGCGGTATTTATATAATGCTTGTAAAAATCCTCGAAAATCTAAATTTTCTTCCACTTGAAATTTTGACAAAATATTTTGCCCTATTGACCTAATATCACACAAAGTTTTTAAAATTTGCAGCACTTTTTCTGTCACATTTGTTACTACTAACAATAATAAGTTGTGTATTATGTCTATAAACGACTAGGCTGGGATTGACACCTATTTCTCCTTTCTTCAAAATTTCTATTTCCTGTCAATGGCGGATCTAGGGGGGGGGGCGATGGGCCGATCGCCCCTACCTTAAACCTAATAAAGGAACTGCGGTACGACATCAGATGCCCGCACAAAAAAAAGTTACTCAACTAAAACTCGAGACCGGCGCGACCCGCGTTGGGACGTGCCAACTTTATTTTATTATCCTGGGACTGAGTCAGGTCTTCACACTTCCAGAATCGGATCGGTCGGGTCTTATTTTTTTCTGCAGAGCTGGATCGAGCCTCACTATTTTCTCCAGGTCAGGTCTGGCGTAGACTTTCTTCCTACTAGAGGTATACACGGGCCAAAATTTTCAAGCCCAGGCTCCGTCCGGTATAATGGCTAAACGCTCGATCTGGAATCGAAACAGCCCGTATGCGGTGGCGGTTCTAATGTGCGGGGAGAGGGGGCGAATCCCACCCCCTTGGGCTAATAAAAGGGTTTACAAATTAACATTATGCATCCTCATGAGAAATAACGTGGGTCAAAACTCGAGTCCGTCACGGGCTGGTGCGGGTCGCGCCAGTGTAATTCCACGAGACTTGAAATGGATAAGGTTTTCTCTCATTTTGAATCGGGTCGTGTCCTCATCTTGCTTTTTTTGGAGATTCAGGTGGGGACAGGCTTCTTTTTCTTCCAGACCGAGCCTAGTCTCGATTTCTTTTTTTCTAGAAATTTGCGTTGGACAAAATTTCCAGGTCGTAGCTCGCCCCGGAATAAAAGCTGAATATCCAGTCCGTCACTGATCTAGATTGTATGAAAAACATTATTGGCCCGACCGCGTCCCGTGAGCCTAAACGTTCGATATGTCTTTGATCTGAATTTCTTCGAAGGATCACTTTCACGGAAAAAAGCAAATTTCGTCAAAGGATAACGATCAAAACTGGGTCAAGCATTCTCGCAAGAGTAAAAAGCGAATCTGTAACTGATTCAAATCCGAAATGTATGACAATCTGACCGATGCGCTAAGCGCAGCTAAAAAGTAAAATTCAACCCGACTAATAGCAAAATATAGTTGTTAACAGGACCCAGACCCAACCCGAAGCAAAAAATTAGAAACTAAATTGACCCGCAGTAAACAGTAGAAGTTAACCGGACCCAAAACAAAATGTAAAATTAACTCGACCAACAGCAAAAAATAGAAGCGAACCGGACACCGAATTTTGTGAAATGATTGCGGAGAAAACACGAATTTCTACAAAGGATCGTGAAACAGACGCTCATTTCGTCCAAAAGTTGCAAAAAAGAACGAAACATTTAACAAAGGACTCGCCCCAATCAATTCCGGTCAATCCAAACCCTTCTCGCAAAAGTACAAATCAAATCCTAAACTGCCCCAAATCACAATTGTATGTCAAACTGCCCCAAATGCGCTATAAGCACAGCTAAAAAATTAAAGTCAACCCTACCAATAACAAAATGTAGTAATCGACCGGATCCAAACCCGACCCAAAAGCAAAAAATCAGAAATTAACTCGAACCGCACCAAAGAGTAGAAGTGAACCGGACCTAAACACGACCCAAGTAGAAATTAATCCGACTAGAACCAAAAAAATGGAAGCCAACGGGACGGAAACCCGACCCACGGCAAAAATTAGACAATACACGACCTGCGTTAAAAAAAAAAAAAAAAAAATGAATTCCGACCCGTGCATCAGACTGGAGTTTCCAAATTTCTAAAATCGCCCCCCCCCCCCTTGAGGACTCTCAAGATCCGGTCTTGTTTCCTGTTCTCCCTTGCTACTTGCCTCTCCGCAAAAAATAAACAATGTTTAAATACTTAAATTTATTTAAATATTTTTCTCATAATTTTATGAAGTATTTATTTTAACCTTCAGTGCTATTTATTTTATATAAGTATCTTGAAAAGTATCGTATTCTAAAAAAACCCTTTTCCCTTACCAAAAAAAAAAAAAAAAAAAAAAAATTGGAATTCTTTTGAAACTCGACATCATTGCATTTACCCAAAGTAATGGGAAATGAGTTGAAAAAAATCCTTTAAACATGAAATCGGCTAGAACTGCACACCTTTGAAAAGAAAAATCGTCGCAGATAATTGGTTAAGAGCATCCTATTTGCTAATTGGATGATTGCATGTCAATCAAAGTAATTTTAGCCCATCCTTCTAATCCGCTGAAAAATCGAGTCGCCATCTTGAATCGTCTTGTCAAGTGACTAGCGTGTCCTCTTAATAAGGTATTGTTAGGATATAATGTGGATAATAACTAGATGCAAAATTCTCACAAACATTAAGTGTCACGGAAGTGTGCAAATGACCATAACCACTTTATTTCCACGCCCCTGTGAGTTCACATCGATTTCACGTGACGTTAAAACAGCGGTCACAAATCACAGCTTGTCACTGTGAAATAATTATGGCTTCACAACTGTATGTATAATCTGTCACAGACTGTATGCATAAATCATAGCATCCATGGCAATCTGATATAGCACTTGTGAATGAGTTAAGGGAGAATAGATTAAAAACATATATATTTACTGAAAAAATATTTAAAATTTTATAAAATGTCAATATTTGTTATTGAAATCAACAGAAAAAAATAATGATTTTGGTTTGTCGTTGGAATTAATTTATTTATGAATGTAAGTCTGTTTTCTTTTACTCACATGAAATAACTCTGAGTAAAAATCTCCGATAAATAAAGAATATTCATATCTGCAACATTTTATCAATTTCGCTTAAATGTTTGACTTCCATGTACAGAATATTTGAAATATTTTGTAATCATTTTGTATTAAAAAACTCCTAAATAAGACAATATCACAAAATAGGAAAATTGCAGTCCGCTCAATAAAATCTCTATTAAAAGTTATGTAATGCAGTTTTCTTTTCCATTATCTAATATAAAGTATTTTAAGAAGTATGTTTAAGACCTGTTGCATTCACAACAACACAAATAAAGTTTTTAAAAGACTTAAAATTTCAGATTGTCATTGAGCTAGCATAGCACACCTTGTGCAAAATAAAGGGCTTTAGCTATGCTTTACAAATACCTTTTTATAGTTTTTTAAAATTTCTAATTAATAATTATACCTTGTATAACCCATATATGAAAATGGTTCATTAATTCTATATTTCTTTAAGAAATTCTATAGATAAAATATGAATGTTCCTGAAAATGAATGTCATTTTCCTGGCCCGCTAATTTTAGTGCTTTATCAGATATAAAGGAAGTGCTGCAGAGTAATTTTCCTTGTTCTTGACATAGTTCTGTCAAAAGTTTTAAATATCATAGCTACCAGTAGATCTTTTAGGTATATTTTTAAAAATAAAGTGTTTAAAGTCGAAGGAAAACGTACTCCTTTAAATGAAATTAAAATGTTGAACCTTAAAAAAATTTTTGACAAATATTTTAGAATGAAATTGGCATTATCCTGGTGCACATTTGCCAAGAAAATAAGATATAATTATTATTACCTTAAAACTTATTTATTATTTAAACTCTTCAAATTTTTACAATTTTACATGGATAATGTTTTAATTTACAGAAGAAAATAAATTTACTTCTTGAAATTTTGAATTGTATGTTATAGAAAATATTTGTTTTGAAAATCTCCCATTTTGTGGTATTTTCCCAAATATACATTTGTATACACAAGTACATATTTATAGAAAATCTCTAAATTTTAATGATGAGCTCGAGCAAATTAAATGCCGATAAATAATCAAACTTTCTACAATTCCTTCATTAATTTAAAGATTCGATTAGTTTATCTCTCAATAAAAATAAGATCCGATTTTGCATAAACATGCTTTATTATTATTTTTTTATCTAATAACATATAAATGATATGAAATATAAATTTTTTATGATTTCAATATAATATTTTCCATTAAGATATTCATTTGGTTATTTTATGTACGATCTTTCTATTTTACATTACCTATAACATGTAAATAATAAATTTGAAAAATATTTATGTCACTTATATAAAATTAATTATCGTATAAAAATTCTTATTTGAAGTTTCAAGAATGAGAATAAAAATGTCTCATATTCTTTAAAATAATAACACATTTCTTAAAATTTTGATTTGAAATTTTAATCTCTGGAAATCGCATTGCATCTCACTGAATTATTAATGTGCATGATAAAACAAAACAGACTGTTTCTTTTTAGAAGAATTGTAGAAAAAAAAAAGGATTCTGGTTTGATATACAGTAAAACCCCGATAATTCGGATTAATTGGGACCGGACCCAATCCGGATTACCGAAAATCCGGATTATCCGGAGAATTATAAAAAAATGAAATAAAACAGAACATACTTACAGAAAATGACCTTTATGTTAAACTTATTGAATATTTACAGATAGTAAAAATGTTCACTTTGCTTAATTCTTCCGAAAAGATTCCAGAAAAAGTTTTTTTTACTCAGAATACGACGATGAAACAAGTTAATGTCATGGAAATTAGTCAATCACTTCTCAAACTTGAAAAAAAATGACCAAACCAATCCGAATTATCCGGAGATCCGGATTATCGGGGTCCGAATTTGCGGGGTTCTACTGTATTTGTATTTATTTCTAATCATATATTAGAAGCAGATATATGTGCTGCATTAAAAAAAGATAAAATTTACTACAAAAGAAGACGGATTTGTAACAAAACTTATTTTTCTTTTGATTTCGTAGTAGAGTAAAACAAAAATTTCTTACTATGCATTTTTGCTAATTCTATTAAATTGCCTGATATGAAGCACGATCGGATTTTATAACTTTTTTATTTTTGTTTATATTAGAGATTATACTATTGAAATACTTATTTTTCTACATAAACTAAAATATAAATTTTATATGTAAACAAACAAACCTTTGTTTGAATTTTTGCAGTAAAAACACTGTACAAGATACTTTATGTTAATGCTTCAACCTGTATTTTCCGAATCAAAATGAGACTTTCTACAATTTCGTATTTTTTAGAACTGATATATTTCACGATTTTGTCTTTTTTCATCTGATTAAATGTAAATTTTGCGCACAAGGATCTTGTCTAAATTTCTTCAGTAGGAATATTTTACTATAAGCTTTATAATAAATCTTTAGATCACATTTTTCGCAAGCACGATCTGCTTTTATTACATTGTATATATCATAGAAAAGGTTTTTTTTTAACAATATTCTGCTTTTTCTGTATTTTTAAGTATGATTCAAGTATAAAATATAATTTTGTTTAAATTTCTCCTGTAAGACCGTTTTACTTGATATTTTATTTATTTACTTTTGTGTTTGATAAGGAACGAATGTATGTTTCTACATTACCATATACAGTGCTGGCCACACAAAATGTAACATCCGAATGTAAGCATGCAAATCATGTGAAATTTACAGCATGCGTTTGCGGGAATGAAATATGCAAATAATTCGCCTTGCAACGCAGACGCACATCACGGGCTACCAAAGCGCCACCGCAACCGCTGTATGAGAGGAAAACAGATTGGCATTTTGAAATATGGCTATTGTTTTTCGTGCGTTTTTTTTCGTAAGCTGTTTATTTGTGCTTCGTGGAAGACATCGAGCGCCTTTTGACCAAGTTTCTGAATTCGACCGAGAAAGAATAGTGGGCAATTGGGATTGCAAATTACCTTTCCGAGAAATTGGACAACGTGATGGACGAAATCAAGCAATTGTGATGTAAATCTATAATCAGAGGGTGCAAGAGGAAATGACGGACCAACGGTGTCGATCGCTCATACATCATTGCACTATTGCCAATGATGACAGGCGGATTGTGCACATGGCAGTGATGGAACGCGCAGGCACATCACAAACCATACCACAATAGATTCAGTCTGCTATGTATCAATCAGTGCCCGCTCTTACCGCCGTTTGCAGCAGAGTGTAATGACTGCAAGTGTAATGACTGCTCATTTATTCTTGACTGGAAAACACAGGCGTTTGCGCTGCCATTTGTGCGAGGATCGGCGGACATGAGCAACGGAATGGAACGACATTGTTTTTACTAACAAATTATGCTTCTGCCTGCAACATCATTTTGTTCGGATTCAAATATGAAGACACCTAGGTGAGAGGCTACTGAGTTGTTGCGTTATGCATCGCCACAATGGTCCTGCACAAGGTATTAATGTTTTGGGATGGTATTGGTTTCACTGCCGCATCCCTCTATTAAGCATTGCCAGTAAACTGAACTGCTAGCATTATATCTCTGAGATGTTGGAGCCCATGGTCCTTCTAAGCATTCATCGCTCCCCATCAGACATATTCCAACAGGATAATGCGCGTCCACACGTGGCAGACATTGTTCAAGATTTTTTTACCCATCAGATTGAACTGCTTCATTGGCCTGTTTGTTATCTCAATTTATCGGCAATCAAAAACGTATGATCTATGCTTGCACAACGACTGGCCCGAGATACACCACCCGCTACTACACAGATATACTATGGCAATATGTGGAAAACCAAATGGCCTGCTGTACCCCAAAGAGACATCGAAAGCTTCTTTTATTCTTTCCGAGGCATGTGAAAGCGCTTATAGCCAACAATGTCGGTTAAACTAACTACTGATTTTGTCATGATCCACACGTCAAAAGAAGCTGTACAACATGTTATCTGCCAAATAAATTTCGCTGTGATATTTCTGGTCCTTCTATATGTTACATTTTGTGTGGCTAGCAGTGTATATTTGGAATTATTCATTTACGTATTTATATTGCGTTATTACTAATTTGTAAATGTATTACTCTGTATAAAAATTGCAATTAATGATAAAAACACTTGGTGCTATATGATAAAACATATAAATAACTCTTTAACACACCATTAAAAGTTAGACCTGCATGAGGCTTTTCACTAAGACTGAGTTGTTCTTTACCAGATGCAGATTTTATTCAACTAAAGCGTTCTTTTAATACTTTTGACAGAATTTCTAAAACTCTCTTAAGATCATGTATTCAAATTTTTTAGCCCGCTCATTAAAGATGATCTTTATGACCTTCAGTAGATTCTTAGCAAATTCATTGGCAATTTCTGCACATTATACAAGATGGCTTTGCAATATTCGGTATGGAAAAGAATTATGTAGCATTTATGGTACATCAACAGGGATACCTAAAATAATTCTATTAAATTGCAGTCTAAGGATAAAATTGTTTGCGGTGTATTTCAATGATATTACACTATTTCTAGTGCATTGAAATTAATATGCATTATTGACCTATACTAGGGACTTTTATTAGAGAATATGATATGGACAGTATTTATCGTTCATTTACAGGAACACAAAAAAAATTGACTTCAGACGAGAATGAATTGTAACTATTCAATCTTAGAAACAATAATTGTTGAAAGTGCGCTTTCAGTTCTGGTATTGCCCTTTGAAATGTAACTATTATTTAATTATTACTTTGTGTTAATGATTGCTGAGGAACATGCTTAAGTCGCACAACATTTCTCAACAAGATTTGCTTATTGGTCAAATTTAGATTGTTAAATGTACTATGCGTTCAAATGAACTAATTTATAGCCTCGTATGCTGTATAGAAGCATACTTATCGATCACATACAAGCCTGTACAAAATTGTACATTTTTTCAAATATTCTCGGTAATGGAACAATTTTGCCTTTTAAATATCTTATGGTTATATTATTTTCAAATTTTGCAATTAGACATTATATTTCGCCATAAAAAACCGTGAAGTTTTGCAATATTATTGAGAATTTCTCGGAAAGTCTTTCATAATGTATCCTGTAAGCACCATCTTTTGTTCTTGTCTACTTTTTAAATTGAAGATACGGATCTTTGTTGATGACCTTAAATCTTTTAGGATTATTCGACCATTTATTATATATATTGTTTCTTTGCATAACTTCTACAATCGATTTCTGTTCAGTTTTTCCTTTGATCTTTTGGTTTTTTCTCATTTTTTAATGCAGGAAAAGAATAAATCATTAAATTTTATACTATTGAAAAGAATTCTGAAAAGTTAAAATAATTGCCAATTATCAATCTTCGTTTTATGTAATATAATAGAATAGAAAGTTAGAATAAATATTTTGTCTATTGTACTAACATAAGGAACATTTAATGAATTCTTTTAAAATTTGTTTTCGTACATAAATCTCCAGAAAAATATAAAACACATAACTTTCAATTTATATTAGTTTAAAAAATATATTTTTAATAAGTAGAGCTTTATTTTTAAAAATGCAAATTTGGAACGTCAATTTAAATAAAGTAAATAACTCTTGCAATATTCTATTTCATTCAAATTCTTAAATGATTTGTTACTTAAAAGTTAAATAATTGTATGACTCGAAATAAACTGGTTAATAAAATATTCATTTTTAAACCTATAACGTTATACTGACATCAATTTTTATTAATTAATGATATTATTCAGAAGATCGGGAAATTTCGAGCTTCATGAACAGGGACTCATATTCATGGTGTCAAGGCACGGACAACTTCATTAACAGCTTAGAAGTTCTTGGGTGTTATGACGAAATTCATGACTTCATATTACGTGATATAAGGCCCCACACTAGTCACTGAAAAGACCCAGATGATAATGTTAAGTTTACAGTGGTGGTCAGAAATATAAGAACAATTGAAAATTGAGCAGAAAAAATTTATTTCTGACTTAAATAAAGTGAAATTTATACACTAAATGCTTTTCTATGCTAGAAATCATTGTAGAATGCAAAATATTGGAAAATGCAAAATATGAATGTTTTATCCCAAGTAACAAAATATGTCATTGTAAAAAAATTGGACAAAATTATAAGGACAATGAATGTTTTTGTCTGAAATACACTGATAATTAATAATCTCCCCGCTTCTTCTCAATCACTCTTATGAGTCTTGACGTCATGGAATTTGACAATTCCTTAAGAACGTTCTTGGAAGATTTTGAGGGATCTTTTTCGATGGAAGACTTGAGTTCTTGCTTGTTTCGAGATTATGTACCATTTTTGTATATTTTGTGGGCCGGAATACCCAAAAGATTTTTCCACATTATTCAGATCAGGACTTCTGGCCGGCCAATCAAGTAGTTTCACGGAATTATCATTGTACCACGAGTTTGAAGTTTGGGACACATGAGTCGAAACATCGTCCTGCTGGAAAAAATAGCCTCAGATCGCTATTAACGGTGATTCTGGTAAAAGAGTATCGCTCAATACATCAATGTAACTCTCAGAATTCCTCCTACCCTGCACAAAAACTATTGGAGTAGTTCTACCAGTTGTGAAACCTCCCCAAACTGTTACTGAATCACTTCCAAATACATGCTTTGAGAAAATCGTTTTTTCACTACCGAGATCATACTAGAAGTTGCAAAAACAATCTAGTCTATCCAAATTAATCTTTTTCTCATCGGAAAATACAGAATTCCACTTTTTTTCCCATAATATTGCAGTTTTTGGCAAACTCCATCCACAGTCTCTCATGAACTTTTGTAAGACGCGGTCTTCACACGTTTTGACTACAGCAAACCTTTTTCTTTCTTTTTGTAAAACACGACGAACAGTTCGAGCACTTACATTCTAAGTTCCATTCACGATTTTTTTTCGTTTTTTGGAGCAAGCTCGCCTCATTATCATTTTTCCCCCATACAGAAACAAAAGACAGCCTGCTTGTATGTCTTTGCCGTCCATATTAACCGGTATTTTAAAGATAATTGTAAATAACCGTTCTTGATCTATTAAACTTTGTAGCACTTTAGAATAGAGAAAGTCCTGAATTTTGAAATGCACCCATTTTTTCTTTCTGAAACTCCAAAAGCTTTGCAACTTGCGGCATGATTAAAAAACAGAATAATACGATCCCAAACGCTTACTATAACGCATTTATATCGTCTGGAAATTCCGTGTGCAGAGCAAAAAACATGCAAATTTTACTTTTTAGAACACACAAATACAGTTGTTTTTATAATTTTGTCCAAAATCAATGGTTCTATAAATTTATAATGCATTTTATGAATATGAATTTACCACATATTTCCGTAAAAACATACAAAAATAATCTTCATTTTTCATTGGTTTCCAGCCATTAAATTTGCATAAGTCTCCCGCCAAATATAACCAAGATATGGCAATTTTTGCCTTGTCCTTATAATTTTGACCACCACTGTATAAGGCGTTCTTTTCAAACATCTCTCTCAAATTTTAATAATTTTACATGATTTTTTTGCATAGGATATTTGAGGACGATTTTGAGGACTAGTTTGTACTTTTCAGTTTTGGTTTCAGATTAAAAAAAATTGCTTTAACTTTTGAAACCGGTTAGAACCGGTTCTGAAATTGAAACTATCATAATATAAAAATGTATATCCAAAATTCCAAAATCGAAAAACTAAAAACTAGCCCGGTTGTATATCGTCCTCAACTTTCTTATGAAAAAAAATCATGCATAAATATTAAAATTTGAGCGAGATATTTGAAAAGAAAGCCCCCATAGTTTCAACATTATCATCCGGGTCTTTTTCAGTGATTTGTTTGGGACCTTAACGTCACCAAAGGAGCAGAAACAACCTTGTTTGTATTGTCCCTTGCTAGGACAGCTTCCTCGCAAGATTGGGTCGGCGGAGATAACATAATCTGACATCACGAGCTCCGTCCTAAGCCACGCCTTTCCAAACAAAAGATTTTCTGGCTTCTAATGAAGCTGGCCGTGGTCAAGGTGGGCGCAAAGTCCTTACTCCGATAACCATGAGGTGGTTGATGAGCCGCAGCTGACAATGGACAACAACATCATAAAAAGTTTATTAAATATACTAGATTTTTAAATCACAATATTTTAAGTACTTCATCTTTTATATAAATATTTGAATAAACATTTTTTAATTACTCGAGAGAGATGTAACAAAAATTAAAAACAAATATTATTGACATGTTTCAGTCCTATTCAAATAAGAACGATTATCATATTAAATAGAAATATCATTTCACGGTCAATACAAACGGCATGTGACAATGATATGTAAAACAAAACCACGTGCTCTATTGTAAAAACAAGAAATTAAAAATAAACCATCATCTAAAATTAATTTCCACCTTGGTTCCTCCTGAAAGCTTGAATAGGATGAACCAAGTTGGAAATTAATTTTAAATCATGGTCTATTTTTAATTTATTGATTTTAGAATAGAGCGCGTGGTTTTGTTTACATCTCATTGTCACATGCCGTTTGTATTGACCGTGAAAAGGTTTGTATTTTTATTTCGATCTATTATGATTATATTACTTATTAGAATAGGGCCGAAACATGGCAATAATGTTTGTTTTTAATTTTTGTTACATCTCTTTCAAGTAATTAAAAATTGTTCATAAAACTGGATAAAAACATGTGATTATTAGTAATAATAGTTAGGAACTTGCATTTTCTTGTTACGAGTAGTTCTTATGACCCTTGTTTTTTGAGGAGGTATTTGAGAAATATTTGCATTGTGAGGGATACAGGTAGGATTCTAAGAACTTGTACTGGGATCGTTGCTAGAAAATTCTGGAATTAAATGTTCTTTACATTCTTCTAAACGAATTAATTCATTTGATTGAATGTACATTGGAGATGTTTGCTCATTTTTATAGACTTTATTTCAAAAACAAGAGGTTATACATTTTTTTAAACAGTAAAAGAATCTCAATTACCTTTTTTGAAGATTTTGGGAAAATTTACTATAATTTTGTAATTAACTCTTAATTTTTGAGATTTCTTGTATGTTTCTTGCCTCGTAGCTTCATTAGCTTTATTATTTAGATAAGTTGTTCATTATAATTCATCAAGAATTTTTTGTTAATTCAATGACATCATGTGTAATGCCTGAGTTTTTCCATTCCGATTGATTTTTATACTGAGAATATATATAATTCAGTTCTTTAGAGAAATGGGTAAAACTTGGGGTGTTTTGATAATCAAGATGAATTGTTAATTTGTTTGATGGATTTTTAAAGCAGTATAGAAACCACGTCCTTCAGTTAGCATGGTATTTCTTGCAGTTTGTATATATATATGTATAAGCTATCTGAAACTGTTTGTCTGTGTGTTCAATGTTGTGGTGTGATTGATATAGACCTTTAATTGAAAAAAAAAAAAAACAGTACGGAGTTAAATACTAGTAAACTCAGTGAAAAATACAAAAAGAATAGTTTTGAGACTTACCTGTTCCTTTGAAACGATGACTAAAGCTTGCGTCACTTGAAGTTGGCACTTTTGTAGATTCAAATTATTCCCACATACTTGATGAAAATTTTTAATCTGGAAGAATACAACTGTTCTTGAAATGTTATATAATAATTTAAAAAGATGAGTTGCCGAATGTAGTAAACCTGCGAGTCCAGAATTATTATTATTGGGTAGAATATTTTAGAATACATATGCGAATAATTATTACAATGATGATTATCCAATGAGTAAGAGGTTGGAATAAATTTTTTCAGCGTTGATGCAGAAGGGTATTTTTTTACATCATAGGTTGGAATTCAAAATTAGATAAGAAAAATACTTAGAGTTAAGCTTTAATTAAACAACGATTAAAATAAATATGTAGAAATTTCAATACTGCTAAAATATTATTTAAATAATAATTAAAATATAGGTCAGTAATTCCAAAAAATCCAAAACATAAATTGATGCTAAAACTGAAAAACAAACCTTAATTTTCCTGGATTGAAAATTTTTATTGAACCAAAAAATCCCTGTCGGCTTGGCCTATAGGCGGAGGTAGATTCATTAAAAGAAGACGGGAAGAGTTTTCATTTCAACAACAAAAAATAAAATATTATTAATTATAGACCCAGTTTAACTACTTTATTTGGCCGCTTTTGAAAAAATTTTAGTTTCATTTTTCTGTAAGATCTGGTTTTATCAAAATCATCTTAAACGAAATTCGGCTCAAATGCCCATTTTGAAAACATTTTTTGAATATATATTCTGACTTTATTAAAAAATAGACCAATACGCACATTATATAATTCCTAAACAAAAAAAAAAAAAAAAAAAAAAAAAAAAAAAAAAAAAAAAAACGTCAATTGAATGCGATTGAGATCAAACTTGAATTTAAAAGTGAGTCATAAAATAACCAATTTGTTATTTGAATACACACGCAATTCTTTGATCAAGATCGCTTTGGGAAATTTTGTGCGAAGTGCCCAATTCGACAGCTTTTTTAAAATATATATTTAGCCTTTATCAAAAAACTGACCAATACGGCCCATTACACAGTTCCTAAATAACAAATAACTGTCAATTAAATGCGTTTGAGAGCACAATTGAATTTAAAAATGAATCATAAAATAACCAATTGTTATTTGAATACATCCTCAATTCTTTAATCACCATCGCTTTGGGAAATTTTTTTTTTTTTTTTTTTTTTTTTTTTTTTTTTTTTTTTGCGAAGGCCTTACTTTTTCAGCTTTTTTAAAAAATATATTTAGCCATTATCAAAAAATTGATGAATACGCCCATTATATAGTTTCTAAATAACAAAAAAATTGTCAATTGAACGCGTTTGATAGCAAAACTGGATTTAAAAATGAGTCATAAAATAACCAATTTGTTATTTGAATACATCCTCAATTCTTTAATCATTATCGCTTTGGGAAATTTTGTGCGAAGTACCCAATTTTGCAGCCTTATTTGAAATATTATATTGCCTTTATTAAAAAACTGGCCAATTCGTCTCACTATATAGTTCCTAAATAAGAGAGCCTCTAAATTGGATGCGTTTGAGAACAAAAATGGATTTAAAAATGACTCAGAAAAAACGCAATTTTTTATACTTCCTCAATTTTTCAATCACTGGGAAATTCTGTTCAAAATACCATTTTTGGAAGCCTTTTTTGAAATATATTCCACCTTTGTCAAAACACTGGCCAATACGTCACATTATATAGTTCCTAAATAAGAAGATCTGCCATTTGGATTCGTTTAAAATCAAAAATGAATTTAAAAATGATTTAGAATATAAGCAGTTTGGATTTGAGGTTTTTTTCACAACTCCTATTTTTGTTTAATTTATTTTTGATATAATAATTGGTCCTATGAAAAACTTATTAATATAAAAGTTGTAGATATTATTGAGAAGATGTAAAATAAATTTAATTAGATTTTTTTGCTTAAAAATTGAGTAAGTTATGGATTTTTTTCTTTTTCCTCCCCCCTTTTTCTTTTCGTTTTTGATTTTTTTCATCGATAAAAGTTGGTCCAATCAAAACTTGTAAGTATAAAAGCTTTAGATAATGTTGAGTACATTTATAAAAAATTTAGTTGCATTTGATACCTTGAGAATTGACGAAGTTACAATTTTTTTTTCTCCCAAAAGTCCTGTTTTTTTCGCCCCTTGAACACATTTTTAACTTTATCAAAAATCTGTCATGCATAAACTTTTAGCCCATTTTTCAGAAGTAATATAAAATTTAAACTGATTCAATATCTATTTTCATTAAGAAGTTATCGCGTTTTTTCTGTTTTCACAAAATCCCTCCCTATTTTTATTCCCTTGATCCGATTTCGCCCATTAAAAAACTCGGCGGAGATTTTCTGACCCTTCATTTTATGTAAAAGTCTGAAGAAGATCTGAGCATAATTATGGAAGTTATCGTGTCCAGAAGTAAGTGATATATATATAAACTTTTTTACTGATGGTAGTTTTGGGGTCTAGGAGTCAAGATCGGTGTAGATCTGGAAAAACTTTTCAGAAATTCCAACATGGGAGAGAATGCAATGTGTAGTATTTCATACGAAAACTACCTAAAATTTTCTGCTCGAAGTTGTAAACGTCAAGAACAACATATTGAGAAAACAATGGAATGCAACCGTGAACTTCTGAGGAGTCTCACATTTAAAAGAAAACTCGAGAATGCAACTTTTCCATACACTAAAATTCATAAAAAATGTCTTCATACAATCGTATATTTATAACGTTTGTCAGCCACCAACTAGAAACTATACTTTGTACAATATACTTGTAATTTTTCAAATTTATTTACAGAATGTATTTTTTAAATCTTAAAAATAAATTTTTACATTTCATATAATTTTTTTTCCATTGAGTAAACCTAACTCCCATTTATCTACGGGAGATGGTGTCAACATTAGGTTTCCGCGAACCTAATTCTTGCAAATTTTAAGAGATTAGTATATGTACTACGGTTAATTTGATAAATTCGGTAATTATTAATTATAACCGATTATTATTAATAATAACCATATCTTTTGGTGAATTTGATAAATGTTATACACTGTTAAAAATAAATCTGTGAATTCACGGTGAAACTACTGGCAGCAAAGTAGCCGAACTTTTACCGTTCCGTTAGTAAATTTTCCGTTGTGGGAAATAAAAGAAAGGAAAGCTCCGTTTAAAGAAGCAGAAACTTTCCGTTACAAAGTTTGATTTTTAATAAAAATAATAATTTAATATAACTTTTAAAAATTATGAATCGATTAATCGTCAAATAATTCGAAATTGCCGAGTAATTTTAAGCTGCAATGTTATTTTACTTAATTATTATTATTTAGTTCGCGCCGTCCTGAGGATCGAACGCGATACCTTTTGATAGCGTAACAAAAACTTACGAACTGAGCCAAAGCTGCTGATGCCGGATTGTACAAAGTATGTCTTTTATGAGTTAGTGGGAAAATCTGTTGCGCTTTTTGAAGATTTCCTTTCAAATATATTCCTTAGAATATTTATAAACGGTTTATTTTATTTTATTTTAGACTGATGCATAATATTTAATATTTTTTTTAAATCAGTTTTAATTTTTAAATATTTTAAATAAAAAAAACACTGTTTAAAACCTCTATTTTTTTTAAAGAATGAATGAAAAAAAGTTTTATTAACAATATTTTTACAAAAAAAAGTATAGACAATTTTTTGAAATTGTCGTACACTATTTATTTTTTTATATTTTGGTTAATTAATTAAAAGATTTTTTAATAAAAATAAGAGAAAAATATAATTTAAAAGGGATTTTTTATGTTTTCATTATTCCATAGCGCCAGTGGGACCCGAAACCACAATGTGCTCTTGCAGGCGAATGGCGGTGTGGTGCCTTGACCACTCGGTTATGGAGCACCACACGCAACGGAGTGTCTCCGTTCTTTTTCCTATTTCCATCCGTTTCGTTATTTTCAGGAAATATCGTGGAATTTTGTGATTTGTAATGGAAAATGCCCTTTTGTTGTGAAAGGGGTCCTTTCTGTGAAATTCAGGAAAAAAATGTTCGTGAAAAAATGTTCGTGATTATTTATAATAACTGGTTACTAATAATAATAAATGATTAATCAGATTGACCGCAAGATGTAAATTTAAAAATTCGCAGTAATGCTTACTGATTTTTGTGAATACCGAATTTTTACGCATTGGTTGTACACAAATCATCATTTAAACCTTAAAAAGAATACCCATGTGACTAATGCACACTTTTTTTCTTTTTTGATATATATTAATTTAACTGAATTATTTTGTAGCACTTTGTAAATGAATGGTAAATATTTTCACTCCATGTTCCTCAGAAAACAAGTGCAACGGGTATATTTTTAGTGCACTATAAATGAATTAATATTGTTGCACTATCCATTTACAATACACTGTTAAAAAAATTCTGAAATACACGAACATTTTTTTCCTAAATTTAACAGAAAAGGTCCCTTTTCACTTCAAAAGGGCATTTTCCGTTACAAATCACAAAATGCCACCATATTTACTGAAAATAACGAAACGGATAGAAATAGAAACAAAAAACAGAGACACTCCGTTTTGAAGGGGGGCTCCATGGCCGGGAGATCAAAGCGCCACACCGCCAGTCTCCTGCGAGCGCAGGCCCTGGTCCTATATCCCTAGAGTAGATAATGGGACGACATCAAACAAACAAACCAAACCTGCGAGCGCAGGTTGTGGATTCTGGTCCCTCTGGCGCATGGAATTATAAAAACGTAAAAAATCCCTTTTAAATTGCATTTTTTCTGTTTTTTTTCTTTTATTTCTTATTAAAAATCTTTTAATTAGTTAGCCAAAAAATAAATAAAGAAATAGCTTACGACAATTTCAAAAAATTGTCTATACTTTTTTTTGCAAAAAAAATTCTAAAAGCTTTTTTTCATTCATTCATTCAAAAAAAAAGTGGTTTTAAACTAGAGCTCCCGATTATACGTTTATACGAGTATATGTATAATACGTATTATACGAAATACGTATTTGCTATACGTATAATTCGGCACCGGCATTTATACGTATTACACGAAACAGCATATACGGTACATCGTATATACGGATTTTACCCAAGCGGTTAAACGTATAAACGTTTAAACGTTTTTCATTCAATGTATGAAATTTGATGTTTCAATATTTTTTTGCGGATTAGAGACATTGAGAAATATTCGGTAGAGTATCCCCATCGCGATTCTTTTTTCAAAGAACTAAGATGTGTTTATTTAACTACTACTTGTTATGCAGGTACTTAAAAAAAATCTAAATATTTCCTCAGTTTAGATTTTTTTTTTCCAAAAAACTAAGTTATTTATTATAAAATGTCTTACATTAGCTGTGGGTAGAATCAAACTAATCTTTGAAAAATCTGCGACACAGTACTTAGTTTTTTATATTTTCTTGTATCTTTTGAAGAAGAAAGAATTGGATTCGGGAATACTTTCGACGGGTTTACACGTTTTATGGGTAAGAGAGTCCGAAAAACATGTTTTTACAAAATATCTGCCTGTCAGTTTATGAGTCTGTGACTTTGTGTGTAAGTATGTGACATGGATTTTGTGGGTTCTCTATCTCAAGACCTAATACATAAAATTAAGTAACATATATGGGGGAGACTGGGGCGTGAATATGGGGCATATAAGAACATTGCCATTTTCCACTAGTTATTATATGTTTTTTTATTTCAAAAATTACCAAAGATGGGAGTACCTATAGACATATGGAAAAAAATTTTGAAACTCTTCAACATTTTGTTTGTCCGCAGGAGCCAAAATACTGCTTACTGTACTCAAAAGTAAAATCTCCAGCTTGATAAAAGGATAAATTTATTTATTTATTCTTTTTTTCTTTATTTAACATATACTATGGAAACTAATAAATATTTACGATATTTTTTACTTTTAAAATGGTGAAATGCTAATGATTTTTCATTTTAACTCTTGTGGGAATGTGGGACAGTTATGAAGAATCTAGTTGGGGCAGATCTGAATATCTCACTAAATTGCCCAATAATCATTCAGTGATTCTATTCCTTTTAGTTAACTTTGTGAAAATAATGCCAGCTCCATTATCTATATTTTTATAGAAATAGAAGACATTTCTATCATATAAAGTTGATTTTGTGTAATAGAAACTTCTACAAACACAATTATCAGCAAATACATAAAAAGCAACAAACTCTTTACGTTCAATTGTAATTTAATTAAATTTCATGTTTTCTAAATTGCAATAAATGCTATACATTATTTTATTTAACAGTTTTTAATACTATTTTTTATGCATCATTAATGCAAAAAGTATTACGTTTAACAACTTTGCAAATTTTTCTGTTTCATTTGTTGCAAACTTGTAGTATTAGTTTACTTCCACTTCTAAAACAGCTATTTTATTTGGTGTTTTGAAAATAGATATATGTATTAAGAAAATAAAATTTTTAAACTTATAACTACCGTGAAATCTCTATTACTGACTCGCCCCTTTCTTTTAAAAGCAAAAGAAATTAAATTTGGAGGAAGCTTATAAATGTAAAACAATTTTTTATCCTTAATTTACAGGCAAATAAGGCAAATATAGGAATGAGAATCTTTCGCCTTTTGGTAGTTTTCCTATAAATACTTTCCAAATGCCCCCTCCCTAAAATCTCCCTCAAACAAAAAGCCCTAAGCAAAATTTAAATTCTTTAATTATTTTCTCAACTTTACTTCTTTATTTTTTTTGTTATATTGCAACAATATTTTATCAATTATCTAAGCCCCTCTCCAAATCTACTTATTTTTATTTTATAATATTTTGCTTAAACATATCACTCTGAAACTAAATAAATATACAAATATTTTTCTTTATGGTGAATTTAATAGATAGTACAACTAATGATTAAGGTAACATATAAAAGAGATAACAAAAACATCTCAAAATTTTCTTTTCCTTGTGTTCACATGTTTCCCTTATGTGTTTACAACTACTCTTTCGTTGGGGCACATATGAACTTTTTTTGACGTGACAACGTCTTGTAAATTGGTTTGCCAGGAGACACTTCAAGAAACTGCGTTACGTTACGTTACGCTCCGCTCACGATACGCGCTCACTTTTCTCTTAACTTTTTCCGGTCACTTGTGGGACCATTTTCTGAACGTGAATGTGAATTCGCTGCAAGGAAGGGGCGGTGCTTAATAGGAATTTTAGATAGTATCAAACTAAGACGAAATACGTTATGTATTAGTTATTAGTATAAAGTACAAAGAAAATAAGTGTAGTTTATTTCGTAATTCGGTGGTATATTATGGAAAACTAATGATATGTGATTAGTGAAAGCCATTTTACTTTAGTTATATTCTGCTCATTGAAAAATTCTTTAATATGCTGTTTACAAAATTCAACATTTGACATCAATAAACATGAAGTAAAATGTGTTTAACAAACACAGTGTATTGCAAGTTATTGTATGTATATTTGTATATAAATACGTATGTATGTGTAAAGGTAAAAATAAAATTTTGTTAATATGAAATTCAGTGCGAGATTCTTTGTATAAATTAATGTTTTAAATATAATTCTTTGTATAAATAAATGTTTTAAATTGTTACTATTATTTCATCCTTCTTCCTACTATACGAATGAATATTCACATTAAAATTATTTTACAACTCAAAGTCGTTGTCACGTAAAACTTTCGCCCGTATACCGACTTTACAGGCAACCAATTTTTTTTTTATTCAATAAACTATTAAGAAAAGTAAGAAGAACTGTAAAGTTAATTTTAAAAAAATACCATGCGTAAAAAAAAAGTTATGTTTACTATATAGTTTACTATAGTAGTTTTGCTTATAGAAATTAACCCAGTCATGACAAAAAACTATGTTTATGTGAACTGTTTACATACATCCTAGTCTCCCCTATATATTCAGGTATTCCCTACTAGAAATTGTTGCTGACTAGGTTTGAATGTAAATCGTTCAAGAGGTGGCTCTACTTTGCTGTATTTTATTTACGATTTCTGCAATAGCTCTATCTCTAGAATTAATGCATGGATTTTCATCAAACTACAGATTCAGTTAATGCTTGATATCAAGTGATTCTATATATGTTTTCGTGAGAATGTCAAGATTAAAAAAATGAAATTTCATTATACATTAACAGAGTTAGAAAATATTAGCTCCATGGAAAGAATAGCATTTACGCTCGGGTGCAATCTTGAGTGTAAAACAATAAGTGAATAAAGAATTTTTAAATAATTAAAAAGAAAAAACTAAATTTAACAAGAATTCACAATAAATCTGAAACATTTATACTCTCGTTCTTTCCTCAAAAAGTGTTTAATTTTGCTGGTTATTTACAATGTATACAATTTGTATACATTACCTACACAAAATGTAAAATGTCGGGGTATATGAGCTCATTACCATGAGATGAACAAAAAAAAAAAAAAAAAAAAAAAAAAAAAAAAAAAAAAAAAACTAAATAAATTCAAAGTACAATGCTGCAAAATACTTTTGCAATTCACGGTAATAACTCGCTATTTTGAAAATAGATATTTCACTGTTAGTGAAACGAGATTGGCCAATCAGGAGTCTGATATTTTGTGAAATTTTTGCAAACTGTTTTAAAAAAATATACGCTTTTTTTTGCTTGATGTTGTCTATATAAGACATACTATACGGATTCCTGTCGTAACGCCACCGTTTTCCAAATTAGTCTTTATTCAGTGACATAAGACTGATGAAGTCCAATATTTAAATTAGATACGATACGTGGAATATACGAATACATTGAATATACGTATTCTAAAATATACGTTTAACTGATACGCCTTATACGTATCCGGATACGTTTAAACGTATATTTTAAGGTATTCGTATAGCAGAAAAACGAATTATACGGATATACGTTTATCGTTTAAACGTATAGCTGCTATACGTATCCTATAGCGAGCACTATTTTAAACAGCGAATTTTTTTTAATTAGACTATTTAAAAAATTAAAATTGATTTTATAAAATAATAAGTATTATGCATCAGTTGAAAATAAAATTAAATAAACCGTTTACAAATATTCTAAGGAATATATTTGAAAGGAAATCTTTAAAAAGCAAAACATATTTTCTCACTAATTCATAAGAGACATACTTTGTACATTTCGCCGTCAGCAGCTTTGGCTCAGTTCGTAAGGATTTGTTCCGCTATCAAAATTTCCCGAGTTCGATCCTCAGGACGGCGTGAACTAAATTATACAAAATAATAATACTAATAATTAAGTGAAATAACATAGCAACTTAAAATCACTCGGTAATTTCGAATTCTTTGACGATTCATTAATTTTAAAAATTATATTAAATTATTATTATTAAAAATCAAACTTTGTAACAGAAAGTTACTGCTTCTTCAAACGGAGTTTTCCTTTCTTGTATTTCCCACAATGGAAAATCTACTAACGGATCGGTAAAAGTTCGGTTACATTGCTGCCAGTAGTTTCATCGTGAATTCACAGATTTATTTTTAACAGTGTAACGTACACGTCATAATGAACTTCAATAACATAAATGTGTCAAATCCAGGACAATTCGAGTATGTTTATGAAAATTAAAACAATAAAAGACATAAAAAGAATAGAAAACAGACAAATCAAATTCTTCAATATTCATCTATGTTGGAAAGTGTTAAAAAGCAATTTTAGATAATTTGACGAATACATTAAACCGCACTAGCTATTGCATTTTGACTTATTTAATTTTAAAATTATAATTCAAGATTTAAACAGTAAACAACTAACCATAATTTTACCAAAATTATCCGCTATCTTCTCCATATTTTAATTTGAATAAATACATGTTTTTACATATATCTCACTCAAAATGAAGTGGAAATTTCATCTAAAATTTATCTAACTTATAAATTTTGTTATATGTTTGACACACAGATTGACACGAAAAAATAACATGCCAAAAAGTTTAAATTTTCGTGTAGTTGAAGGATTTTATAGGCAATTTTTCAAGATGAAGATTATATTTTCCTTTCCAAAAATGCTCTAAAATATGTTTTTATGTGATAAAAAAGTTCTATCTCAATCTTTTGTATTCTACACTGACAAAAAATTTTCAAAGCATGTCAACATGAAATATATGCAAGCAATTATAATAACTGGATGAATGCAAACTGATGCATTGTGTTTAAATTAATAAATTCTTTCTATCGTTAGTAAGGCGGGGAAAGGTATTTTATTACTTATTAAAAATATATATAATACTAATTTTATTCAACACAGATGTTAATATAAATTATCACATTTAAAATAAAGGCATATTTCTTAAAAACTAGTGGTCTCTGGCGCCCAGTTTATTCTCCTTTTATGTATGCTGAGTATTGCAACATGTTACTTTTATTGATAATTTAATATATTTGCATAATTCTTGATAGAATCGATATATTATTTTAGAGAAATTAAGAACACTTCGGGATCATAGCAGCATTTTGATTTTTTTAAATTTAGTTGTATTTATTTATTTATTGTTAAAGCCTCCTATATCACTTAGACATATATCTTTTTATTTGATTCCTTGTCAGTTTCAATATGATCATCAATAAGGATATTTTTAAGCATGTTATGAAATCTTACGTAATTAGATTCTTATCCAATTGGCTTATCCAGCATCCGGCTAGTGCTTGTCGGGTTTCAAATAATTGTGGATGCAGTGTGATTGTGGATGAGAAGCAGGGCAACTTTTTATTAAGATTTTTCTCTTGCTACATTCGAACGACTCCTCATTCATTGAAATTGGTCAAGCCACAATTCAAATGCATGTCAGCTATTACGCAGTCCGTTAACTAGCCATGTTACTCTCAACATTCTCATGGCTTGAAAGTTGATAATATTTGCTTGCTGATCTATTGTTTGTAAAGCAACGAGCTCTCATAGATCTAACGCTCTCTAGTAGCTTTTCCATTCCTTTGTTAGTATGTTATATTTTTTATCCTTGTAGTATGCTTAATTTTCTATACCATTTTGTAAAAATTTCTTTCAATCAATGGGTATTATGAAGCGTGTTTAAATGAAAATAATTTGAAGGGTTTCATGCAGTTTTCATCTAAATTCGTTAAGCGAACGCGATAATGAATGTGTATGTACCACGAGTGCATAAACGCAAGCAGATTTGTGATAACTTCATGCAAAAAGACGTCGCATTCAGTTGCAAAAGTTTGGCGTAAATGCAATTGCGTCCAAAACGGATCAGTGAGCTGTAATAACACTGGAAGGGTGCAAGCCGGTAGATATTCATCACAAAATTCTGGCTGTGCTCACTGACACGTGTGTATCGAAGCCCACGGTGACGCGGTTGGCCCGAGGTGTTTAGCGAAGGTCAGCAGGAGGCAACGAATTTGCCAAGGCCTGGTCGCATATTTCAGATGTGTATATTGCTGGGACGATTACTGTTTCTAAACCAATAGGAGAGCGTCATTATCACGGTCAAGTACACGCCCACACAGTTTGATTGACAGGAACTCGTGGACAATTGTCGGTGCTAATTATAACGATAATCTGTTGCGGATGAAAGTGAGCTGACTGGCTGAATGGTTAGAGCGTCGAGCTTGAAACCGGAGGATATGGGTTCGAGTTCATCGCGGGCCGAGAGTCCGTTGGTGATTTTTTTTTTAATTATTGGAGGCTGTCTTTTATTAATAAATAAGACATTTAAAAAAAATATTTCAAACCCTTTTAATATTCTAAATATCGTTCCAAAATGATTTATATATATATTAAACAAATGGGAAAAAAGTATTCTGCGAAAATATCCGTATAAGCAAAATTCTTACTTTAATTTTTATTTATTTATTTATTTATTTATTTATTTCAGGATCAGAGGAAGTATAATTTCTAATTGAAGTAAATAAAATTCAGTCATTTTGAAAAAAAAAAATTCTTTCGTACCTTTAATTTTTAATTACCGAGTACAAATTCAAACAATCCGAGTACAAATAAATAATAAACACACACGAACAATTGTCCACGAGTTCCTGTCAATCAAACTGTGTGGTCGTGTACTTGACCGTGATAATGACGGTCTCCTATTGGTTTAGAAACAGTAATCGTCCCAGCAATATACACATCTGAAATATGCGGCCTGGTCAGGAACACAAAGTCGTGAAAGAGAATCTGCTTACGGACAATGACGCTGAAATCAAGGAAAATTGATGTCAAAACATTCGTGATGTCGTAACTGAGTTAAATGTTTCTATTGGCACGATTGTCAATATTCTCCATCATCAACCAACATTGTTCTTCGCGCTCGGAATTCGCAATCTTCCTAAGCAATGGGGCTCCTACACAAACTCCATATATAATGTCCATTTCCGGCACGAGAAACATCTGTTCATAAAGCGAAAAATAATTGAATGTAACCGGAATTTATAAGCCACTTTTTTTAGAAATTAATTATGCCTTAATTCGAGCTTTAATTATAAAATAAAATATTTAGTAAGGTATTCTTAGTGCCATTTTCAACTTTGGAACTGAAATTAGATGTGCCCAGACTGGGCATAGTGTGCCGGAAATGGGAAACAAACTTTGAATGCATTTCACTTATAAAATATTTTTGTTTATATCTATGTATCTGTCTCATTTCTGTCCCCACACAATTCATGGACACACACCTCGAATCACTTTCATTTAAATTCACCATATAGATAGATAAGTTTTTGCACACAACTTAGTGTAATAATGAAAAAAGTTGCTGCAACCCATGTTTGTTGAAATTCTGTGGAATGATCCACGATTTCGTGTATTAAACGGAAAATTACATACAGAAGAAACTTATATGGAGATCGGATGCGATTTAAGGGAAACGCACTGCTAGAATAGAGAATTTTTGTTTCTTAGATTGGATATTTTTCAGAATTTTGAGTGAAAATGGATACGTAAAAACACAAAAAATCCATTTATGTAAACAGAATATTATGAACGAAAAAAAAAACCAATTGTTTTATCAGAAACTCACACTTCTTTCTAAGAGTATGATACATTCTAAAAAATTCTTAAGAATAGTTATTCGTAATACATTCCCAATGTGTAGAATGAGTTTAAAATATTCATATTTTGATTGTAATTAGATTTAATAAATAATTAATAAAAAATTAAATATGCAGACTAAAAGGAAAACTTCCTAAACTCATTTGCTAAATGAGAAGGTTTTTATATAGTTTCTAAACCTTAATTATTAAAATATATATTAGGTTAGAATAACTTAAATTTGTGCTTTAAATGCTTCTTTAATCACAAATCTATTAACAATATGTTATAAGAAGCTATTACATAACATTCATGAAAATTCTTTAAACTGTAGTCTATGTTTATAAGTTCAAATATATTTAATTTATAAAATTATTATATAGATATAGGAAGTAAGCTTTACTTCAGATTTTTCTTTAACTTTTCAGTTTTTCTATGCTGAGAAGTCTGTGTTAAAGCCCTTACTATGCTACTGCTATGCGTGCAATATACGCAACATTTAAAACAATATAATTATGTTGATTTAGTGGATATTTAATACATTGAACAATGATTGTTTTTCTTAAGGATTAAATTCATATTTGTAATAATTTTTTAAATATAATGTTTACAGAATCATAGTATTTTAGAATTTAAAACAGAATTCAAAGTAAACAACATTATAGTTTTACTCTTTTGCAAGACTGACAAGGGTTTAATACAATCCATAGTTTTATGAAAATTTCTAACGTCAATAATCCTCTCTTATTACTTTGCTAACCCTTTGAGGGGTAAGGTACTTCCATTTTTAAAATACTGAAATGATTAACTGAAATCAGAATTTAAAAGCAAATTTATTTCAAAATCGGTAAAAGCATTTCTGTACATATTTGATAAAATTAAAATTTTCATTTCAAAATTCTGGTGTCAATGTGGCATTTCACAATTAAAATTAAATGGGATATATTTTATCCCACTGCCTTTCAAAGGGTTAAAAGGCGTGAAAATACATGCATTTCAGATGTTTCTCTGCCACTCTGAAAAATTGAGCATAAAGAACGCTTTTAAAAAAATAGCAAAGCTTCTCAGAAAATATTTGGATATTTATTTTCTTATTCCTCAAATTCAATGCCAAAGGTAAAATGTTCATTTTTATATTTATAAATAAATACGAAAATTCTTACCTCAGATTGTCTTATAGCAACCACCGAGATTCACCATCAAAGTTCTTCGCGGAGACAAGACGCACATGCATATTCTTTATTCACAAACAGGCTAAAGTGTTGAAAATAAGAAAAAAAGTGTTAAATTGCTTCTTTTTTATCAATAAAGTGGTATTCCACTTTGTCTCTTACAGATGAATGTAGGGACTTGCTGGATACTAAAAAACATTTATCAAAATCCAGGTTATCATGCGAAAGGGAATTAGAAAACAAAGCCACCTTACCCTTCTCATCGTGAGACATCATAGCAACAGAGTAAAGGAGAAAAATGTACAGGCACAACGAGATTGAAGTTCATTGACAAATATTTCTTGTAGTATTGGTCTTTGTGTAACAAAACCACAAGAATTAAAGGCTGGGCAACTACAACTACATGCTAAGAAATAGAAATGAATAATATTAGAGTTTTAAAATGATAGTTTAAATGGAAAATCTTGAATAAAATATTAAAGTTTCTGTTCGAGTCGATTCCGATGCACAGCAGTTTATATATATTTTTTATTATTTGTAAATAATATATAAATAATAAATAATAATCTTAAATAAAGTGCCTGCGTCTCGGAAACAGATTTGTTTAGTAAAAAAAAAAAAAAGATTTACTTATCTTTCTTGATTTTTATTTTAACGTGCCTACATTGATTAAATTTTTGAAATATTTACTGAATGAAACTGCCACATTTCCATAGAAAAATAACAATAAAGAAATAAAAAGATAAAAAATATATTAATGTCGAGTTGAATATAAGGTTTTAATGTATTTGAAAGGATTTTTTTAATTTCTTTTGTACGGATACATCACACAAACGCACATACATACACACACACATATATAGGGACTAATGTAATTTTTTATTAAATTCTGTGCATTAGTTGTTGAGATAGAGCACCCAGAACATTTGTCTTACAGACTCACTGACAGGCATTTTGTAATTTGGTATTTTTTTATTATTCTTTTTTTTTTATAACTCTGTCCCCTAAAACTTATAAATCCGCCGGAAACTGTAAGTCGAAATTTTCACGAATCCAATTTTTTCTTCTTTTAAAAAATAGAAAAAAAAAATATAGACATTCTAATTACGAAACAAAACTTTTTTTCTATATTTTGTATAGAAACTGGACAGTTTATAGTAATATAATAATATTCTAGGACCTTATGCTACATTTCTTACAGATATAAAATTTCTTCTTTTAAAAAATATTACCATTTTAAGAGTTTGCTAAAGTGGAGAAGCATTAAAATACGAATTATTAAATAAATAAAGTATATGCAAAGCTTTCGAAACTGCTTCAGACATAAAATATACATGAAATATTTTCTATAATAGTAATGGTGTTAACTATGTTAATTACTAGTTAATTATTTTAAAAGATTTGTATGCGTGGGATAACATTACCCATAACAATATAAAGCAGTTGAATCTGGAATACATGCACAAAAGGTACACTCTGATTAAACTTGAATGATATTTATTAGCAAGGATTTTAGCTACATAATTAAAAATATACTTTATTGTTATTAGGTTAATGTAATAACGGAATTCATGTATTAATTTTTCAAAGGAAAACGTTGCTTGAAATTAAAAAAAAGTTTTTTATTATTTTTACAAACCTATTTTATTAATATATTTCCATTTATAAAATGTGATATGTTTATGTTATTTGTGACAAGATTTTAGAATTTTCATTTTTTTAAATTTATTTTAAATATATGTTGTAGATTATTCACGCTCATAGTTATTGTTATTAATTATTGTAATCGATACTCATGAGAGAATTTGTACTTGATAGGTCTATAAACAAACATACAAAACTATTGTAATTGAAAACTTGAAATTTTGGATATGTATTCTGACACGTAATAGGAACACACTAAAATAGGATTTTTCGAAATTTATTTCGCAATAAGTGTCGAATTTCTGAATCATTTTGCCATATTTAGCGAACAGCTTCAGATAGTAACATATTACGCATCTTAACCTGCCAGTAATGGCGTGTCCGTATTTTTGCCGCCCATATAATTTACCTTCTGCTAACTCATATCCCCTTACACATACAATGAAAATATTACCATGTAGCTGACTTTAAATGTGTCTCCATCATCACAGTGAAATGACAACGCATCTCTGTTTTTATTTTAGGTACTATTTTACATGTAAAGCAGAAGTTGGTGGACAAGTTTATGCAACAATCTCTAATGTCAATTGTATAATTCAAGTAAAATTTATATTTATAGCTTCATTTAAATGTAATATTTGAATATTAAGTGCAATATATTTTTAATCTTACATTTTCTGCATCTGGGGGGGGGGGAGATCGAGTTCGACTGATGACGATCTGAAAAAAAGATGCGACTACTCTTGAGTTTAAAATATATAATAAAAATTGATTAAGTATAGTTAAGCAATTTTATAAAAATATAAAATAAAATGTATTATTCAGTCGACTATAGTTTCTTTAATAAAATATTCTTGCCAGCATCAGGTTTAATAATCATTATATTTTTAAATTTCAGGATTAGATCTACTTTCTCTTAAGAATAGTTCGTTTAATCTAATGGTAATTTCAATTGTTTAAATTGCTAGAAATTAAACTGCGTTATATAAAAGTTATATCAGAACAGTTTTAAAGGTTATGGAATAACCATAATTTTAAGTACAGAGAATTTCAAATGAAAAAAGCTTTTAATCTAATGTAAAAAACATAAAAATTTCTTTAAAATTTTATTTTCGATTTCTGTTTTTATATTTTAATGTAGGGTGTAAAATGAATTTTAAATAATAAACGTTAATGCCGTAATTATAAAAACTATATAAATACTCAGTAATGAGGAAAGTTTAAAAAAAAACATGAACATATATGTAATTATTTTTTAAGACTGTTAATTAAAGAATTTAAGTCATATAAATATTATAAGCGTACGATTGTCAATAAGCTTGCACGTCATTAATATATTATCAATGCTATAATGAATTGTCCATAACGCCATTTAACACAGCTTCAACTATCACTTAATATCATTTTCGATAATAATATTTCCTGATCAATGAAAAATCTAAGCTTGTCCTGTAAGTGGTATAAAGTAGAGTAGATATTTCAATAATAAAATTATCATCAGCCATTAAATTTTAAGTACGCCTAGAATCAGCTTATCAAGACTAACATGCATGCAAATGCAGTAAATCACAAATCCTTTCAGCTCCTTTAGAAATAATATCTTTTACAGACATATTATTTAAAATTTGAGAAAAGTACTTGTAAACAAAATGTCAGGTTCTGAGACAACATCTGCTACAGACTGGAATTTCTGTTATTTCTCTATCTTAATATTCTATGTATTGTACCGGCTGTGTACTGGAATTTTCAAGGTGACATTCTTTCTTTGTTAAAATCAGAATTGACAGGTGATCGTGTGCAGGTGGTGAAGTGAGAAAGAGAATATTGCCGAGAGGCGTGTTCATCCGTCAGCGATGTATGTGAGTGATGAGCAAACAAGGAACATGCCACAAATCAGGAAAGCAATGTGGAATAAGTTCAATGGAGAAGTTCCACAGGGGGGTGTACATTGGGGAAAAGCAGTGATTTGAGAAGAGCAAGTCTTGTCTGAGATTTTGGCAGTTCGTAGCTGAGTTCATATCTGGGGTTGGTACCTAGAGGAGTAAAGGACAGAGGTCCTAGTATAGAGTTCGTATCTGGAGAGCAAAGGACACAGACGTCCTGGTGGGTAGTGTTCTGGGCCGGATAGCGTACGCCGAGTATCCGTGTGTTGGGAGATTCGAAATTGATCTCCGATAAAGTTAATCTAACATGCATTGAGTGTGTGAGGGAGAAGGTGTAATTTCAACAGTACACAGCCAACCTTTACTGTATTTAATTTAATGTTGAACCGGATCACCTATATCCGAGTTGTATATCCTATATAATTGTAAATAGCGTATTTATTGTGTACATATATTCTAAATAAACTGTTAATTCAGTTAATTGACAGCGTCAGTGTTCATTTCCACAATCCTCACAGTGGGTGACCGATATCACATAAAAATATAGGTGGTGGCAGCTATAACTACTACGGACTTTCTTCAAAGTTGTGTGGGTTGAGAGAAACGTCCGACAAATTGATGGCAGCGTCGAGATAGAATCGTCTGAGACCAGTGACCAGCGAGCCGTGTTGCAGTGTGTTATATCCGGAGTACCCAGTGGAATCCTTGCGCGGTAATGCCGGATCGGCGAGCGGAATTTTAGAATAATCAAGCGTCGAGGGAACTAAAGTGTTGTGCCGTATCAGTATTAGAGAGAACTGAACTAACTGTTGTGCCATATTGTCGCCAAATCGTGGAACCACCGGTGAATAGAAGAGTACCCCAGCAGATAAAGTATAAAGTAAGGTGTTTTGATCATTTCCTTCTGCTGACATCTCGAACCAAATGTTGCTGTTGTATAATTAATAGAAATTTAAGTAAATTGTCTAGATAAATTATGTGCAATTAAATAATTATGTTCGGATAGGTAGGAAGTATTAATAACCATATTTGCTATTGTTTTAAGGAAAGGTCATAATAATTTGAGCTAATATTGATTTTCTATATTTTGGTAGTAAACAAAATTAATGCATTGTGTTAATAGTAGTTGGAAGGAATAATTAAATTTAGTTAAATTTAAATTATTGTTAGAGTAATATTTAAATGAAGCAATATTGTTTAAGTTTGAAGAGTTGATAACAACATTTGCTTAGAATTTTAATTGGCTAGAAGTAGTAAAAAAAAAAAAAGGGCTCAAAGGAGGGCCATAGTGAGGAAAAGTAAAAGTGAAGATTTTAAGTATATCTGTTTTAAGTGTGAGAACCAGTACTGAATATGGAAATATTTTAATGAGGATAATTGTAGAATTTTATATGTGCATGTTATACAATTTTTCTTTATGTGGATTTTTTGATTGACATCAATACTTTTATGCAATTTCAACGTATCAGTATTATTATGTAAATTGTATGTTGTTATCTAAGTGTATAAATTGGAATCTATATTGCATAATAGTCAAATCGAAATTACTGTTTTACCTTTTGTTTTATTGGAAGTAAATTGTGTGATATCAATGGTTGAGGAAAATTAGCATAGTCAGTAGGTTAAGTAGAAGTGTAATACATCGATTTTCTGAAAGGTATTAATTAGTACAATAAATGGAGGTATAACTATACTAAGTTAGAAATTTAGAAAATATTAATTTGGTAGGTTTAAATATTATTGTACTGTAAGGTGGTAATCACAAACGGAGAAGATATGGCTTTCTTATTGAAACTTATTGAAAAAAAGGTGGATCTTCAGGTGATAGCCGAAGAATTGGGTGTTGAATTCGCGGAAGATGATACCAGAATTTAGCTTAGGAAAAAGATAATGGACAGTGATGGGTATGATGAGGGGGTTATTAAGGAATTATCTGACACTATTGTTGCAGAACGATTAGAGGGCGAAGAAAAACAGGAAAAATTAGAACGCGAAAAGTTAGAAAAACGGGAAAGGTTAGAAAGAGAAGAAAGGATTGAAAAATAAAGGATGGAATATGAATTAGAAATGGAGTGGCTAAGGTTTCAAGGATCGGCAAATAATTTTAATGGGTCTAGGGAATCTAGTAATGAAAGTAACATTAAAAAATTGATCAAAAGTGTTAAAACTCTGTCTATCAATTTACCAGAAGGGACTGAGGGATGAAATTTATTTTTCAACAGTTTAGAAAGGGCATTCAAAACTAAAAATGTACCGGAAAACCAGCAGGCCGAAATTCTACTAAATATGTTAGGAGATAAGGTGGATAATTTATTGATTCATACCACTACGGAACAAATGGAGAATTATGAGGAATTAAAGGAGTTAGTTCTAAGGGAGCATGAGCCGACACCGAAGGCATGTTTGGAAAATTTTAAGAAGACTAGGAGAAATCAGAACGAAACTCATGTATTATTTGTATCGCGTAATTCTTTTTCGGATAGGAAAATAGGTTTTAAGAAACCTAGTGATGCCTCTGCTCCTAAATGCTTTAAATGTGGTTTGAGACGTCATTACCAGCAGTTTTGCAATAAAGTGGGTAATGAGGGAAATAATAATGGTAATAAAGGGCGAGACCAGAAAGCGGGTGTACACAAGATTGATGTAAAAGGGAACAAAGAGTTATCTAATGGAGCTATTGTGGCGAGAATATCGGCAAAGGCCGACAAGAGAACTAATGTTATTGATGAGAAATTAAATAAACTTGAGAAAATTGAAGGTAGTGTATATGGGCAAAAAGCAAAAGGATTGGTTCTGGATGTGAAATTAGTGTTATTCCTAAAGATTTGGTACCGGAAGAGAAATTAAAAGGAGCGGGTAGTATTTATTTATAAGGGTTATTTGGTGAAGCAATTAAATCACCGTTGGTTAAATTACCGTTAGCTATTCCGCAATTCGTACAAACTAATATAATTCATCAGGAAGTACCTTGCGCAGTGACCGATAATATTAATGAGCAAGTAATTTTACATCCCGGTGTGATTAGTGAGTTGTCAGGTGTCAACCGCGAGGAGCCATTGCTAGAGTCACCAGAATTAGAAAGTTCAGAAATTATTATTGATTACTCGAGTGAAAAGGAAGGTATGAGTAGCTATAGTTGTAATGTTTACGCAATAGACGCTAGATCGGAAAATGTCCCGAGTCAGAATTTAGAAAAAACGGAAGCGGAGAAAAAAAAAGGCTGTTTTGTTAGCCATTCTGATATGTTTAAGAAATCCCAATTGGAATGTAAAGAGTTATAGAGAGCTTGGGAATTAGCTAAAACGGATAAAGGGGATTATTATATTGTAAATAGCTTATTATATCATAAAGAGAAATTGGTAGGCGAATCTATAGCGCAATTAGTAGTACCCAAAGTAAGAAGGGAAGAATTCCTAAAGTTAGCGCATACTTCGATATTTGGAGGGCATCATGCGGCAAAGAAAACGTTACAGAGAATCAGGTATTCGTTTTATTGGGAGGGGATGGCGAAAGAAACTAAACAATTTTGTGAGTCATGTTTAGAGTGCCAATTGACTAGAGGGGTTAAAGTGAATGATAGAGCTCCTATTTCCCCAGTTTCGCGGCCGGAACTTCCATTTCAGGTAGTTAATGTTGATTTAATTGGGCCTATTGATCCTAAAAGTTCACAAGGGCATCAGTGTATACTAACTTTAATTGATCAACATACCAGATGGGCGGATGCGATCCCTCTGAAAAGTTTAACTGCTAAAACCACGTGTGATGCATTACTTCAAATATTTATGAGAACAGGAATTCCAAATATAATTGCCTGTGATAATGGAACCAATTTCACTGCCGACTTAACGAAAAAATTTGTGAAAAGGTTAGGCGCTAGTCCACGATTTTCGACACTACAGTATCCACAGTCTAACGGTCTTGTGGAACGTTTTAATCAGACTCTTAAATGTATGTTACATTACACTATTAGAGAAGAAGGGAAAAGATGGCATGAACAAATACCATTTATGTTATGGGCGTATAGGGAAGTCCCAAATTCTACGACGGGAATCGCACCTTTCCAGTTATTATATGGTAGAGCGCCGGAGGGTCCTTTATCGATTTTCAAGTCATCGATTCTCAAGTAACCGTGTGATGCATTACTTCAAATATTTATGAGAACAGGAATTCCAAATATAATTGCCCGTGATAATGGAACCAATTTCACTGCCGACTTAACGAAAAAATTTGAGAAAAGGTTAGGCGCTAGTCCACGATTTTCGACACTACAGTATCCACAGTCTAACGGTCTTGTGGAACGTTTTAATCAGACTCTTAAATGTATGTTACATTACACTATTAGAGAAGAAGGGAAAAGATGGCATGAACAAATACCATTTATGTTATGGACGTATAGGGTCCCAAATTCTACGACGGAAATCGCACCTTTCCAGTTATTATATGGTAGAGCGCCGGAGGGTCCTTTATCGATTCTCAAGTCATCGATTCTCAAGTAACCGAATTAACCAAAGGGAAGGTTAAAAATACTGTATCATGGGATGAAAGGGCAGAAGAAGCATTTAATACCCTTAAAGATGAGTTATGTAAAGTGACGAGTTTGGCTACACCTACCGTAGGCCGGGAATATCAGCTCCACGCCGATGCTTCCGACCTGGCAATAGGATGTTGTCTAACTCAAAAAGATGAAAAGGGTCAGTTTAAAGCGATAGCTTTTGCCAGTCAGAAATTGTTAGGCGCTCAGCGTGCTTGGCCTAATATAGAGAAAGAGGCTTGGAGTGTTCTCTTCGGGTTGCGAAAGTTTGAAAAGTGGACCTATGGATCTCCAATTGAGATCATTACGGATTATAATCCATTAAAATTTCTCACTGAAACAATCCCAAGGTCCCCCAAACTCACTAGATAGGCTCTTGCCTTGCAACGCTGGAACCTGAGTATTTCGCATCGTCCAGGAGCTCAACATTTGAATGCTGTTGCAATTTCTAGGCTACATAGAAAGAGCTGGGAAGAACAACCTGTTGTTAGCCCATCAGCATCAATGACCAATTAGGGGACAACCTTAAAGGGATGTCATCACGTGTTTAATTCTTTTTCTGTGTATGTGTAATTATTTTTGAATTTTGTGTTTATAATAGTGTATTAGCATGTGTATTGTTTATGTAATAATAATATTAGTACAAGATTCAGTAGAGATGCCAGTAGATGATGTTCAGACACCTGGAAATACCTATGTAATAAGCATAATGAAGAAATCTGCAAAGAGACTATTGAACTCTTCTGTGAAATTACTATATGTTTGGGGAAAAATAGCCCCTAAAAGGCATTTTTTCCACTAAGGTAGGGGGTGTCAGGTTCTGAGACAACATCTGCTACAGACTTGAATTTCTGTTATTTCTCTATCTTAATATTCTATGTATTGTACCGGCTGTGTACTGGAATTTTCAAGGTGACATTCTTTCCTTCTTAAAATGAAAATTGACAGGTGATCGTGTGCAGGTGGTGAAGTGAGAAAGAGAATATTGCCGAGAGGCGTGTTCATCCGTCAGCGATGTATGTGAATGATGAGCAAACAAGGAACATGCCACAAATCAGGAAAGCAATGTGGAATGTGTCCGATGGAGAAGCTCCACAAGGGGGTGTACATTGGGGAAAAGCAGTGATTTGAGAAGAGCAAGTCTTGTCTGAGATTTTGGCAGTTCTTAGCTGAGTTCGTATCTGGGGTTGGTACCTAGAGGAGTGCAGGACAGAGATCCTAGTGTAGAGTTCGTATCTGGAGCGCAAGGGACACAGACGTTCTGATGGGCAGTGCTCTGGGCCGGATAGCTTAGGCTGAGTATCCGTCTGTTGGGAGATTCGAAATTGATCTCCCATAAAGTTAATCTAACGTGCATTGAGTGTGTGAGGGAGAAGGTGCAATTTGAACAGTGAACAGCCAACCTTTACTGTATTTAATTTAATGTTGAACCGGATCACCTATAACCGAATTGTAGCTGTATATAATTGTAAATAGCATATTTATTGTGTACATATATTCTAAATAAACTATTAATTCAGTTAATTGACAGCGTCAGTGTTCATTTACACAATCCTCACAGTGGGTGACCGATATTACCTAATAATATCGGTGGTGGCAGCTATAACTACTACGGACTTTCTTCAAAGTTGCGTGGGCTGAGAGGAACGTCCGACACAAAACATACAATATTAGAGCCCCAAAATAACACTTGAAGTTGAAAGCGTGTGTTATTATTGTTAATATTTAGTATATCAATTGGTGTATTAATGATTTTACCTAAAACTAATGGCAAGCAACTTTTGAAACATTCATTATAAAAGCCAATGACTTATATATCCGACAACTTATAAAATTTTTCGATGAAAGTTTATCGAAATTCCTAGATTAATGGGCTTTTAACATTGTCTTATGTATTGTCGGCCGTGCTGGCATATAGGTGAAATTAGTAACATTCACTGACTGACAATGATTAACATTCAGTGTCAAACGACTAGACAGTAATTGTGTGAGTGGAATTTGATGATAGGGGATGACCAAAAGAGAGGGTCAATGAATAAAAAACTGATTAGTGTTTTTGAATATTGTGTAGAGATATATTGCGAAATCCTTTGAATTTTGGATTTATAATGTCATTAATGTAAATATCACCGTTTATAAATATAGTGATTCATAAGAATTGTAGTTATGAATAACATAATAACTATTTTTGAATCGATATTTTAATACAGAATCATTTTATTATACAAGGAATTCAAAGTTGTCTTTCAAAAGAAAAATACTATAGAACATAAGAGAAAAATACATTAAGGACATGGAATCTCACAATAAATCTCCACTCATTGGAGAAATTATGTTTGTTCTTAATCTCCGTCGAGATATTTTTGTTCATCATGTGTCGTTGACCAATTAAAAAATGTCACCTAATGTCGAAAACCAAATATCGAGCTCCAAGAGCTGATTGTATTATATTACATGAAAAGCTTTGAAAACTTTACTAAATTGTTAAACTAACAATATTTCTAATAAGTTGTGATCATAGGTGTGATATATATATATATATAATTCTGTTATAACAGCTTTATCATTAAACATTTCACTTCATTTATATCAATGTATAGACAACTATTAGCGAAAAAATAATTGTAAAATATTATACTGTTATAGTATTTTCTGTATATATTTTTAATGTAACGTCTGTTAATTCAACATTGCCTCCGTAATTTTTAGAAATGCAACTTGCTGACAGATAAAATGCAATATCTTGTAATATTCATTGTTGAATATAGGTTTATTTCGTATCCAAGCTTTTATTTAGCAATATCTAATGAATCGAGATAAAAAATAACTAATTTTTAAAACTAATCTGCATTATTTACTTCTAAAGATAAGCAAATATTAATGATAATACTATGTATTTAAAATGACAACATTAGTTTTTGGTTTAATAGTATAACAAGCAAATAAGAAATTTCAAACATTCAGAATACGTTGAAAATTTTTACTTTGTTCGCATAGAATAAATAACATCTGGAAGCAAATCCTTTTTTTAATTCCAGTACACCAATAAGACTCTAAACATTTATATCATCTGTAAAACAATTACAGTGTAAATATTAAAATGCATTTAAAATTTTGAATAACATTCCGTTTATCAATACGCTTTTGTATTTTTTCTTAATTGTTTAAGATAATATAAATAAGATATATTAAATAGTTGTTATTACCTGTGTTGGTTTTTGTATTTAACGGTAAGCGATTTCTAACCGAATGTTTGTCAAAAATATTTACCTCAAGAATTGAATATTGGAAATTTATAAATTTAACTCTGTTATTTCAACTTATTCAGTGTGAGCGCAAAGCGTTTTGCTTGTTACAAAAAGTTAACATTAAAGAAACATTGAACATAGTTATGCAAATCGTTTATTATTCTAAAGCTTCTACTTATCTTCGACTAATCTTCTAAGTACATTTCTATGTAAAGTGAGATGAAGCAACGACTTTATAAACAGAAATTGTGAATCAAATGTTCATTTTTAATGAAATGACTTCGATAACAAAAAAAAGACAAGATGTTTTGTATTTGCATGGAATTAAAACGTCCATTTAACATATAGTCTTTGTCTTATAAATTCATAATATTGAAATTACGCCGGCTACCATATCAGAGCTGTGTCTAACTTTACAGAATTAATGCTGCACAACTCTTTAATTTTAGAGGAACACGAAACCACTGTAACCTGCCAATAACAATTCTTTACGAAGTATTGTCAAGGTATGATTTTTATTGGTTAAAACTTGAGGAAGTGACAACATCTACTAAAATATTTGATAATTGTTCCCATTTCACAACATAAGACAGGAATTTTGAAAAACATTTCCGATAGTGTTAAAACTGTATAGAATTAGTAATTTATTTATTTATTTCATTTGGCGATAAAACACCAACAAAAGTAGAAAAACCGTGTTAGTGAAATATACCGCACTGCAAATTATTGAATAGTATATTAATAATATATATATTAATAGAATATTTTTAATAGTACTATATTAATATTGAATAGTATATTTTCTATGCGTGTTTGAAGAATAAGTAGTGAATGACTAGAAACGTGGATTAGAACCATAGACTAGAAACGTACAGATAAACAAACGTGAAGTAGATCAAACAAGTCATGAAATCATAATAGATGAAACTTCAAACTGCTGGAAAATTATAGGATAAGTTTCGTCTGGATAGAAAATATTGAAGAATAAACCAGATTGAATGTTTTTTTTTCGAGGAACTATTTAAACCCAATAGAAAACAAGTAGTAGAAAATGACATATTTGTCCAAAGCTTTAATAATACCACACAAAATCTTCGGTATTTCAAGCCATATACTTGATAGCATATCCTCATATGGCCAAAACTAACTGGACTAATTCCATTTTGTATGTCATCGAGGTAACTACTTGGCGAATTCGTTTGGAAATTTAAGAGTATAAAAATAAATGCTTGAATCCAATTTTCATAGCAGTTTTTTAGACTAGAAGTGTCAGAGGACTAAAAATAGAGTCAACAAAATAAATAATATTTTCGGTCACACCATTTAATAGAAAATGAAGGCATGATCTGGATCTGTAACGCATTGTGACTATGGATGTTGAGAAACATTTTTGGTTCGTTTGTGTAAAAACAGAATATATAGTCATTTAGATATAAAGATTGTTTTAAAAAATCAAGAAATTGCCATATATTTGTTGTTTATAACATACAAGATTTATCAGCAAATTTAGATTCCTTAAAGAAATTTCAGTTTTTTTATCGAAATAGAATAAAACTACATACTAGAATTAGATTACAAAAATATTACACACTGTAATCCCTTAACATTCGCGAGTTTTGATTATGCGCGAAATAAAAATTGCGGAAAATTTCAACATTCGCGAAGACTGAACTTGGTTATTCGCAAATTTTGTTTTATAAAGAGTACTTTTATAAAGTAAACGCACTTAGTTTTACCAATTCTATAAACTGCGTGACGCTACACACTTATATACTGTATCGCCTAAGTTATGAATACTTCGGACCTTGTAATGAGGGAAAATATAGATTTGTAATTTCTTTTATGTTTTATATGGATTTCTAAATTTTCTAAAATTTACTTATTTTTGTTATTATTTTTTTAGCAGAAAACTTTTTGCAAAAGTTGTCGAGGAAATTGTAAAACATAAACAACAATTTTTTGAAAAAACAATAGAATGCGATCCTTCACGGTTGAGGATAGAAGTTAAGCCGGAACTTTTCCTTACATGGAAATGCATAAAAAAATGATCTGTTCTGTCAAACAATCACGCATCACAAAATTTTTCCCCCTATACATATGCAAATAAATTTTGTACAATATGTTATAAATATTTAAAATTTTTTAAAACATACTTTTTTAGTACATAGTGGTTGATAAATATATTATTTTAACTTTTACATAAAAAAAGAACCTTACCCCTTTAAATGTAGGGAAAGATAGTCTCAACATTCGCAGATGTTTTCAGTAAGCTAATTTCCCGAATGTTAAGGAATTACTTTATTTAATAAAAACTGAGCATTTGTATGAAATAATTTTTAATTAGGTATTTTTTTAATATGATGAAAAACTTTATTTCTGCTTAATTTAATAGTTAGTTATATAGGGTAACTTAATAAAAAAGGCAATTTAATAAAGTGAAAATTCCGAAAAATAAATGTAATTGTATATTTTATAAGTATTCTTATTGAGCTGAATTTCCGTTGCTTTCAGAGAGAAGCCGGGTGATATGGAATTTTTCTCTATTTGTCATTTTAATGCATTTTCGTTTCAGTTTCTATTGATATTTTATTTATTTTTGAAAAAAATCAGAACAAGTTCATTTAAAATTTTTCAAAAAGTTCAAAAGAGTTTAAAAGAATTGAGCATTATTTTTTAATTTCGGGTACTAGATTGCAACACCATCTGTAAAATCCTTTATTTAACGAACATTCTAATAAGGCAAATATGGTTATTTCTGAACAAGTGGTAGCAATCAAGAAACCTGAACAAAAGGAACCCACTCAATGACACCTTGGAATTGAAGGCGGAGACAGAATTCATATTTTTTCCCTATTGATTGCACAGTTCAGTTTTATGAATAATAATTTGGAGAATAATACATTTAAGTTTACAGTAGTGAACATGACATTATGCAACGTTATGGTGGCATCAGATCTAGTTCCTATGGTTTTAGGTTAGTGCCTGTTTCCTACACAAATCGTTTTCAACCAGTTTTTATTATTATTATTATTATTATTTACAATTACTTTTTGCATTTCAAAATTAACACGTAACTTGTATATTAATTTACGCAACTTTTATTTTATACTTTATACAAACAAGTGTATTATTGATTTAGTTTAGTCATTACCTAAAACACATTCGTTTAAATTCCTTTTGCTTTTTTTTCCTGCATAAAAGTTAATTGAGGGATATTCTAATTATATTTTACATGGAAATAACACAAAAACATTTTTTATTTTCTGCGCAAGAATCTTTTTTTTTTATCTTTATTCTTCAACATTTCTGCGTTTATATGTGCTGTTATTTCCTAATTAATAGTGCTATTTTAATTATTTTTTAAATTGCAATAAATAAACCTTTTTCCTTACGAAATGCTTCTCTGCATGTCAAGATAATTATAATTACTTTATTTACAAATTAAACAGGCTTTTTGTGTAAAAAAGTGTTAAAAAATTCTGTTACTTTAAAGAGCTTAATTAAGAAGATATGCCTAAAATTCTTTTTAAAGGTTTTTTTTTTTACATAAATGAAGGTATGACAAATATGTTTTTTTACTTGATTTCATTGAGATAAACACATTCATTCGATGCATAATTTTATATTGTCAAGAAGTGTTTAATTTCAAACATATTTGATGACAGTATAAAGAAAATTTCTAGAATACAGAAATGTGTTTTTTAATTAAGAAAATAAACATTGTACACGAATTTCTTTTACCAGAAAAAAATACTTTTACGCATAGATACGTGGGAGTCCCGCAAACTTTCAATTACAGGCGAGTATTTTTTTAAACGTAACTCGCACTATTTTTTAATAACAAAAATATCTTACATACAACTTGGAACATTTGCAAGAAAAGTATACTACGAAATGAATTTAAAAAAAATAGTGCATGGATAAAATAGAAAAATATTCAGTTTTAATTGATATTTTGGTCAGCGATAAATACTAGGGGCGATCAAATGAAAAGGTACGAAAGGCCCTAACTACCAAACCGGTTGAAGTTTGAATATGCCGCTTTGGAATAAAGTAGTGAGACATCGAGAGATGCGATTCTAGTATCCATCGTGGTTGTGAAAATGCGTAGGCGCTTGTGCACGAAGGGGGGGGGGAGAAGCAGACTGCAAGTGAGTTCCGTCCAATTGACGCGGCAGTGCCTGTGAGGCCATCATGGCTTTCCCATTGCAAAATCCGATGATTAAAGCGCAGCGAGGTGTCCGATCAAAGTCTGACGCAGTGAGGAATCTGATAACACCTCGCTGCACTTTAATCATCGGATTTTGCAATGGGAAAGCCAATGATGACCTCAGAGGCACTGCCGCGTCAATTGGAAGGAACTTACTTGCCGTCTGCTTCACTCCCCCCTTCGTGCACAAGCGCCTACGCATGTTCACAACTACCATGGATACTACAATCGCATCTCTCGATGTCTCACTACTTTATTCCAAAGCGGCATACTAAAATTTCAACCGGTTTGGTAGTTAGGGCCTTTTGTACCTTTTCATTTAATCGCCGATAGTATTTGTGAAACTGTAGTATGAAGTCATCCGTGTTATCAACGATGACTAATAGCGTTATTTTATCTTCAGAAATTGTATAAACTAATAAATTTCGAGATAAAAAAAGAGCATTTCTGAAATGAGTGTTCTTCGCTGCCCATAAGTTTCGGAAATGCCTCTCAGTTGTTCTTATAGTGTGTTCATCCGTTTTCTCAATGTTGAATATCATATCATTGTTCGCTATTAAATGGGGAAACAGTGCTTTTAACCCCGATTTATCTCGGGGCAGACTGTTAAGTGGTTAAATCCAAACAAAACATTTTCATATTTAACCAAAAAAAAAAAAAAAAAAAAACATTAGCATCAAAAATAGCATTATTTTGTGTCTATTGTATATACACATTCAGTTACGCAGCTTGAGAGGTCATTCAATCTATAAAATTGAATTTCAGACTAAAGAAAATAATTAATGCATTGTAAATTTTTCTAAGATACATTTTTAAAAATGAATATTTGTTCAAGAAGTTATATTTTATATCTCCTAAATCTACTGGTCCCTTACATTAAATATAAAGGAAAGTTTTTAAGAATTTCGAGTATGTCGGAAGAGGTTATTTAATGTTTTGGTAAACTTTCTTGATAGACTGGGAAATATTTGTATTTTTTTAATATATTGTCAGATTGTACATAAGGCTTAGACATTGTACAATAAAAATCGCCAATGTCAGGTAAGTTTAGACACAGGTAATCGTTTTTAGAATTTATTATAAAATTTAATCTCATTTTCACGAAAAAATTTTAGTCTACTGTAGTACTGCTTTATTAATAGAATCGTAGGATGAGATGTGGAAAGATGCTCCTAGTTGTCTTTTATTGAAGAAGTGTGTGATTCGAAAAAATATTTGGAATGAAGTGAGAAATTGTACATGCAAAATTTATTGGTGTTGCATTTGATTATCAATCCTTTACTTTGCAACGATTTTTTATGTTACATGATGTATTAATTCTAATTGGAAATTTACCAAGTATACTTGTTAAATATATTCATAATTTTGGATGCATGCATTTATTAAACAACAACCACAAAAATACAGTTATAATAAAAATTCTATTCCTTTCAAAAATATTGCTGTCTATAATACTTTATTATAAATTCCGTTACACTTTAATTTTCCAATTTGTTTCAGTACATGCGCCAGTTCATTTTTAACATATAAAAATAAAATGAGCGCAAAAAATCTTTAAGTAAATCTGAGTGCACTTTTCCGTTCAATCAAAAAAACGTTTCCTATTTAGTCTTCTGAAGTTGCCGTAATATCTGGCTTAATGACTGCAATTTCCGCAGCTTTAAATAAAGTGAAAAGCTCTTGAAGTCGAAAAGAGAAAATTCAAACTAATAGCACAGATTTAATTTATAAAAAGTAATAAAGTTTTCTAAAAGGTAGCAGATTCAAAAGAAGGAGGGAAAAACCGAAAAGATATTCTTGTAATTAAAATATTATATTTAAAATTATGCACAGCTTTAATTTTATTCATGATAAATGAGAAAAGCATAAATTCTGTATTTAAGAGACCTTAATTTATTTAACGATCCCTTTTATAACTGTTTAGTTATAGTGAATAAATAAAAAAACACAAAAAATTGTTGAATTATGTAAAATATTATAATGGTTTTAATAGTGCTTAAACGGCACGAATTTTTACTTGGAAATACATTATTATTTTCCCAATGCAACAAAGACATTTTTGCCAGAGCCTTTCTGGCTCACAGGCTATCAGAGCATGAGAGCTTATGTTCCCGACCATTATGTATGTACCGGGTGTGCAGTAAATGACTGACCCATTTTGAATGTAAATAACAAAAAAAAAAAAACTGTTTGAGATAAATATGCGCGGCTTGCTGTATTGTTATTAGAATATAAATAAATTTTAAAATATGCACTTTGTTAATGTAATATAATAATATTTAAAATAATATCTCAGTCTCAAGACTGAGGAGGGGAAATATAATACAGATGGTTCAATCACAAATATTACTTTAAATCACTTTCCAACCAACGTACCCTATTTCTGAAGCTGATTCGAGAGTCAATTCAACATATAGATTCAGATTCGACAACATATGGATTCAGATTCAGCCGAAAATCTCATATTTATGAAAATTAGAGTCATGTCTATATTCAAACAGCCTGTTACCGCCAGCGCGATATTTTTTTCCGAAATTTGAACTATATTAACAAAGTACATGTTTAAAAATTTATTGATTTTCTAATAACAATACCGCAAACCGCGCATTATTATCAGAAACCGTTTATTTGTTATTTAAGTTCAAAATGGGTCAGTTATTTACTGGACACCCGGTATGTACGTGTGTACGTACTCCCATAACGCAAAAACTCATGATAAAAATATCCGATTCACATGAAATTTTGGATATAAGTATATTCTCATAAGGCGCTTCCCTGATTAGTTTTGGGGGTTCATTCGATAAGGATAAGATGGGGTACGGGGGCTAATGCCCCTCACCTTAAATTATATAGATGGGTTTTTCATATAGAATTATCAGTTTTCATTCAAAATTTTGATATAGGATCATTCTGTTAAAGCGCCTACATGGTTAGTATTAGGTGTTCATTAGATAAGTTCATTAGGCGTTCATTAGAGAGGGAAGGGGGGCTATGTTCCCACCCTCAGTTTCAGTAAAGGGTTTTTATTGCAGATTTAATTCAAAATTTAGACCCTACGATCATTCTGCTGATGGTTAATTTAGACACTCCATGATTAATTTTGCGAGTTGATTGGATAAGTATAAAGAAGGGGAACGGGGGGGGGGCTAACCCGTCGCCTTCAATTTAAGTTTTTTACGCCGAATTACCAATTTGCGTCAAATCTTGGCTATAGGTTCATTCTGAAAAAGTGCTTCCCTGATTTGTTTTGCGGATTCATTGAATAAATGCAAATGAGGAATCGGTGGGACTACCCCTCTTAATTTAGGTAAATTGGATGCAGTTTTTTTTTTATATAATAAAGCATATCCCTGATTAGTTTAAGGGGATCAATGAGTAAGTATAAAAAGGGGAAATGGGGGGAGTATTTTCCCCTTTAATTTGTTTTTCGAACGCTATTAACCCTTGAAAATATAAGGCTGTATTATGCAATTAGTATGCATATCCTGTGAGCTCAATGCCATTAGTTTAACAAAGCAATATTCTTTTAAATTTATATATATACACATGCAGCTATAGTATAAAGAATTGTTTAATATTGTATGTATGTACAGTTTTCAAGAAAATGAGGGTTATAAGTATATAAATTAAGTATATTAAACATCTTATCTCACTAATTAAACAATTATATTTACTTCCTTTATTAATACATGTGCAAATGCATTTAGTTTTATGTTTAAATTAACTTTATTGAATACAATAGGTGTAGGAGTAATTAGTTAAGAGTAATTAGTTATTAACACCTGAAAACAAAGGTATTTATATTTTTAAATGAAATTTAATTTTTAAATGCATAACGTATTTCGTTAAGGCTACTAATGCATTTGTATAATTACAATGTATAAAATTGAAATATATTTGATTCATATATCCTGTGAAATAATACACCAGTGTTTGTTTATTTACATTACATTTAGACCGAGTATTAAAAAACAAATAGTATTTAACGTTGACCTTTTAAATTTAATATGCATGATTTGAATATGGGATTTAAATATTCTTGTTGCCGGGACTTAAGTCTGCGTATTAAGATTCATATTAAATTTAATTAAAAAATTCACATTTATAATTATCTATTTTACAATGCCTTCTTAACAGAAGCGTAAGTTAGTCTTTAAAATAAGATTAAAAATAAATTCTATAGTAATCTGATTAACACAATATGGCATCACATCTATTTTATTAAATTATAAAAAATGAATATGAAATCATTACAGACTTATAATGTATATAAAAAGTAAGTAATAGCTACTTTAAAATCTTACATTTGAGAAACATAAGTTGCTAAAAAGTTTATTTGAAAACGAAACTATATATTTTTTATGTAAAATTATTGTATTTAACTCTATTTTTCTGTTTTATTGGAATTTATTTAATTTTAATAAAAATGTTTTCGTATTTAATGTTTCTTATTAATTGCTTTTCGTAAAAAAAATGTTTTTCGCTGTTGCATTTTACAAAAATTTAAATGTAAATGAAAATTCATTGATCAATGCTACAATTTCAGATAAATATTCTTTCTTTAAATAAGGAAAATCCTACTAATTATGTAATTCATTTAAAACACGAAACGTTCTTCCAATGAAAAATGTTTAAATGAAAAATTTTGAAAACGTGAAAATAAGAGAAAAAAATGTAAATATATTTTTAGTGTTCCGTTCATTTGACGAAACCCTATTCGTCTTACTTTTCTGTTTGTCTGTCTGTCACAAAATCCATACACAAAAACTATATAAGTGATAGATTTCAAACTTTTTGTACTTGGATAAATACCTCGTGTTACCCGAAAATTTATAAAATTTTGAAAAAATAAACTTTTTTTAATGTCATTTGTTCATTTTAGAATCGATTTAAAATTTAAAAGTTAATCTTAATTTAAATATTTCTCGTGTATACATCATAGCTTGGAGGTAAAGTCCTTAGCTAGTAAATATGATGTTCTTAATCCCAGTGCTGGAAGTTGAAAATTTCCTGATAAGATGGATTTAATTAACGGAAATTTCTTATTTTTGCCAATTGAAGATTAATATATTTTTTTTATTACTGTCATATTTTGTGTAATGAATGAAATTAATTCAATTAATTCGTTTATACATTTTTTCGCCTTTAAAAATGAAATATTTTTTTATATCTGAGCTATTGTTTTTTCTGATTTTCAAAAAAAAAAAATATTTAAATAATTTTATTTGGACATTATAAATTTGATTAATACAAATAAATTCTTTTTATAATTCTTTTGAAATTAAATGTATTGGTTCTACCATCTATATAAGAATTGCTAATTATAAATTAATGATTTGGATTTATTAATGATAGGATAAGTTATTTTGAAACAAATATTAAACGATCTGCGATTAGGCTTACCCACTTGTTAAAATAATTTTCGTGTAGATCATCTAAACGTATAGAAGGAATCTGATATATCATAAAAAATATGAACAGTTCTACAATTTAAAAAATAATAATGTAAATATGTATATGAACGCATGTTCAAAACTAATAGAATTTGTATATTTTGTTGACTTTTCTGAAAAGTATAAAGCGAAACATTCAAATAATGTTTCGAAACAAAAATGCAACGCTTAAATATCTAATACATAAGCATGATCATGTGTATGGGTAGAGTGAGTAGAAGAAGAGGCCTTATAAGAAAGCATAGCAATTTTCGGGTTTTGATTGTTTGCACATCTTGGTATTTTGTACAACATTCGGTGAAATTAAAAAGAAAAGAAAACAAGTTGAATGTAGATTCTGCCATTGCAGAATTCAGTTTCGCCTCCGATTAGAAAAAAAATCGATAGAGGTCTTTTAGAAGGGCGACCTCGTTTAGAATGCAATTAACTAACTTCATTTTTCTTGTGCTTATCAATATAATAGCAAACAGAACGAAGTGAAATACCCAACTGATTAGCAATTTCTCTCTGAGACATTGGAATTGCGGAATAATAAAGGGATACAATTTGACGTGCTACTTCTTCATTGACTAGATAATCAAAAACGGATTTTTTCTTTAGTTTAAATATTTTTTTATAGACTCTAAGAAAAAGGAAATGCATTTTAACAATAAAACGAGTGGAATCCCGTCGAATAATAAAGAGATACAATTTGACGTGCTACTTCTTCATTGACTAGATAATCAAAAACGGATTTTTTCTTTAGTTTAAATATTTTTTTATAGACTCTAAGAAAAAGGAAATGCATTTTAACAATAAAACGAGTGGAATCCCGTCGAATTCGACGAATAAAATGTTTAAAAGACCCGATCGATTTGGTTTAAAAAAAGCGAAAGCAATTACATTATTGAATCAATATATAATAAATATATTTCCAAACTAAATGTCAAGTTTGCCAGTTACAAATTCACATGCAAATATTCGCACATCTTCAGTTAAAATTGCAGTGAGTTAAAACAACTGCAGTTTATTTTCCATTTCCCAGAACCACTCAGGGCCTAAAAACATTGTTAGGCTGTTTGTGAAATTTCCTTCTACAAGGATCCATAAACTATCTCATTTCCAAAATGCGTTCGCATTGTGGGAGCTGTATATCTGTAAGAGATGACCGTATCACCTATTAAACTACTTTTTGGTTCAATATTGTAAACTCCGTATCTTATATTTACCATCGTATATAATTCTTGAATACTATCATCGTGCACATTATAACTCCTGAAAGCTTATTTTTGTTGCATTATATAAATATATGTACGTAGATAATTTCCTTAAAATTACCCCAGTAGTTCTTTAGATAACCCATGCATCAAAAAATTCTCAAAAAGTTTGCAAAATAACTGCCTCAAAAAAGGAGTGGAGGATTCAACATTAAAAAAAAATATCTATCTTCTCACCTGTGTGTTATTTTCGATCTAAGATATTTATATTAAGTTCTAAAAAGTGACTTTTGCGTTTGTATCACTTTCTTCTTTCTTTTTTTTCATATGATGGATGGAACATATGTGAAAAATATTTGAAATCAAAATCTTTATTCCCTACTCTATATGTTATAATATCTGTAACAATTTTATGAATTATAAGCATATTTCCAAAGATTGAATTTAATTTTCGCACTAAAAGATTATTATTTACTTGTGAATATCATCGTTTTTCGCCTAACGCCTGTTTTCGCATCGAAATCGTAAGGAGAAAATTTTCGATTTTGAAAGTAATATTTTACTTCTAAATCCTTTTATACCCCCTGCGAAATCCATACCGATCATTATATAAAAGGCTGATATACAGTTTTTAATTTTAGAGTTAGAGTATAAAGCTACATAATGTAATTTTAAGTATGGGTAACTACTGGAAAATAGCGGAAAATGAAAAGTAACTTTGATGAATAAATTTGATTTAAAGGTTTAATTAAAAAAATAGTTTATTGTGTTGGAAAGAAAATCGGAAGAATATACTATCTGTTATTTTCTTTCATGGCTTGCTTTTCGGAGTCAATGTGTAATTTTGAAATGTAAAAAAGAAAAATCCATGTCGGCTTGGCTTATAGGCGTAAGTAGATTTCGAAGCGTGCTCATTTCAACTACAAAAATTAAAATATGATTAAAGATAAACACAGTTTAACAACTTTATTTGGCCGCTTTTGACAAATTTTCAGTTTCTTATTTTATTGTTCTTATACAAATAACAACATTCGATAAAAGTTTGTATTTACAGAAGAAACCACGGCAGCAGTGAAAATAAATACATAAATACTTATTTACTGATCTGAACAAATAGCGAGTATAAATAATCACATATATCAGTTAAGCGATCTGAAATTATTTATTTGATGTTCAGTTTCCATTTTTTTTAGATATTCTGTTTATGTAAAATAAGGTGTATGTAATTTCATTATGCATTTTCTTTTCTTTTTTACCCATACTTATTTCCACATAAACGTGCAAATACCAGAAAAAAGCCCTTGAATATGCACAAAAGTGTATAGAAAATGAAATAAAAATATTTGCTCTGTTGATATATCTCTGAAATGTATTTATTTTGTAAAAATATTTTGGAATATAAAGAACTGCATTTTGCAGTTATTCCTAAGTGTATTTCTTTGACAAAAATCTTATATATGGTATATTTGCATGACATTTAAAAAAAATACATAAATGTCAAAATATTACTTTATTCTCAGCTAATATTTATATTCTAACAAGTCAGTTTAACAACAATGAAGAAATTTAACACCTTTCCTTTATCATTATTAGGAAATTAAATATTATGATACAAAAAACTGGTGGGATCAGAGACGAAAGTAGAGATCGTACTAAAAAAATGTTACAGTAAAAATTGGAATATATTTTCAATCCCAAATTGTGCGTAGAAAAGAAATGAAATCAGATAATCTGTAACGCTTATGAAATAACCCAAATTTTTGCCTTAAAATCAATGAAGGAAAAAGAGGCATTTTTAACTCACTCTGTATTTCAATCATCCATAACCAGTTTAAATAACTGGGTCCATAATTATATGTTACAGTCTGATGTAACATATGATGTAAGTATGAGAACAGTTTGTTCAGTACAAAGTGTGGATGTAATTCCATTTCAGCGGTTTTAACAAGTGGAAGATTAAAGCTCCAAGTAAATTCAAAACCTTGAACAGATACGATTCAACCATATACTAAATATTTGTGTTCACACATATTAATCTACATCAATTCCTTAACAACCTGATTATATTAATGTTATATGTTAATAATTACTTCATGCTGTTTATATTCGTTTAGCGTTGAGGAGCTTAACTGATTTGAGACAACATAACAATATATTCTATTGACTACTTTCCTCAATAAACATTTTGAGTGAATAATAGTATAATTCTGAATATAAGGCACCAGTAAAGCTCAGTCCACATATTTAGCAAACAAAAATTTGGGTTATTTCATAAGCTTTACAGATCATCTGATTCCTTTTGTTTTCTACGCACATTTTTAAATTAAAAATGTATCCCAATTTTTACTGTAACATTTTAGTGCGAGCTCTACATTTATCTCTGGTTCCACCAGTTTTTCGTATCATTTCATAGCATTTTCAGATCCTTTCAGGAACTTTATCAATCACTTTCAACCAAAAAATCTAAACTATTATTAGTATTAGTTTAAAGTTGTTTGTAGTCATATTAATTTGGCGAATTACCGGAAATAACGCCAAGTTCGCTTCAATTTTGGCAAGTAATTTTGGGCGCCAGATTTGTCGATAAATCGCCAAGTTGGCGAAAAATTTGGCAACATTTGGCGAAAGAACCGTTTCTTCCCAATAATAGTTCCACTGCAATTTATCGATATCTGCGCAGATTTTCTTATGACCATAGGTATCTACACAAATTTTCATAGCTTCATTTTCAAATCGTTATTTTTATAAATATAGAAGATTTTTTTTTTCTAAATTATCGCTTTTTAATTGAAATATCTGTATTGTAGTAACTGTTTTGACGTCTAAAATACTCAAAAAAGGTGCGATGTTGTTTTAACATATATTTATTTACAATTTATGTATATGTTTATGAAAAATATGTATTTTCTGTTTCGAATGACGTCAATTTAAAAGATTCAAAAATCTATCAAGAGAAAAAAAGAACACGTGTTATCATGTTTTTTTAAATATTGTGTTGTTTTTTTTTAGTTGGTGGCAACTCGAAAAAAATTATTGAATTAGCAATTAAAAAGGAGAGATTTTTATAATGTTAAATTATGGAAGGTATAGGGTTATGTAAATTTTAAATAAGTGCTATTTCCTTAATTTTTGATATTTTTTTACCGGACCTTCGAAAGGCACATCACTAAATTTAAAGCTTTCGAACAAGCTATTACACGTCGCTTAATGTTTCCTGGTTCGGGTTATAATTGAGTTATTTGTATTTTTTCTTGTTTCACGAGCAAAAAGTGACAAAACAGGGGCTCTGGATCTCCAAAACTAATCGGTGGATCTGGGTGGATTTTTGTAAACTTTGAGATCTAGAGTAGGAAGCTACCCCTTTTCAATTTTGTCGCGACCCTATGATTAGTTCTAAAGTTATTAAGAGACAAACTTTGGACTTTAACATTAGAGATGCATCTGAGCTCTACTATACAGCACTATCGTGCTGTATGATAGCATATTGTATAATAATTGAACTGACAGCATATATAGTATAATAAATGAATTCGCAATTTATTTGATTTTCAATAGTATAAATTTAAACTGTTATTCGTAAAACAGTCAATAAATTTATATTGAAAAACATTTTCTACGAAATTAGATTTTATATTGCCCATTCTTTGAGCATTCTTTGCTCATTTACAATAAATTTCCCTATGTAAACCCTGGTATATGCATTTTTTACATACTCGGCTTTATATTTTATACATTTCTTCTCAATAAATAATATTTGAGTCTTAAAATTATTAATTCATTTAAAAAAGGCAGAAACTTATGCGAGAGAAAATTCTATTAATGAATACTTTTGATTGATTAATATATATATATATATATATATATATATGTATATATATATACCGTATTTACTCGTGTATAAGGCGCAGCCCTACTTTACAAGTAAAAATGGCGATTTCTTAAAATCTCGTGTATAACGCGCAACATAAATTTGATACGTTAATGAAGAATGACTAAATGAATTTCTGTAGAAAAAAAAAAGTCGAAACAAACATTACACCAGACCAGAAAACAGGACGAAAATGCATTTTTAGACTTCGGGTTTTAAGAGAATGACGGGAAATAGGAATGAGTGACCGTAAAGAGAACTGCTAATTAGTGTTTAGATACTAACTAAACTGGTATAACTAGCTCTGTTGATTAAAAAACTGCAAGGAGTGAAATAAATATGCAGTAAGACTTCAATTAATTAACATTTCCGAGTTTTAATATCTTCTTTGAATAATTTCTTGTTTCATATGTATATAGTTCGACTGCATCCGACAGTAAAAAATTATTACGTGTATAAGGCGCTCCTAGGAGTTTTGCCTTAATTTTTTGAAAAAAAAAAGTGCGCCTTATACACGAGTTATATATATATATATATATATATTTAACGTAGGCACAGAAAAAATATGTACTATAATATTTGGTATGAAACATAAAGGTAACTTTAAAATGTGGACCCCAGTAGCCAAGGTGTAAAAGTGACAAAATATAAAAAATCAACTTAGTGTACAAACGACTTTGAAGTACACTGCTTTCGTTTTAGGTAATGAATTATAAGTGATTTTCAAATTTTCGATTCCATTTTAGATATCAACCACATCTGCCAAATAATAATCAATATTTATATAACTGAAATTCCACATAAATATAACTGAAATTGTATTCTACTTTTTTCACATTTATTAAAATAAGAGTTCAAAGACTACAATAAAACAAGCGGCAGTTTCCTATTCCAATTTAGCCGGCTGATATTGATGTTCAAATTTAACGTCAATTATCTTTACGCTCAATTTACTCCAAATCGATTTTTTGTCACTTGTATCCCTTGGATTCTGAGACATTTTTTCTTATATATTTCAAGTATTCTTAAACTAGTTTATTGTGGCCACCACAAAACGTTCTTCTTTATACATCAAATCGTCTTCAAAAAACTTAAATGGATACGTATTCCTTTTGGACATATAGTTGTTATGCAGATAAGAAAATAAAGATGCATTGAAAAACATAAGCATAACAGCGTTAGTTATTGTATACACACGACTCTCTAAAGTCTAAAACATAGTGCTAATGATTGTGCAATGTTAAGAAGAAATAATTGCAAGCTTTACTTCACAAGGATATATATGGCAAAGTATTCACAATGATCACATAAATTTGAGGTTAAACACTTAACCCTTAAATAACACTGTGCTGCGAAAATGTAATAAACAATGCTCATTATTGTTGCGATAAAATATTACGCTGTTAAATAAGAAAAAGCTTTGAGTGAAATCAATCTGCGATTACGAGTTCCTCCAGTTCGAAAGGTACTGGAAAAAATGGTATATCTCTATTCTAAGAAAAAAAGTAACTAATGCTGTCAGCGATAGCCCCTGGCAATGAATTGTTTTTAATTAAAGTATTTCTTCGCTAATATAAAGAAAACTACTGTACACAGAAATATACAAATTGATGATTTTGTATAGAAGTATTTGATAAATATACAAAATGGTGATTTTGTATAGAAGTATTTGATAAACACGCAGATGTAGATAGTTTTTAATTCAAATAATTATTTTAAGAGACATTTAATGCTAAAGTTGAACTAAATACTTCCATTAAAAAGGATTTATAGAAGCAAAGATTATACATAGAAATTTAAAAATTTTAGATCTTTTTATGCATTCGAATTTCTGGATATGCTGACCGCATTTATTTTTTTTTTTTGACACATTTTTCGATGATTTAATTTCATTTTTAATTCAAATTTTCAACATTTTGAAAGACATTTTTTGCATAATTTATAAAAGGTTAGCATTTTAAATTGTTGCCAAAAGATCAAAAAATAAAATTATCCATCAAATTCCATCAAATAAAAAAATATTTACAAGCAACTATTAGAAACAGAAAAAAATTTGGAATGAGAATTAAATATTACGAGTAAAACGCGAAAAAATATTGCAAATTATGTCATAAAATAATATTTATATGGGAATATTAAAAGATAAAGAAATATTATAAATAATAATTCATTCATTAAATGCATTAGACGCCGTAAATGAAAAAAAGTCATATTTGAAATAGTCAAACAATGATATTGCAAACAGTTTAAATTTAAGAATATATTTACATGAGACATTTCAGATTTCTGAATGATCATTTAAACTATTGTTGCCAATTCTATTCCAATAAAAATACTCACTTTTTAGCGACACATATATCTTCACTTGATTATCGAAAAGAGAAAGAAAACTTTTAACCAATAAATTCCTTCATGTGCGCTAAAAGCACATGAAAGCTTTAAGCAAAAGAAATTACGTCATACTTTAAATGACGAAGTAACATTGCAAAACAGTTTAAATTTAAAAATACATTTTATATTTAGACGAGCCATTCATTTCCTGTTTTCATACGCCCTTTTAAACTGTTGTTGTGAATTCTAAGACTTTAAAAATATTTCCTTTCAAACAAGAAAAGTATTTTTCCGTGAAAATCAATAAAGAAAGAAAAAATAGTGGAAATTACACAAGATTTAAACGATACTTTTAAAAGTATTACTTAAACTTTTTCCTTATACCGCGGTACAAAAAATACCAGTAGTCAAAGTGTATTTCACTGTTCAACTGATCGTGTTTAATTAAGCATGTAAATAGCGACTAAACATATAACAGCAGCTAATTCGACCTTAAAATTCTCCAATTAAAGGAAAATAAATGGAATCCCGTTTATGGAAATAGCGTATTTTTTTTTTTTTTTTTTAATTCAATATCTTGAATTTTATAAAAGTTGTCGAACAAATTAGCGTATTTTAAGAGTTTGTGGCGCCTTCAGGATGGTTGACGAGCGTAGCTCGTATGGGGCAGAGGCCCGTACCCCTATAAATAAAGTACAACACATTTTTTTCAGTCATACAAGCTGCATTGTATTTAGGTATAAACATATTAGCTTGAAGTTTTAGTAACGGTTGTTTCATAGAATGGATCTATTTATCTTAACGTCTATTATGTGAAGTATGATGAAACTCTGTGGAATGGTTCTTGAGATATAAATAATCACTGGATTCATGAGAAAAAGGGAGGATAGCAACTTCGGCCAGTATACATCAGAACCTAATCAGCATGAACTTAAGCTTGAACATGATGATTTGTTGAATTTCGTCGATTGTTTCTTAAGATAAAGAATCCAGAATGTTTGCGTCACACACAAATAAACGGACAAATAGACAAAAGCTTCAGAGACAGAGACGGTAAAAAAACAGTTAAAACATGTTTATACCTTTTTAAAGCGTATAAACCCATTGAAAAGCAAAAGTCAAAAATTTCACTAACCTAATATTTATTTCTTACTGATAAAAAAAGTAAAAATATATGTTCAAATACTTAATTTACTTAAACTGTAACAATGTCACTAGTAAAAAACATCACAATAAAAAACAATTACACAAGTAAAAAAATTATAATGTAAAAACAATGTCACAAGCAAAACAGAACGTGACAATGTAAAAACAGACACAAGTAAAAAGATGTTGCTAAAAAGTTACACATTGCGTTATGTATGGGAGCATTATCAATGCATAACAATATTAAATTTGATGATTATCTTCATTTGAAACACCTAGGTTTATTTTCACAATCAGAGCAAAATTAAATAAATAATTTCAAAAAGGTTTTTAATTAGGAAAATAAGAAATAATTTTTATTTTTAAATGATTTTCAGCAAAATCTTTTGAAATTAAAATTTTCCTTCTATTTCCGTGAAATCATAAAAATTTATTTTTTTTAAACACTAAAACAGTCAAAACGATTTAAATAATGTAAAAAATATTAAACTACTTATTAAACTACTCATTTTAGAATACAGCTATTTCCGAAAAGTAAATTTATTTCCAGTTCTGATATTTTTCGCGAAATTTCTACCATTAATTAAAACCATTTTTTTATATTTTGGAAATAGTGATTCTCAAAATGAATATAGATTGCCAGTGATAATAAAAACATATTTTTAATCAGGATATACTTAATACATGTTTCATAAAAGTTTGTATTTATTACATGTTTTGCTTAATATTCATATCTATTGAATTTGGATATTCGAAATTCCGGACACTCCACCTTTTGCAAAAATCCTCGTCTCTTTCCCGAAATAATATTAAATACGTAAATAAATATATATGTAGTATTGTAGCAAATTTGAGGTTTGAGCATTCAATCGAATGCATTGTTCTCCTTTCAGCCATAAAGGAACTCATTTGAATTCAATAGATAGCCGATAATTTGAGCCATCTAAAGATACAATGAGCCCTCTTATACCTTCGGAATCTTATTATCCACACATTTTCTGAAACAATTCCTAGTATTCAATACAAAGCTCAAGTCTTCCGATGCTACGAATCATCATTGGTGTTAGAAGAAATGAGAATAGTAAAGCTATGAAAGTTATCATCATACTACCAGTTAGAGGAGATGTGGCACGTAGAAAAATCGAACAAATCAAGCTCTTCACTTGATTGCATGTGCCTTTTGGGAAAACCTTGCATTAATACAAATTTTGACGCCGCGTGCGTACTGGCCAATGAAGGAAAATAAAAGTATATGCAAAGCCCACGCCATGTCCAATTTAGGAATAATCTAAAGGTTTAAAGGTTAAGTAAATGTGTAAGATAATGATTAATTTAAAGAGAATTTTACATGGATTAATGAAAAATATTGCTAATAAATAGGTAATTAGTGAACATGTGCGAAATTTTGCACAATAAAAAGGAAATGAAAGGAAATATTGCGAAGGAAAAGTTAAGAATATAATATATATCTGTATGTGTAATTATTTTTTTATTTTACAAAAAACAAATTCTTCTAACATTTATATGTATATATATATGCATATTTCCGTCTGAAAAAGACTTTTTCCGGCATATTTGAATATCCAGTACAGAAAATATTCATTTGGAAAAAATATTTTAATGAGGATTTTAAAATACTCAAAACTTTTTTAGAAAAATTATGATTTTTTTTCGAATACTGCAGTTAACTTAAAAGTCACGTTCACTTTCTGAGTATGTATTTATATCCCAATGTACGTGTAAAAAGATGTCAGCAATAAATTCTTAAATTTCAAAGAATATTTTCTTTTTTTATTTAAAAAATATTTTATTACATGATGGATTACTTCAACAAGAATAACTTTGCGTGTATATGAAAGTACTTCAATGAATCATGGAAAATAATAAGAAAAATTATGTTACCAATTTTAGTCACTTAGTTTTAATTAATTTTTCAAATGAAATCTTGAAATAGAATTAAACATTATTTTTCTTATTTTATAACGCAGTTTTAGATAAATCCTAGAATGTATTTTTAAAAAATATATATTTAAAGCTATCTAATTAAATAGTATAAGCTTAAAGATTTCTCTTGCGGTTAGTTCATTAGTTGTTTAAGGACCAATATTTTTATGATTGATTTATCTCACATATTCTTACATAAGTTTATGTAAATCAGTTCTTTCTTTTATTTAAAAATTCTTATTTAGGAAAATATTTTGCTTCACGTAAAAATTATAATTTTCTGTTTACAATATTAAATTATTGTAGTTAATATTTCAGTATTTAAATTTATTGTTAGTTTAATTTTCTTTTTAAAATGTGTTTTTAGATTGCTGCCTTTTTTAGAAAGTAGATTTTAATAGCTCGACAGTTCAATAATTTGCGATATCCACATTTCTTTTAAATGAAAAGATATGTAACGTTAAAGAACAATTCTCATTTAGGAAAGACAATTTTTAAAGATACAAATTAAAATATATTAAAAGTGTGCTGAAAAATTATAAATGGAATATGCTTTAGTATCTTTATAGTATTGCCAGCATAAATGCATAGAAAACAAGTTTGTATTTTTATTTAATATTTCGTCATAAAATAATTTCATTGTACCAGCTAATGACATTATATTTTAAAATGTATATCAACAGTGGTATTTTGGAAATTCCGTCTAGAAAGTAATTTTCAATTTTTGACCAAGAATAAGAACAACCACATCAATAATATATACAGTCATACAATAAATTGATTTCATTTCTTATGCAAAGTACTTTTCAATTAAAAAAATAAAAATGAATGACGATTCTAATAACAATTTAAGATAATGTAGAAAATTATGAAATATGCTTTAAAAATCTTCAAATTTTCACTGAGAATAAGAACAAGAATAAGAGATACGTCTCTACAAAGAATTGATTTCATTAAACTAACGATTAATAATATCAATTAAAAAATACAGAATAACGATTACAGTATTTTATAACAATATGCAAATTTATAAAATCTTTTTTAATGTCTTCAATGTTTGATCAAGAATAAGAACAACAACAATAATAAACATTGTTGTATAAAAAATTGATTTCATTAAAGTGAGGGATTTTTTAGAAAAAGTATAAAGGAAACAAGAAAAGCAGAGGTACGATTATAGTGTTTTATGACAATGTAAAAGTTATAAAATCTGTTTAAAAGCTCCAATGAAAATATGTTGATTGTTAATTGTCAATTTTTTATTCTTAATGAATAAAAAATTATTTTAATTAATTATTTTAATCATGTTATATCTCAACAGAAGGTCTTAAATGTCTTCTATATTTTCCATGTTTAATTTCTTTTTCTTAAATTCTATCATTTTTTTTTCTTTCTCAAAATGTATATTTTTACACTTCATTTTGTGTAATGTGCAGGCGAATTTTTTTTTTGATGCATTTCTAATAAGAATTTTTCTAGTTGGCTTGGCGAATTCAAGATTTTTTGTTCCCGTGCAGTTAAATCCAAATCTCTCAGTTTTGGTTAATTCGCCATCATAATGAAATTCAAGGGTTTGAGTGGATAAGAATCTTCTGTAGTTCACAATTGTGGTCTACGCAGAATGGTTTTAAAAGAAGGACGATACCGGAATTTTTTTTTTTTTCTGAGAGATCGTCTAAAATTGTCACTGCATTAGAAAGTTGACTCCTGATTTTTTTAGAATTTCGCCGACACTATAATTTTTATAAAGTTCCTTGTTAATTAATTCGAAAGTGCTCCATGTATGTGTAAGGAATATTTTGATACAGAAGTTGAATTCACTCTGCTTATTCGCTTATTACTTCTTGGGATATATATATATATATATATATATATATATATATATATATACACCCCAGCAAGCACATACTTTCGGCATACGATCGGTCCGGAGCCGTCAATGTCGGTTAAGTGTCGGTAGGAGGTTGGCAACTGAAACTTAAGAATCTGCTTTTTTGACAGCCGGTTACAGTAATCGGTCCACTTTTGGTTATATGTCGGCTAGCGACTTATACCGGCAAGTGCGCAGGACCGATATCTGAGTTCTGACAGTGGACCGATCAGATTTGCCAACATCGGTCCGAATTCAGAATATATAATCTTAACCGATTTTTTTTTTCTCAATTTTATTTGAGTTTGAGTTTTGATAAGAAATGTATATTTCATGTATTTCATTAAAAACTCTGACAGTGATAAACAGAAAATGTGTCAAAAATAACCTTTATTTATTTATTTAAAAATATTGTTTTTGAAGTATTTTTTAAAATGACTTCCAATTATTTTAATCACAAAAGAATTTTTAAATTTTCTCCTTTAAATTGTTATTCACTATTAGGAACTTGATCATATAAAAATAGAAAAATAATTTGCAAGGTCATTGAATTTATTTTCTATTTAACTATTCATTTTCAAAGCAATAACTCATTTTCTTATTTTATTTTAATATAAATTACTAAAAAGTGCTTGAAATTATTTTACAAGCTAAAACATGTAAAAGAAATCTACCCATTTTTTAACATAAAAAATCAGTTTTTTTTTTCTAAAATATTATCTCACAAGTTAAAAATAAATTAATATTACTATTTTATTTTAAGATTTAAAAATTATTATTGAAACAATTGTTCGGAATTAATATTGCTACATAATAAAAAAAAATTCTGCAATAAATCATGAAATGACTTTAAATTCTCATTCTAATTAAAAGTGATTAATTACCAAGTTTTTTTATTAAATTAGCTATTTTATATTTTAAATATATATTTCTTAATTTTTTTTTTTTATTATTTACTTTATTATTACATTTAGTAACTTTATAATTCGTAAAAAAATATAATATATATAATAATAAGATAATATATATATGTATATATATATAATATATATGTTACTTTTATTTTATTTTTTACTTAATAAATATACATAATCAACAAAATAACATTGAAACATAGTCGTAAATCATAAATACTACTTTAAATCATTAAATGGCATAACATAATTCTTTATTCTAATTAAAAGTTAATTATTACCAATTTTTTATTATTTAAAATAAGTTTTTCTACTTTAAAAATTTACACTTTAGAAATTAACACAAAGCATGTAAATATGTTATAGTTTCTAATAAAAAATTTTATTTATTTAACAATACTTCTGAAAAAAAAATATTTTTATTTTTTTAAATATACTACTTAAGGATTCTAAAATTTATAAGAAAAGTAATTCGTTTGTTTAGTTAATTTGCTATTTCATTAATTTAAATATTAACTTAATTTTTAAAATCAGGCGCATAAGACAATTACAAGTAAATGAATACATAAATAAAATAACAACACTTTAATATTACAATTTTCCAATCTGTCATTTACGCCAACAACACTCGCCATTTACGAGGCACTTACTGAAAAGCCACACCCTTATTACCACATATAATCCTCCCCCTAAACAGGTCTGACTTGTCTAGTGGTTATGGCGTTCGCCTTCTGCGCTAGGGTTTGCGAGATCAAATCCCACCTGTTCCCGCACTGAAGTATGATCATTGGCTCTCAAAAAACTTGTTAGAGTGTTTAACAGGTGACGCCACCAGAGATTTTTTTGTTTGTGCCGGGCTTCAGTGGGTATTCGTGTGGTTAGCTATCGGCATAGTTTTTTGCCGATACCGGACCGGCTGCGTGCCTCATGAATCGGGCGGCATTCGCGCGGCGTATCAAAAAAGATACGGAACCGATAGCGGCAACCGGCATCGGTCCAATACTGCTGGCAGTGGCAAGCGGCTATCGTCCGATTGCTTACCGATAGCTCTGTGTTTGCTGGGACTATATTGCCATTGATTATGGAACACTTGCGATTTTAGACATTTTACTAAATATCTAGAAAAATACATGAGGAATCATCTCGAAACTCTTAGTGTATAAATATAATAGTATAAGTCATACATTTCCGTGAAGATTTTTTCCCGAAACTCCAAAGGGGACCGTCAACAAATTAAAAAAGAATGAATATCTTTTGAATAACCCTGTCAAAACTAATGTAGCACTGGATAACGACTTGACAACCACTGGCAAGTGGTTGTTGACACTGGAGAATCCAGATGCTGATTGAGCTCTGCGGTCACTTTGGCTGCAGTTGTTTTCTTTTTAGACATTACAACCCGCTTCAATACCCGCCGGTCTCTTTCACTCAGCTTCTCCTTCCGTCCACTATTTAGCTTTGCTGAGCTTGTCTTTCCGCGCTGTGTGTATGCTGTCATGACTTTAGACACCGTACCTCTAGAAACGCCTATAACCCGTCAGTAGTCGCGTGTCGGTCTTTTCGCCGCCCGTATAACTTATCCTCGCTTAACTTATATCACATTACAAATACAACAGAGATCTACCATGTAGCTGACTTTGAAGCTTTCTCAACCACCTTAGTGAAGTAACAGGACACCTCTGTTTTTCTTTCAGGTACATTTTTAGAAACAAAGTTGAAATCGACGAAAAAGTCTACGTAAAAATCACTAATGTGAGCTCATTTTTACTTTTTCCAATAACTCCAGATCTCAGGAATAAAATGCATAATTTAAGAAAACTGCAAATTTATATCTTCTTTGTAATGTTTTTTTCATATATTAGGTGAAAAATATTTCTTATTTTACATATTTGGCATACGGGGGGCCAGCGGCGAAAAGACCGAGCGCGACTAATGACGTTGAGAAAAAAATTGCGACTACTCGCGGGATAAGCTGGGATGTTTCGGTTACCGTTGCTCCAGCTAGTCGGGCTCCTACAATTTGGCCTCTTTGAAAATCTGTGAGGTCTGACATTTTACGCTTCTAACAAAAAAAAAAAAAAAAAAAAAAAAAAAAATGAAAACGTAGACAACTCTTCTAGAGCTCTCTCATACTACCTAATACATGTACTTTTTATATTAAAAAAATCTGGTAGTAAAAGCATTAAAATTGTATTTTAATGCTTACTAAGGCTTACTTAAATGTCCCTTTCATTCACAAGTGTTTCCATTATTTTGATAACCACTTGTATATATATATATATATATATATATATATATATATATTATATGGTAACATATGAACGGTAGGTGGTTTTGGGGTCTGGGTGTCACGATCAGTGAAAATATATCAAAATTTCCCGGAAGAATCCCATCCAAATTTGATATAATTTCGATGACATATTTTGAAAATTTATTTTTAAGTAAAAAAAAAAAATCTAAATAAATATAATTATTTATGTAAACTCATAAAATGTAGAAAGATATTGCTTATCAAACGTGAAAATAAAACTCTCTTGCACCATTTACATAAAATCTATATACACGTTGGTAAAGAATGCATTTTTTAAGAATTATTAGAAAAAACATCTAATCTAGTTACATGTGTCATGTATCAACACTAGTTTAAATAATAATCATTGTAAAATTCTTTTCAAGCTTTTCTTCTAAATTAAGCATCTATAATTATATGAAGAATACAATGCCATAATGCACTTTGCCTTTCTCCTGTTTAGTAAAAGTGACATAGATATTTTTTAAGTAATTAATGACCTCTCAATAGATAAAGCAAATATATTTAACCGTTCGTGTATAAAACTTCGTAATTCAGTTGAGTAATAAGAACACTCATTTAAAAAATGATAAATTGCTGTAATTTTCCACTTGATTACTTAAAATAAATGGAAGTATTAAACTCTCTGTTTTATGTTATGCGTTAATAAACACATTTGTAAGAATTCTTGAATGTTATAAATTTTCGGCACAGATGATACGATGTAAATGCTGATAAGATAGAAAATGTGTCTATAATTTAAAATACAATAGGAAAAAAAAATTTATTTCAATGCAGGCATTTTCCTCAATAATTCGAAAAGCCGATGTCTCTCAATTCAGTTCTAATATAATGATGAACGCATGGAAAAAAATATAATAATGAGGTTATTAAATCTTGAAAAATGAGAATTTAAACCGTATTTAATGCTTTAATTTAGTCGAGAAAATCCTTCCTTTTTGACATAAAGATCATTATTTTCACTGTAAGAAATTGGCGTAATTCTTAGTTGAAATAGAGATAAGAATTGTAAGATTTTGGAAAGAAAGAAAAACTTTTAACGTTTTCTTTTGGAAACACATTTTCACAGTACATTCTAAATGCAAAATACACAGTCAAAGTACTCTAAAATGAGTAAATCGATTAAATTGTATGAAATTAAATAAGTTTGGAGTAAAAAAAAAAACCTTTTGTTTTGTCAATTTTTAAACATTATATATTATCAAACGCAAACAAAACGATAATTTTGTATCCTGTAATGGTTTATTATATGTATGGTGCCATGAAAAATGTTTATTTGTGTAAAAATTAAAATATGTATAGCACTTTAAAATACTTTAAAAGAGAGTTTAAATTATAAAGTGTCTTTTTATGTTAAGTTTTAATTACCAACGTTTAACAATAAGAACGCAACTACAATTAATCTCTCGCATATGTTACATGTAGTATATGTGTTACACATATGTGCAATGGATGGATATCAGCAGATTTACAAGGCAATTAAAATAAAAAAGGAAACAAAACCTTATTCATTAGAAATCAATTATAATAATGGAAAGTTGGAATTCAACACAGTCATACGTCTTCAGCGTGAGCTTCTCTAGACATTTAGTCAAACGACATCAAACCATTATAACAATTTATCCTACACTTCTTTCAATCCTCCATGTTTTCATACTTTAGGGTGCAGGAAAACACAATGATAAATCTACGAATCAACGGTGAAGTTATAGTTTTTAAGTGTTTTCCACCAAGATATGTCTTGACAGACCAATTTCATTTTATTATGCGAATCGAGATCTAACTAATGTTACATTTTCACTCGGGAACTCGATAAGGTGATTGTCTGTTCTCTCTCTTACCTATCTGTAATGCATGCCACATCGCACCTGATAAATACTCACAGATTCTTTATTAAAGTGCCAACTTCTAAAATACAAACGAAAAACATTTCGAGATTTTTTGTGAATTCTGGTTTTATTATTATTTTTCTACAATTAAAAAATTTGTTTTTCTGTTTACATGATTATTGTCTGCGGAATGATTTATTTATATTCATTGTTTTTGTAATATTACAACTGTATATATACTTTTTTGTAAAAATACATGTCTGATTCCATTTTTAAATTGTCCGTGTTTTCATCAAAGAACTGTGTTATAAAAATAGAAAAAAATAATAATCAGGGCTGAGAGCACTCAAACCCTAATGGTTGACTTTTTAACTAAATTCTAAAAATATTCATAGATAGTTTGCCATTAAAAATGGCAAAAAAAACTATTAAAATTTAATGGTAAAAATTATCCATTTCAACCGGAGCTCTAAACCCTAAAATACTGCAAAATTTTCAAAAGCAGAACAGTGACTATTTTATTAATGTAACAATACTCTTTTCTTATTTTGAAAATATTTGTGCATTACATTAGAAGTTTTTTTAAATACTGGGATAGCAATAAATAAATGACAATTTTTGAAAAAAAAATCAACACCAACAACGAAAAAATATCTGTTGAATTTAAATAACGGTTTTTAACAGCTCATTAAAAAAATAGTCTGTTTTCATGTTTGATTTATAGTTCTTTTTTAAAATCTATATTAAACATTCAGTTCTCATCATAATTGTTCCAGTGATAAAAAATAGAATGTTTAATTAAATGCAACAGTCAATGCTTCGATCTGGATATTGGGTAAATCGTTAAAAAGATCTGTTTAACTTGTAGTCGCAAACCAGTTTCTTTTTATAAAAATTATTCTCTTAAAATCTCAAATTATTCTGTTATTTCATAGTGATGCAAAACTTTTTTTCTACAATTTAATGCCGTTTCCTAAAAATTATAATTTTCAAATCTAATATAAACATATAATCTTTTACAGTTGAAAAATACTAATATAAATAAGATTTAAAATAACATAAATCTGTGTGTTAAAATAGCAAATAAAGCCTTTGTGCAAAAACGTTTAAAGATAAAAAACCAACGATTATAAATGCACAAATAAAGTAAGAAAAGGTAGCAAAGAGCCGTTTCGAATCTACAATGGAGATTCTTCATCAGTGCAAAACTCAGCGAGCTAAAACAGCCGTTTCGAATCTACAATGGAGATTCTTCATCAGTGCAAAACTCAACGAGCTAGAGAAAGCAAAACTGAGCTAAGAGACAGAGAGACGCAGGCTTATATACCCGCTACAGAAACGATCCCGCCTAAAGGAAAGCAACCAATGAGAAGAGAGCAGCCTAACAACTGGCTGGACAAGTAGCGACATCTACCGGAGAATAAACAAAACAAAAGCTAAAAAGCGAGGGAAAAAAAAGGTTTAAATTAAATTAAAGATTTCCAAATGCTAGGAAAATAAGGCGTACTTGATAAGTCATTGACTAAGGAGTGAGAATTTTTAATGATGTGATAAGCTTCCCAAAAATCAAGATCAAGAATGGAAGGACACTTTTGGATGATGGTAGCTGAAGAAAAGTTAAACTTATGTTGTAAAGACCAACAATGTTGAGCAATGGAAGAGCGTTTAAGCTCTTGATTTTTGACATACCTTTTATGTTCCGTTAAACGAAATCTGAGAGCACGTTTAGTCTGACCAATATAAGAAAGGCCACATTGGCAAGAAATTTGGTAAATACCCCAGTTATCTAAGCGATCAATGGGATGCTTAAGATTTGAAAAGGCAATTTTATTAACAGGAGAAAAAATAACATTGAAATCGAACCTTTTTAAAAATTTTAGCAACTTGCTGACTGATTTTGGGGAAAAAAGGCAAAACAACCAAAGTATTGGAATTTGAATTAAAGTTTTTTCTTTCAGATTGGGTAGATTTATTTAATTTTCTATGAATTGAATCTATAATATTAGGGGAATAACCACGATCAACAGCAATAGCTTTAAGATAATTAAGTTCATCACTGAGTAACTGAGGTGTTGAACAAATATTGAAAGCCCGGAAAACAAAAGTTTTAAAAGCCGCAACTTTCTGGTTAGGAGGATGAGAAGAATATCTATGAGGTGGAAGACTGACCGCAAAAGGTTTACGAAAGACAGTAGTCTGAAAATTATCATCATCGCGAATAACAAGAACATCAAGAAAAGAAAGGCAATTGTTCGCTTCAACTTCAAAATTAAATTGAATGTAAGAATCAATAGAATTCATAATAGAGAGAATATGATTTATATCAGTATTCACATCAATTAAAGCAAAAATATCATCAACGTAACGAACATAAAACTGAAATTTTAAGACTTCAAACAATTTTATTTCAAAATAGTGCATGTAAAAATCACATAAAATCGGACTAAGAGGGTTACCCATAGCCAAACCGTCAGTCATACGAAAGAAATTCCCGTTAAATACAAAAGTGTTTTGAGACAAGCAAACACGAGTGAGATGAATGAGCTCCTCAATTTCGAAAAAAGAAAAATGAAATTCACAGAGCCTTTTCTTCAGGCAATCTAAAGACCCTTCGACAGGAACATTAGTAAATAATGATGTAACATCAAAAGAAACCATCATGTGTCCTTGTGGCTTAAAACTGTGAAGTTTCTTGACAAATTCAAAAGAATTTTTAACAGTGAAGGAATTACCGCTTGAAAGAGGAGAAAATATGGAAAAAAGATATTTAGCAAGTTTATAAGAAGCCGTACCGATATTGGAGACAATGGGTCTAAAAGGAATGTCAGGTTTATGAACCTTAGGTAAAACATAAAACCTGGCACAATGAGCAACTGAAGGAATAAGAGACCTCTTTAATTTAGCAGGAATAATGTGCGAAGACTTAATGGCAGATTTGATAGTATCAATTTCAGGAGAGGAAGGGTCTTTGTGGATATCCACATAGGGACCATCATTAATTAATTTCTGAGATTTCTCCAAATAAGTAGACTTGTCAAGAACAACAATCTGACCACCTTTGTCAGCCTTAGTTATGGTCAAATTCGGATCAGAACATAAACTTTTAAGACAATATTTAACAGAACTATTAAGATTTGGTTTATAAATTTGTTGTATTTGTATTGTATTTGGTTACATTTATAATCGTTGGTTTTTTATCTTTAAATAAATCTGTGTGCTTACTAAATTTTTATCTGTATACACACACTTTTTATCTGTATCTACAAAAGTAAGCTTTTTGGAAGCTACAGTTATCTAGAGATTTAGAAAAGAATCTACTAAAATTGTAGTAATCTTACTAAAATTTTATTTGTAACCCGGGTAGTACCAGGCAAGTACCATAAAAAGTTCTAGGCATCCCACTTTCCTAAAAAATCTTTAATAATTTTTACACATTTTTTACTTATTTACGGTGCAGATATTACTGTATTACATGACTTTTTGTTGTTTCCGTTACATTAAAATCTCCAGGAATCCCAGTTGTCTAGAAAAAAAAGTAAATTTACAGATATATATTTTCTTAACATTGTAGTGAGAATTTGCATTGACATTTCTTTATATATCAATATATGAAGTTGGAGTTTCTTTATTTCATTTATTTTAGTAGGAACAGAATATTAAAGTTACTGAACAATTTCAATATTTTGCCGAAAAATTAAAAAGTTATGAAGAGTAATTTTCATAGAATTTCTCATTTTAAACTGTTCAATACATAATTTTACTTTTGTAAACATCTATTTAATGCTTAATCATTTTAGGGATCACAGAAATAGATTAATTTTAACATTGAAACAGATCAAAACAAGATTAATCAATAATAAAGAGTTAATATTCAAATCCCTATAGGCTACTAAAGTTTAATTTGTTAAAGAATCCCGCAATATCGAATATTTTGATTAATGATTTGATGAAACACGCTTATTCTTTTTTTAGATCATTTAACAGCTATATTTTACTGTAGAATTTAAACTTAATTCGACAATCTTATATAACCGTTATTCCAAAAGGAGCACCAATGATATCATATAATATCATTGTACAATAAAGCGTTTGATTTAAATCATTTGAATTTACAGAACTTGTTTATTTTCTTTCAAAATATAGATTGAAGGGATTAATTGCTACTTTTAAACGTGTATTGTCTACTATGAATTTTAACAAGATAACATACTAAATTTTAAAAGATAACATACTAAAAGTTTAGATATTTTTATCAATAAATATGTCATGTACGTCTTAGCGCATTTTTTTTAATTTTACGTGCACAATTAAACTTAAAACGAGCAATAAAAACGCAGTGTGAATTCTTATTAATATTACACTAAGTGTATAAGAAAACAGAATGCAATATTTATAGCAGCAGAAAAGATTCAAATTAATCCTTCACTGCACGAAGTTTTCTATTTGCATGAAAAAAATTGAAATCTGTATATCGGTCCTGTATATTGTTCTAACAATGATCAAAATATTTAAAAAATAAATAAATTTTAAATTTTCAGCTAAAATTTTATACTTTATGGCGTGTACCCTATGTACACAATTAGAGTTTTTAAACAATGTATTGCTCTATTTTGAAAAGAAATGAGCTTAAATTAACTAATTTTATCTGCTTAACACTTTGAAACTTTTTAAAATATTAATATTTTCAATTGTTTAGTGAAAAAAATGAAAGTAAATTTTACGTTAATAGCTTTAACATTTTTGTTTCCGAAGAACAAATTCTAAGTTTTGAGAAATTCAGCCTTTTGATGTGGACAAAATATGTGTTATTAAGTTCTTTGGACTGTTTGTGATCAGAGAGAGAGATCATATTACTAGATCGAGCACTATAGTTGCTACATATTTATATAATTACGATAGCGTTTAAACAGTGTTGTGAACTCTTTGTTCCTGTATATATATACACACACACATATATATATATATATATATATATGCAGTTATTCTCTTATATTTTCACTTGGCTAACACTCTATATCTTACAGAAATTCTGAAATTCTACTTTTCTCTGTATACATAAAATTAATACGTTAATATAAATTCACAGTGTCACGTATAGGCAAATATATAATTTATATTTTAAAAATATACATTTTAAATATATAAAAATAACATTTCAACTTTCTTCAGCAATCTCTATCTATAACTCTACGAAAAAAAAAAAAAAAAAAAAAAAAAAAAAAAAAAAAAAACTGTTTTCACAAGTCATGATCAGAAGTTATACTTTCAAAGATCTTGTGATGGCAACTTGTCAGTAGCGTTATTTGGAGAAATATCAAAGAGGCCTATGTGTCAATTTGTAAAATATATGAGCAATAAAATTTTTATTTTTTCCAACAACGGATATAAAACACTTTGATAAAGAGGAACGGAAAAGGAAACGCCTGTTTTAGAAATAAGCAGTAAAAAAGGAAATCGATCTATTTTGAATTTATGGTTTCCTTTTAAAATTATTATTATATAAAACGACGCAACAACAACAATATAAATTATTTTTATAGGTAATCTAGTCATTTTCATTAAAAGCATTATATTATTTTTAAACCAGTGAAATTTATTGTAGTTTTTTGTACAGTCAAATGAATATCTTTTGCATTAATATTAATTTTTGTATTTAAATGCATGTTTTCAGTGCTATTTGTTTTATAATAATAAAAAAAATCTAAATTTCTATCTGTGATCTTCGGCAGACTGGTTTATATATATACATATATATATATATATATATATATATATATATATATATATATATATATATATATATATATATATATATATATATATAATAAATGAGTTTTGCAGCAGTCTTTTTCAATATTCATTTTGAGGGAAATCTACCTTTGGTCAGTTCAAAAAATTATATTTAATATATAAATAAGTGAAATTATTACTTTCCTCTATCTTTAAGAGAAAAAAGGTTAGATTCATGAAAGTTTTCTACATTCTATTTTCGATGAATTTATGTGTTCCAGAAGGTCCTGAACAATATCTGTACGTATTTAGAAAATATATGTCTGTGAGTTTATGCGTCATTCTGTCACTCTGTAAATTTTTAGATAACAGAAATAAAGATTCGCTGAATGAAAATTTCCCCTCGTGTTTGTTGATTATTTCCAAAGATTATTGCTGTTACAATAAGATGACACTGTAAAAGGCAATAAACTGATTTTTTAATAAAATAATGTTAATTTTTGATCAAATAATGTAAAGGACTCACTCTATATGCATATATATATTTTTAAGTTTCAATATATAATAAATAATTTTATAATAATATATAACATTTTTGTAATTACAAGTGTTTTCGAATCTACTTATATTTGAATTCAATTTGTCAATTAGATTTTAATATTAAAAATTCATTATTTTTTAATTTCTCTAGATTAATATCGCACATTATTAAAAACATTTAACATAATAAAATTTCATTAAGGGGACGGTGGACGTTATTAATTTTTTTTATAATAGCAATATGAAATTTTATGCATATAATGCATTTCATCAAAAGCATATAGAACACTTTCAAAAAAATTTCCAATCTTATTAAAATTTTTAAATCTTTTAAAATAAATTAAGTTTTTAAACGAATTTTCAAATCGTTCCTTGTGTTTTCATTTTTGAGATATTTTCTTGTTTTTGCATTTTTATCACTTAAAACTCTATTATAAACAAATTTGTGTAAGATTTTTTAATCTCTCGAACAGTTAATATTTTACAGAGTTTTTTCTAAATTCCATATCAATTTTCATCAAAATTTTGCCTTTTATTAAGTAAAAAATCAAAGTTGACTATCCTAATGAAGACGAATTTTAAAAAGCTTACAGAGTTTTTTTTATAAGCAATATCAGGATACATAACAATATAGGAAACAATATCGATTTTCATCAAAATTTTGCCTTTTATTAAGTAAAAAATCAAATTTGACTATCCTAATGAAGACGAATTTTAAAAATCTTACACAGTTTTTTTCTTAAATAACATCAGAATACATAACAATACAGGAAACAATATCGATTTTCATCAAAATTTTGCCTTTTATTAAGTAAAAAGTCAATTTTGACTATCCTAATGTAGACGAATTTTAAAAAGCTTATACAATTTTTTTATAAACAATATCAGGATACTTCTTTATCAATTTCATAAATATTGATAAAAAAATTATGTCGCAAGAAGCATATGAAAAATCTAAAAACGCTGAAAAATTAGTTTCGAGAAAAACAGATTTAAAGTACATAAATAATCTTAACTTTATTATTTACTTTTTAAAACCTTCATAAATGATATTTTAATAAGAAAAAACTGTTTTGGTACTATTATACCACAGAAATAGGCCTTTTTTGCCGCTACTTTGCCATAGACGACTTTGCTCAAATAAAGGTCCACTGTCCCCTTAAACATTCCATTTGCATTTAAAGGAAATAATCTAATGTTTCATTGACTATCTTGTTTACAGCTTTAAGAATTAAAAATATCAAAATAAAAAATGTTTTTCGCTTTCACTTTTTAATTAGATTTATTGTCTTGTTCTTAAAGGTAATTTTTTAAAACCTTAAAATCCACAACACGCAAATAAAAAAATGTTGAAAAAGTTTCTTACATGGTAATTAAAAAAAGTTTAATCTGTTTTAATACACTTTTAATTGAAAACCCGTTACGAAAGAATAAAAGAAATAATAAGAGAAATAATTTTAATTAATGTTTCACCATTACTTATTAAGTTTTGAATTTAAAAGTTTCAGAGTATTTTTTTTTAATTATGTGATTTGTAAAAAAAAAGAATATATATGGGTGATTATCAAAATAGGGGACAATTTATGTCTTTCGGCATACAAAAAAAAATTGAGAGGTTTTCTGTCATGTTTTTATATTTAGATATGTTTGTCTTAATATTATTCATTATTTGCAGTAAATAATTACTCACTTTTTGATTAAAAACACCTTAAAATAACAGAATAAATGTTCAAAATGTCATTAGCACGAATGTCCACAACAGCTGTACCTTGTATATACTAGCTTTTTCAAGAGTTAATATCATGTTTATAAAATAAAACAAATGTTATTCTTTCTTTAAATTAATCAAGAAAAGGATTTATCCAATAAATTTTTTAAAAAAAATAAAATTATAGTATTTAAAAAAAGAATTAAAGTTTGTCCTCCATATTCTATTTTCAAAACAAGGTCATACTATAACAGCTGGTTATTAATCAAAATTTCATTTTCACACATGACAATAGTTTGAAAATATAAAGTTTCTCCGTGGCAACAAGTAGCCATTTAATCCCAGCCTGAAAATAGAAGCATGTATTGTATTTTAAGAATAGAAGTTGAATATTAGAAGCGTACATCAACTGTATGTCATTAGAATGGATAATAATTTTCATGTTTATTTTATAATTAAAATTTTTATTTTACTTATTTGCATAGGACTTTTGTGTTTTAAAAAGCCCCAGAAAGGACTATTGCATTGTGATTATATTATGGCTCATAATCTTATTTAAATTAAAATTTCTCATTAACATGGACAAATATCAGTGTCATTAGCATGTTTTTCTGTCCATGCTAAATATTGCTATGTGCGTAAATGTAACCATTGCTTATATTGTATCTTTTATAAAGTTTAATTTCACATATAAATTTAGGTATTACATGTATTATCCCTAAAATATGCATTAAATCTGTCAGAAAATCACTAAGACAGCTTCTTACATTGTTAGTGTCAGAATGTTGCTCATGTAAACAAATTTGCTCTTTGGTAATGTTTTTATTCTCCTTATATGTACATATGTAAATATTGAAACCATTTGCTAATAAGGAAGGCTAATAAATATAAAAAAATATTTAAACAGGAAGAAAATAAAAATTTCTTAATATATTTATTCCATGCAATTTATTTTGTCATTAGCATGGCTCAAAAAATACTAATTATTTTTTTAAGTTAATTTTTAAATATTTAGCTCTGCTGACTACATGTAAAGTATACCTAATATTATATTAACAACACCTACTTTTTTAAGAAATTTTGCTAACAGTAATTTTTTTAAGATTTCACTTTTGAAATTGTCCCCTATTTTGAGAATCACCCATATGTCCTTAAAAATATTTCATCGTTTAATAAACATGGATTTAAAATATTATTAGTCATCATTTAGAAGACTATACTTTGAATTTAAAACAAGGCAAAGTTTATAATTTCCATAGCAATTTGTTATAAACTATTTCGAAACTATCTCAAAAAGGATCTCAAAATTTGCATTTTCTATAACATAGAAATCATTTACATAAAAAAATGAATGATTTTATACAATTTAAATTGTAAGAAATCAAACATTATGCCTATTTACAATAATATTTATGCTTCTTCATCAGTATACGCAACTCGCAATATAATTTTAAAACAATAGGAACGTTGCTCCCCAGTTCAATTTTACAAAGAATTTTTCCTATAGCATATCTGAATCGTTTTACATTATAATTAATGTATTTTTCATTTATGTCGCATTTTCTTTCGTTAGACACTTCTAGTTTTGGAGAAGTTGAGATATATTACCCTACGTCTTTGTAGACATTTAAAACTCACGCTAACAAAAATTTGCATTTTTTATGCAATACAAGGATCTTTTGACCTCTGATTGTCTATGGGAAGATACTTACTTTAAAATATTGTAATTCAAATAAAAAATTTCTAGAGAACGCCTTCATCGTTTTAACTTAAGCTAACGTCTTCTGTGGGTTAAATTAGGATCATAATAATTAGAGTTGCCACATCCACAGTGACAAAAATGTTGAACAAGGATTTTTAATCGATACATAAAATATGGTAAATAATTGTGAACACAGAAACTATGTGTAACAAAATTTTCTTTTAACACACACACAAAAAAATATATTGTACGCACACACACATAGATGCCAACATCTCTTAATTATTGTGGAGTCTGGTTCCAAAATTTTATAGTCAAACCAGAAAAGGTATATAAGGAAATGTGTTTTTTTTCTACGAGGCACATTTTCCATTTCATTCTGGAATTTTTGGTTAAATAAAATTTCCGGTTAAGAACATGTACATATTTGATCGGACCCCGGAATAATTAAGAGATTTTGGCACCTATACATACGTTGTTAAAAACACTTGCGTGAAATTACAAAAAATCTACAGGTAATCAATTATCTTAAATCCTATGTAAAATTGCAGGTATTCGAAAAACCGAGATTTTGTCATGTGACAGAGAAGTTATTCAGTAAATTTAAAATAGAATCTATAAATGAACATCATATAAAATGGCCAACACACTCTAAATTTAATTTTAATTATATAGTGAAACCTCCGAAAGAGGAACCGGAAATTTTGTTCCTTAAATAAATGTGTCCCTTATTCGGAGTTTTTATTAAAGTGAAACTTCCAAATAAGGGACAGCTTTGGGACCGGAACTGTTGTCCCTTAAATAGAGGTGTCCCTTATTTGGAAGTTTCACAGTAGTACTTCAATTTAGTTTTTTAAAATTAGGAAATTACTTAATCTTAAGTAAGATTCAAAGAATGTGATGTTTCCGAATAAATTTGAACAACTGTGTTATTACACTTTAAAGCAGTTCCAGCCATTTTGGAGTTTGAACCTGAAATTTCTTGACAATGGAAAAGCGCCTAGTACTGAACTAAATGAGGTATTGTTAATGCATACAAAGTGTGTCTTAAAGAATTAAGCGGTTGAAAAATTCCGCTAATTCTGACGAGATGATTTTTCGTAAAAAATGCAGTTAAATTACTTGTAATTTTTTTATTACATCGAATTTTAGTGCAATATTTACAGCAGCATTACTGGCAGCATTGCTGTTCGCAGTATTTTCCTTAAATTTAACGTATTTTTATTGACAGCGCAGTTGTTTGGAATAATTTTACTTCTATAGAATTCAACTGATATTGCAATATTTCCATTTCAAAAATTTACTTTTTTTAAAAACTTGTCATGTTGTCTTTTTTATCGATGTAGACCAGGATTTTATCTTATAAGATCGCTCTTTTATATTTTATACTATAATTATCGTTTTTTGCACGAAGGAAACATTTAGCTTTAAAAATATTACTAAAAACATCAGTTATACGAAAGATTCCTGAAACTAAAATTATCCGCGTACACTGTAAAAAAATCTGCAAAGGTACTAAACCTTTTCTAGGAAACTGGGATTCTAAGAACTTTTCCTGTAACGGTAACAGCAAAAATTCAAGTTTCAGAATCGATTACAGGAATTTTTCCTGTTATCATTAACTTCACAATTTTTTTTTACAGTGTATACAAAAGCATAAATGTAAGTAAAAAAAAGTAATAATAACCTAAATAAAAATGTTAAAGAAATTTTATGAAAACTTCAGACGTGAAATTTATTACAAATCTTGCGGAACATTCCTGGTAAGCTATTTTTAAACGGTAAATATCTCTAAAATAACTTCACTATTACTAAGTTTGTTTTAAAAATATATTGTTCGATATTGTCTGATACAACAGTTTTTAATAAGAAAATAGTGCCAAGTATCCACTGCGAAATTTGTTTATTGTTCTACGCTACCTCATTATTTGTTTCGACTTTACAAATTCGCCTTGTATTTTTAGATTTGCTATAATTGCTTTTATTTAAAGTGCAAAACTAAGCAAAAATATATAAATATATATTTAAAATCTTTCATTAATTGTAAACATTTTAATAAAAAGTAACTCTAATCTTTCAAAACTAAAAAACAAAAACAATAAAAAGAAAAAAAGGGGACAAAATACATTCTTTAAAATTACATGAAATACTAATGGTTTGTTGCACGCGATTCGGCTATTTAAGAAAACGTGTTTTGTGAATTTATTTTTTCAAAAATTTAATCAAATTACTGCAGCCATAAAGCAACATGAAGAAAATAGTTTCTTGTGATTGAATTATTTGCATTCTGCGACTTTGTTTTAATACTTTCCAAAGTTATTTGCAAACAGTTCCCATAAATTCCATGTAGATGCAAAATGTTTGTGAACATCGGTGCACCAACGGGGGAGGGGGGGGGAGCTAAAGGTCTGAAGCCTTTTCCATATCTTAAGATTAAACTATTTAAAGTTTTCTAAAATTATAAATAAATACTTTTATTAGTTTTAATAGATTCTGCAAAAGAGAAATTTTGAAGAATAGTAATATCTTTTTCACAGTTTTTGCTCTTCTCCCAGGTTTCGCTGATTGCTCCCCCATTCCACCTACCAGTCTTCGTTCCGTATCAAATTAATAGAAAAATCGTATGTCCGAGAACTACACATCTTATCCATTTTTAATGATATATATATATATATATATATATATATATATAAAAAAAATCAAACGATATCTGTACAGTTTTCTCTCCAGATCAGTAGGTATCTTAGAATTGCTCTTGAGTGGAATATGTACACAGCTGCGGCGAGGACAGAAATCCATTGCTATCAAATCCAGGAAACGTGTGTTTTTTTCGGCACAAGGTAAGCGTGTTCTTTTCTGTCGTCTATTTGAGTACACACACACAACTGGTCACCTTGTGTAGAGCCCTGGATTGTGAAAGTGCCTTCGTACCATAGTAGTGTTGTTTCTTCTTCCTGATGCTGCAAAATTTTTGTAAAGAATTGAGGCACAGTAGTGCGTCTTCTCTTTCGGATCGAAAGAACTGGGAAACTGTCTTCTGCATATGTTGTAACTCTTGATCAGACTGGAACATGTCTTCAGAGCACAGAATCTTGGGATTAATGTTGATCCCAGAGTCGTTGGACCACACTGTGAAACACATTGAGACATGAAGCAGCATCCAAAGATTAAGAAACAAGATGGGAATTTTACGGCAAAATCTTTAATGGCAACAGTACCACCGTCACTACAGAGAAGAGGGAAGAATTAAAAAACCCACAGAATTTTCCTATATAGAAGAAATATACGCTCTATGTTTTGACAATCTAGTCTTATCTAAGATGAAGAAGAGACAGACGATGTTATGTATATGCTTGATCTATCTAGCTGCTTTTTTTAATTTGTACTTCTATTTTTCATCTTTTACTTAAAAAATTTACCTTTTACATATAGTAATTACATATATATATAAACCCTTGAAAAGTCTTTTATCAACGTTAAGTTAATGAGATTTTATTTTAAAAAATCAAATTCAGATATTGTTTAATTTAATCATGTTGAATAATATTGATTGTGATGTCAGTAAATCTATTTATTTTTAACTTTTAGATTTGTATATTTCCAAAAAATTGTCAAAAGAAGTTTTTTACTATCTGTAATTATATTATAATTTCTTATATGTCAATATTACAAATATTATTAAGCTGATTCCACATATCTACATTAAAAGCAATATTTTTATTTTATTTTTAAGAAAGTAAAAATACGTAAATGTTAAAAGTTTATTGTAATGAGTGCTTAATACGTTGAACTTTATCTATACTAATAAAATAACAAATCGCTCTGTCTGCGTGTGTGTGTGTGTGTGTGTGTGTGTGTGTGTCTGCGATGGCTAGCAAAATCTATGGGACGTACGAAGCTCAAAATTTTTATGAGAGTAGCCCAATATCTCTCCTGATGCACCTGAGCTTCAGAATTTCGAAATTCTATTTATTAACTGAGTAATTAATTAAATTCCAAAGATCACTCTCATAAAAAATCGCCTTTTTTCTTCTTTTTTTTCTCTTCATTTAGTTATGGTTGGTTGGTTGCATAAAATTTTCGCATAAATAATTTAAAAAGCTGGAACAGACCTTTAAAATTCATAGACTGGCAAACTGTCAGTTTAAATAATGATTTTTTATCACAGCGGTTGCAAACCATGGAGGAAAAAGATAGGTGGTGGTGAAGTAAACCGAAAAAAGAGTTGCAATATTAAACCATTTATCGCTCAAATATTAATGTCCCAAATAAAAGCATGTGGAAGGGATTTTGTATTAATAAGACGAATTGAAAGAATTGAATAACAGCTGAAGCGTATTTTATGAAGAAATAGTAATTTTTTAAAATGGTCTTTTTTCTATTATATTATTTATTTTTAAAAAATGTTTGCTTTTAAAATAATTGAAATTGATAAATTCGAAATAATTTAAATGTCAAAATAAAATTAAATAAAATATTGAAAACATTTGATTTGAACTAAAAATTGTATTACTAAAAGATTTCTTTTTTTTTCAGAACTTTTTAATACTTTATAACGTAGATGAAAATATGTTTTTAATTTAACAACATATTAATAACTCTATGTCAATATATAAAATATATTTATGAAAACATTCTTTTAAAATCATGCGCGAAAACTTAAATAACAAATATTAGTCTAAAATATAGATTTCAGAGTGCAGACGATTTTAAGACATTAACGAAAGAATGTTAACTTTTCAAGCAAAATCTTAAATGATGCTTCTATATTGATATTTCAAAGTGACGGCTAGGTTACATTTATGTTATATTTAAGTTACGGTAGGGTAATGTTAAGTCGCAGTTGGGTTACAGACAGATTATGGTTATGGTACAAAAGTTTAGGGTTAGGAATTTGTCCACAGAGTCAACATTACGCATGCTTTGATTAAAAATATACACTTTTGTTAAATGGCTCTGAAATTATAATACTATATACCAATCTTTTATCATCGCGTATCGATTCATTCACGGTATAGTCGGATTTAAGAATGATATAATTAGTTTGAAATTCAAAATTTTTCACTTGGGATTTCTATGCGAAAAAAATAATTAGTTACGTGATTTAACAGTGATTTTTACGGGTAAATATCAACACTTTAACACGAAACTAACGCAATCTTTGGATACATGTTCCCTCCCGTGTTTCTCATTGCTCATTTTAAGTATTTCTAGAGCTTAATATTAGTTGTTGTTTTTAAAACCGATTTTTCACAAAGTCAGCTGCGACGTATTTCAGACAATGCATTTCTGCATGCTTCCAGTTATTGATAAAATCATACAAATTTCAAGTTCGTTTAATATTGTTAATACGGACCCGGGCAACGCCGGGCGGGTCAGCTAGTAAATAAATAAAACAACTGCTATAAAAATTTTCCTATCAAATGAGAATATTTATAAAATCTTAGCATATGCGTCAACATAACGCATAAAGAATATGTACACGAACAATATATTCGCCATTCTTAAAAATCGTTAAAAATGTCTCCTTCTGGTCTAAATAAATGTCTAAAATAAATGATGTACTCACTATTGTTATTTTTGTAAGTTGTTAGATAAACGTATTTAAATAAAAGAAATACTAATTGCTGAATAATTTCCTCAGACGCAATAATTTTAAATAAATAACTTGTCGTAGCAAAGCATATGTATAATTGTGTTGTAAGGTTCATTTGATTTCACATTTTTTTATAACCTTGTTTAAAAGTATTTAAACGTAAAATAAAATATAATGGCTTCAAAAAATGAATTCTGCCTTCGATATTCTTTAGGGAATCAATATATCTGTTTTGGTATAATTTCCACCAATATATCCAAGAAGAAATTGATTTTTTAAGTGCAGTTTTCTGTTATCTTCGAAATATCTCAACTGTATTCAGGAAAAGGGATTTGATTTTAAATCCCGAAAGAGATCTTCTGTGGTTGGATTTTGTTGGATTTACAAAAAGGAGATTTCAGTATTAGTATGTATTTTTTGCTTTCATCTATAAAGATCATACATGTTAAGAAAAAGTATAAAATGTATTTATTTATTTTTATTATATAAGACTGCGATTTCTAAACTGATTTGAGTATCCTGTAAATGAAAAAAATGTATAATAGACGGTAGTCGTTTCAAGTTCTATGAATGTTTGTTTCAGCGGAAATTTTATATATAATTATTTAGAACAGAAAACTCTTTATCTATTAAAGAAAGGAAAAACATGTGGGTGAATACACTGATATAATTTTGATTGTGGGAATAATCCGATTAAATATTTTAGCTTTAAAAAAGAACTTTAGACATTGTACAAATTCAATTTTTTTCCCATCTCATACACGGGAAAAATGCATTTTGTTGTAAAACTGTATCACTATTTTAGTTATTTTATATGGATTTTAAAATCATTACCAAAAACGAGTTCAATTAAATCCATCGTTCCGCCATTCAGTCAAGACATAGGAAAATAAATCATTTGTAGTAAAAACAATACAAACAATTAGCTATATTTCAGGCTAATATTTTAAAAATAAATTAAAAAAATACCATTAAAAAGTAATGGAAAAAATAACATGTACACAACTATGCATAGTCGGATAAAAAATATTTTTAAATGGAACTATTAAAAAAAAACTAAATGTATTACTATTTTTTATGATATATTTAGTAATTTTCAAAACATGATTTTTTCTTCTATCTCAGCGAAGAATATTTGTCAAAAAATTGCAACTTATAACCTTGAGTAAAAAAAATTCCCGCCAAGGGGTGTTTCTTTGGCTCCAAAATTTCTCATTTGTGTGATTGTTAGCCATTTCACAAACCAATTTTTTATAATCGAAATACTGAACCTAGGATCTATATGACTGTGTAATTTGTTTGTTCAAGATGTATTATCTTTTCAATCGAAAAAGTGTTTAACATGTTCGCTGCTGCTTACATGAAGATGTGATGATAGTTAATGCCGCAGTGTAAAAGTGAGTTTTTCCCAGAAGCCGGTTTATTATTATTTTTTTTTTGACAAAGAATCAGTGAAAGATTTTCCTGCGCCAGCGCGTGACTGGCTATTGGACAACACCCCACATTACCCGCTGGCACGTGATTTGTACCTTAGTTTTGGCGCCATATCACGCGCTGGCACGTGATCGGCAGCGAATGTGTTATAAGGCAGCTATCAATCCTAAGATCAGAAAGATTATGTTCTATATAGTCCATAATAAACTCAGTGATATTGAATGCCGCAGAAAACATGCATTATTATTTGGCACACTTAATCACATAAATGAAATCTGAAGATACGTCATGAATGTTGCACTGGGGCACCACAGACTTTCTAATTACTATCTTCGTTCCAGAAGTCGGCAAAGACCTAACACTCTTATTTTCTTTTTGTAAATTGTATAAAATTTATGATTACGTATAATTTCCAATATTCGATTTTTCAAATTTTGATTATCTCAATTAGGACTTGAAACTCTGGTTCTTTGACACTTGTCGAGAAAAGCTGAATTCTTATTTTATTAATGAAAAAAATATATATAGGCAGAAATTAAGCACACAAAGTGAAACTGATTACAGCGGGGAAAATTTTTTCTCATTTCATTCCAAACAGAATTTCTTTTTCTTATTTATGTCATAAAGTATATGTTTAAAAAATAATCGCTATTCCAAAAAATCCCTGTCGGCTGGGCCTATAGGCGGAGGTAGATTTCGAAGAGTGCTCATTTCAACAAATATATATATATATATATGATTAGAAATAAACCCAGTTAAACAACTTCATTTGGCCGTTTATGAAAAATTTTTAATTTCATTTTTCTGCAAAAACTGGTTTTATCGGAATCATCTTAAGAAAAATTCAGCTAAAATGCCCATATTGACAACATATTTTGAAAAAAATTCTGAATTTATTAAAAAATAGACCAAAAACAGTACATTATACAGTTCCTAAATAACAACAACAAAAAAAAAACTGTCAGTTGAATGCATTTGAGAAAAAAATTGAATTTAAAAGTGATTCATAAAATAACCGATTTGTTGTTTGAATACATCCTTAATTCCTTAATCAAGATTGCTTCAGAAAATTTTGTGCGAAATACTCACTTTGACAGCATTTTTAAAAATATATTCTATCTTTATCAAAAAACTGGCGAATGCGTCACAGTATATAGTTCCTAAATAAGAGGATCTGTAAATTGGATGCATTTGAGAGCGAAAATGGATTTTAAAACGAGTCATAAAAAACGCAATTTGCTATGTGAAAACTTTTATAAATTTTCAAATCACGAACACTTCGGGAAATTCTGTTCAAAATACCCTTTTCGGTAGCCTTTTTCGAAATATATTCTGTCTTTATCAAAAAACCGATCAATGCATCACATTATATAGTTCTTAAATAAGAGGATCTGTAAATTGGATGCGTTTGAGAGCAAAAATGGATTTAAACAAGTTGGAAATTGCACGTGAAGCGTAGCAAATGAGGTGCGTTCGTACGATAACGAAGTTTTAAAAATATTACTTTCATTTATCAATCTCATAAAATTGTAAATAGTGAATTACAATTAAAACGCTCATCAAACAATGCTCTTCCTATACCATTATGTAATGGAATACTTTTGTGTGGTCTTGTCAATCAATAACAAATGTTCTTTGCACCACAAGTTATGTAAGATGTATATTATAATATGTACTTTATAGTTGCATATAAATTTTATAAAGTTCGCATGTGTGTAACACGATTAAAATGCATTTGAAACATTTTTCCCATTGACCGTAATGTAACGGAATACTTTTTATTGTCCCTGTAATTGATCTATGCATCCGATTTTCATAAAATTTGAAATAACTAGACACAATTATGTAATAATTATGTATTTTAAATTTCAAACGTATAGAATATATTTGAAACTTTTTCCCCATTGACCATAATGTAATGGAATACTTTTGATTGCCCCTGTAATTGATCTATGCACACGATTATCAAAAAAATATGAAATAACTCGACATAATTGGGTAATAATTGCGTATTTTAAATTTCAAACGATTAAAATGCATTTGAAACTTTTTTCCCCATTGACCGTAATGTAATGGAATACTTTTGATTGCCCCTGTAATTGATCTATGCACACGATTATCAAAAAATGTGAAATAACTCGACAGAATTATGTAATAATTGCGTATTTTAAATTTCAAACGATTAAAATGCATTTGAAACTTTTTTCCCCATTGACCGTAATGTAATGGAATACTTTTGATTGCCCCTGTAATTGATCTATGCACACGATTATCAAAAAATGTGAAATAACTCGACAGAATTATGTAATAATTGCGTATTTTAAATTTCAAACGATTAAAATGCATTTGAAACTTTTTTCCCCATTGACCGTAATGTAATGGAATACTTTTGATTGCCCCTGTAATTGATCTATGCATCCGAATTTCATAAAATTTGAAATGACTCGACAAAATTATGTAATAATTATGTATTTTAAATTTCAAACGATTCGGTTGGGTAGTTTTTGCGTTGTTATATGCGGACAGACGGACGGACGGACAGACGGACGGACGGACAGACGGACGGACAGACGGACGGACTGAACGACCACTATAGGTGCTACGTATTATATAATTACGAACGCACCTAAAAAGAGTCAGAAAAAATCGCAATTCCTTATTTGAATACTTCCTTAAATTTTCTGTCACGAAGATTTCGGAAAATTCTGTTCAAAATACCCTTTTTGGTAGCCTTTTTTGAAATGTATTCCATCTTTATCAAAAAACTGACCAATGCATCACATTATATAGTTCCTAAATAAGAGGATCTGTAAATTGGATGCGTTTGAGAACAAAAATGGATTTCAAAACGAGTCAGAAAAAAAACGCAATTTCTTATTTGAATACTTCCTTAAATTTTTAGTCCCGATGACTTTGGGAAATTCTGTTCAAAATACCCTTTTTGGTAGCCTTTTTTGAAATATATTCTATCTTTATCAGAAAATTGACCAATGCGTCACTTTATACAGTTTCTAACTAGGAGGATCTACCATTTGGATGCTTTTAAAATCAAAAATGAATTTAAAAATGAGTCAGAATATCAGCAGTTTGGATTTGAGTTTTTTTCTCCAACTCCTATTTTTGTTTAATTTCTTTTTTCTATACGAATTGGTCGTATGAAAAATTTGTCAATATAAAAGTTGTAGATATTTTTAAGAAGATGTAAAATAAATTTAATCAGATTTGATATTTTTAAAATTGACGGAGTTATTGAATTTTCTCTTTTTTCAAAGCCCTTTTTCTTTACATTTTTAATTTTTTTCATCGGTAAAAATTGGTCTTATCAAAAACTTGTAAATACAAAAGTTTTAGATAATTTAAGAACATTTACAAAAAATTTAGTTGGACTTGATATCTTGAAAATTGACGAAGTTATGAGTTTTTTTCTCTTAAAACCCCTGTTTTTTCGCCCCTTGAGCCCACTTCTATATTTATCAAAACTTTGTCATGCATAAACTTTTGGCCAATTTTTAAGAAGTATTATAAACTTTAAACCGATTCGATATCTACTTTAATTAAGAAGTTATGGCGTTTTTTCGGTTTTCACAAAAACGCCCCCTATTCCGACCCCCTTGGTCCGATTTTGCCCATTAACGAACTTAGCCCAGATTTTTCCCCTTTGATTTTATGTACCAGTTTGGTGAAGATTGGTGAAGAATTATAGAAGTTATCGTGTCCAAAAAAAGTGAGATATATGTATATATATATAGATAGATAGATAGATAGATAGGTATATAAACTGGTGCGATTGCAATAGGTAGTATTTCATACGAAATCTACCTAAAATTGGCAGCAGTTTCAGTCTTGTGATAATGAGGACCTGAATACGTTCTTATTCAAATAAATTGATTAAGAGAAATGTTCGTGTCCTGTTAATAATATGTTGAAAAGACAATGAAACACAGTGATTCAATGTTGCATCCAAATAACGTTCTGAAAAGAGTGTCATAATCTGTACAAATCACACAATTTTTCTCTATTTGTTTGTTTTATTATTGTAGAAATTTCAGCGACTGGATTACTATAACAGAAGCAATGCTCTTCTGAAAATTAATTTTCCAAATTTAAACGACCTTCTTTACAAGAACTTTATACCTTAGAAACCAATATTAATTAGTATGATGTGGTAATCGCAAAAATTGCTTTTATTTTGTACATGCTAATACTTCAAATTTTGCCATCTCGCTGCCAATTTTAAATAGCAAACTATAAGCATTATAGGTGATTTTATTAATATGAAATTCCATACATTAGATCTTGAAATATGACTCTCCTTATAATGAAGTAAATCATGCAATATACACCAGAACCGCGCCACTTGTTGAATGAACACAACGAAACATAATCTGCAACAACATAAGACAACATCTCACTAAACCTGAAGTTTAATGAAAATCCATCATAAAGTTCCTAAGATAGAACTACTGCGGAAATCGTGACAAATGCAGAATAGAAGTGCCACCTGCTACGTGATTTACAACAAAATGTAGAAAATGTCAATTCATGTCAAAGACTAATTGAATCTGAAATTTGATAAAAATCCATGCCTTAGTTCTTGAGATTGAGTCAACCATTTTAGACAGGAAGAGTTTTGGTGGAAAGTAAAAATATTGGTGTTTAATGCTTATTTTTAGAATTATATCTGACTGAAATATTTGAATTTACGAAGTGACATTACATCAAGGCAGAATTCGGCTCGACATTAAATCGCAGAAAAAGAGGGAAATTTACTTTCGTTTTCGAAGAATCACCCACAAAATAGTGTAGGTCAGGTCTTAAAGGGTTATTTCGGAATTTGTGAAAAATTCTACATGCCTCCTGTTAAGCGATTCACACCTAAATGTTGAAAACGTCAATTCATGTCAAGGAATAACTGAATCATAAGTTTGATCCGTGCATTAGTTCGATACTGAGATATAACAAGAGTCGTGTGAAATGCTACATAGAAATCCACCTATTGAGCGATTTACACCAAAATCTAATATGCCCCAATTTATATATGTGTCTAACTAAATACAAATTTTATTAAACTCCGAGCATTAGTTTTTGAGATAAAGCGCCCACAAATTTATTCGAATATACAGAGAGACAGAGTCACAGTTTCACAGTCATATACTTTGTAAAAACATATTTTTGTAATTTTTGACCCCTAAAACACGTAAATCCGTTGGAAACTAGAAATCAAAATATTTACGAATCCTATGAGGTAGAAGAAAATTAAAATATATCTTTAAAAATACTTTTTTTTAATATTTTGTATAGAATATGGCAGTTTCAAGTTATATACTAATATTATTAGATTGTACACTCCATTACTTGTAGCTTTGAATTTTCTTTTTTTCAAAAAATATTGCCATTTTAAGAGTCTGCTTACAGTGGAGAAACAATAAAATATATAGTTATCAAATAAATAAAGTATATGCAAGGGTTTTGAAACTGTTTCAGACATTAAATATGCATGTTCTATAGTAAAAATTGTGTTAACTATGTTAACTATTAGTTAAATATTTGGAATATTTGTATGCGTGGGATGAAATTATTCATAATAATGTAAAACAGTCGAATCTTATATATGTATATAGAAGATAAACTTTGCATAAAATTGTATGACATTTAATAGCATGGGTTTTATATGCATTATTTCAAATATATGTCACTATTATTATATATTAGGTAAATATAATAAATGACTTCATGTATTATTTTTTTAAAGATGTTGTTTGAATTAAAAAAGTTTTTAGTTCTTTTTACAAATCATTTTCATTTTATTTACACATAATACGTAGTATAGGGAAAGTCTTGCAATCGGTTTGAAAATCGAAAAAAAATTGATTGCTTTACACTTTTCACACACTAAAGATTTCGAAAAACAGATTTTTAGAAAAAAAAATTGCCGTCCGTCTTTTTGTGTCTCTGTCTGTCTGTGTGTGCGTCTGTAAACGCTCTATCGCCAGAACAAATTGAGACAGAGACTTGAAATTTTGTATGTATTTAGTATGTAATAATGGGACGAAGCCTATTGATTATCAATAACATCAAGTATCCGGAATTATTTTTTTCGGATTCTCGAAATATTCGTTCTGGTGAAAGGTATATAAAAAATTTCGAACTTTTTTTAATTTAAGGGGTGGGCATAAAAGGCAATAAAATAACACAAATCGTGCGTAATAAACGAAGGGGATCGGATTATTATTTGTCGAGGTATGCGTAATCCCTTTTTCCACATTCTTCGATTTTTCATGGCCATGTATTTCATTCAAATTTCAATTGCAAGATATATTTTAATTACGAATGAGATGCTTAATCTTACGCAGTTAGATTACGCAGTTGCTAGTTTATATAATTATTAATATTATGTTTCTTTTACGCAATTCGGTATTACTTGAGTAGTTGGTCACTTTATATGATTTGCCAAAACTGGTTTATCAGTGATTTCATTAATAGAGCATTACTATGTATATTAAAAATATTTAAATATACGTAAGACTTAGTATTTGACAATTTCGTAAACGCACATACAGTACTACTGTAGTTTAAAACTTGAAATTTTACATATGTATTCATAAACTCACGGATTTTTTTTTTTTTTTTAAATTAACTTCCAAAAAGATTCGAATTTTCTAGATCATTTTGCCATATTTTGCTAGCGGTTTCAGGTAAGAGCATATAATTCAGCTTTAAAAAGTGTAGGAAAAACTAAAGTAAATTTTAAAGTTATTTCACAAAAATATATAATAAAACATGTCATCCTGCCAACTACAATTTTTTAATAAAATTTTCTTGCCAGCAGATGATTTAATAATCATTATTGTATCTTTAAATTAAGTACAAAGCCTACTTTCTCTAAAGTATTTTTAGTTCAATCTAACAGTAAGTAGCTGTAAATTACGCCATCTTATGCAAGTGTTGTGCTAGAAGAGTGTTAAAGGTTACAGAAAAAAATAATTTTACGTACGGGGTATTTAAAATGATAAAAATGTTTAATCTAATATGAAAAATATAAACATTTTTTTATTTATAATCTGTTTATATTTTGAGATGTAAATATCAGATGTAAAATGAAATACTTTTCGATAGTGAACGTCGATGACGTAATCATAAAAATTATATAATTATTCATAAATGAGCAAAGTTTTAAATAATTTGAACATATATATGAATGTATTTTTAAAGAATGCCAATTAAAGAATTTAAGTCCTCTAAAGGAATACCCTATGTAAATAAACATGTTTGTATTTTTATACGAGGAATTACGATTTAAAGAATTATGTTTCGAATTAAAGACTCCTTATTTAAACAAATATTATGTTCTATGTAATTATATAGTGTTTCAGAAAAGTAGAATTAATATAAAATATTTTGTTATGTATTTTAGTTGATTTAATAAAAGAAAGAAGGTTTTCATGATTGACTTTTCATGTATTGGACTATATTGTCAATAAGTTTAAATGTCATTAATGTATTAAGAATGTTAAAATGAATTGTCAATAACGCTATTTAACAGAGCTTCACCTATTAGCTTATATCAATCCGATAACATTATTTCCTGATTAATGTAAAATCTAGTACGTGTCCACTAAATGGCATAACGTACACTGTAAAAAAAAATTGGGAAAGTTACAAAAATTTTTCTAGTAGAATTGTATTCCAAGAACTTTTTATGTAACGGCAACAATAAAAATCCATGTAACAGATACAGATTTGCACTTTGAATCAAACAAATTTTAAGGTTACTAAGAATTTTTTTGGGAAATCGTATTCCAAGAACTTTTTAAGTGACGATAACGAGCATTATAGATAAAATTTTAGTAAAGTTACCAAAATTTTAGTAAATTCTTTTGTAAAGTTACAGATGGTTTTAGTTTTGATTACAAGTTTTGTAGATTGACATCATTTTCTTGTACAGTGTACACATAAAATTTTAGTAAGCATAAGAGATTTCGGTTAATTTAGATTACTAAGGTTACAGATTTTTTTACAGTGTAGAGTAGATATTTGAGTAATAATACTATTATCTGCATTATTTTTTCTCGTCTGCTATTATTAGAATATGATTTAATATTAAAGTAATGTACATAAATACATAAACTAATTAAGGGATTAGAAACAAGCATAATAGAAGAAAAGTATGAAGTATCACTAATGGACAGACGGGAAGCTAGGAATGTGGATATCAAATGTATGGGACCATATGTATAATCGTTCGGAACAATTCTAACAAGAATCAAAAAAGAAAGTTATGCAAAAGGTTCTGAAATCCATGAGAAAGAAAGGAAAATTGAAAAATCGGGATAATTGTTAGTTCGAATAAAACGAAGTTAAGAAAAAATGAATTCGAATAAATGAAACATTTTAACGCTATTCTGTAATTGAAAATTTCGGGACTTCATGTTTAGTTCGAATTAAGCGAAGATTCGATTTATCCGATTTTGAATTAATGAGAGACGACTGTGATTCTGTTATAATTTAATGCCCATTAGACATTACATTTCAATTATGTCAATGTATGGACAACTATCAGCGGACGAATAATAATGAAATACTACACTGCAGGGCTGTCATAAGCGATTATTTTTATATTTTGTTCGCACCACGATTAAAAAAAATATTCATCTTGTACAATATTTCTATTCAAAATGCTGTCAAAGAGTAAGTAAAAGATTTCCTTTTGAAAAAATGTTTCAAAATATAGCTAAAAAAATAGCAAGTAAAATCGGTTATTTCAACATTGTTTTCATAATTTTGCGAAAAGTGGCTTATTGACAATTGCTGATTGGTGTAAAATGTAGTTTTATTAATCTTGTATTATTAATTGTTGATTAAAGGTTTTTTCTATCCAAACTACCATTTTAAGTCTATCTAATGAATCGAAATAAGGATGGCATTTAAAAAAATATTTTTAGAAAATGTTTTATTTGTAAAAAAAAGCACAATATTTCCATTTCAGATATTGTCAAAGAGCATGTGAAAGATTTTTTTTTGAGAAAGTGGTTAAAAAATTCATTTTGTACAATATTTCTATTCCAAATGCTGTCAAAGAATATGTAAAAGATTTCCTTTTAAAAAAATGTTTCAAAATATAACTAAAAAAATACATTTGATGACAGTGGTACTTTTAAAATAAACATACGAGAGTTTAAAATTTTGAATTCAGTGTAATATCAGGTAAACATTTTCTTTCTATATTGACAGCATAATTATTATTAAACTAATACTACCTCTGACAATAAAGCTCGGTGAATGAATTCAAAACGACCGATCTGACAACACTGGGGAAACAAAACGCTGCATCTGCATAGAGGCAAGTGTAGACCATCTTCTCCCACCGTTGTTCAGTTGAGCGTCGTTTATGTTCTGTGTTAGACGTGCTTTACTAAGTGCTTGTTCAGTGTGTTGGTTCTTAACTGAGAACAGGAAAATGAACAACTAAAATATCAATTTAATGTTTAGTTTTAAGCTTTGCAAGACACCGAAAGAAATTCATGAGTGATGCGTGGGATGAAATGAGGTGCAAATTGAACACCTACCATACTCGTCAGATCTCAATACTCCAGACTTCTTCCAATTTTCACGACTCAAACTCTCTTTGAAAGAGACTTGATAATATTGCTGACATCCAACGAAACGTGACGAAATTTTTGAACTTCATCCCAAAAGAAGACTTTGAACAAATTTCGAGGACATGTATAGCAGATCTCAGCGGTGCATAGTTATAGGAGATGACTATTTTGAGGGATGGTATGTTAACTTTCCTTAATATTTCACCTACATTAACGCTACAGGACTATTCACCGAACTTTATTGTCAGAGGTAGTATTATAAAAGGATATTTTGGAAAGCTATTCAAAAGATTTTCTTAGAAGCCAGATTAACGAAAGAAAGAAAAATATCTCGAATTCAAAATTAGTAGTTTATCTCATCAATATATGTTTCAAGAACCACATTTCAAGATCTTATTTGAAAATAACACTTTAAACATTGTTTTTCCCACAATACTTATTGTGGAAACAATTAGTTAACTGAAACAAATAGCGCCGTTTTCAAAAAATACCATTTTTTTTTACGTAAACTGATGAAATAAATTGGCTATTAAAAAAAAAATTCTTTCCGAAATTTGAAAATAAAAGCAGGATACATAATTCTTAATTAATTTTGAAAAGTGCAATTACGCTTGAAATTATAAAGTATTTAATACGTGATTTATCATATGCTAACTAAGCGCACAGGACAAAACATTTTCAATTTAGAAATCAAACCCAGAATCATTGAATTGGTGTTCTAAGTGAATTACCATTCAAACAAGTAGGAAGATGCCCAGCTAGGCATTTCTGATTTCCATATGTTAATAAGGCTGAAACTGCAGCACGTATGTTGATAAAGCTGCTCTCATTTGTTGGTAAAGCTATTCCTTGGAACAATACCATTTAATGTCTTCAAAATATAAGCTCATTCTTATGAAAATGGAAAAATGCATTGTGGTTTATATAGGTGATGCCTTATATTTGAAAATTAACTATCTTCATGTGTTTAAAGTAATGATAAAAATTTAGTGACGACGCTCTTATTATTTTTAATCATATGACTATTTATAAGTACTGAAACAGAGCAGTGTAGTAGATATTATTATTTCTGCCCCATAACCCCCTCCTTCCTTCCAAAAGGGGGGTGGATCTCAGATTATTGGCAAATATTTTATTCAATAAAAATTAAAATTGTAAAAAAAAAACAATAATTTTATTAAAAAAGATTCAGAAATAATGCAAGATCATTCATTTTCTGTAGGATGATATGTTTCGATAAAATTTATTGGAGAAAATGTTTTTTGTTCTAAAGCATAAAAAAACTTTCAAAATTTATATTTTTTTGTTACATACTTTTCTGTATTTCTTTATAATTATAAAAATATTTAAAAAACATATAAATATTGAAATAAATATGTATAATGTAGAAACATAATGCTTATCAGGACTGAAAATAAAACTCTCTTCAACCATTTACAATAAATCGACATATACGCTGGTAAAGAATGCATGTTTTAAGAAAATGAAGAAAAAAAATTAATCTAATTCCACGTGTCATGTATTAACAATAGTTTAAATGGTAATCATTATAAGAATCTTTTCAACCATTTCTTCTAAATTAAACATCAATAATTACATGAAAAATACAATGTAATAATTCACTTTTCATTTCTCTTTTTAAATAAAAGTGACATTGATAATTTTTAAAAAATAATTAATGACCTCTCGATAGATAAAGCAATTATATTTAACCATTCGTGTATAAAATTTCGTAATTCAGTTGAGTAATAAGAACACTCATTTAAAAAATGATAAATTGCAGTAATTTTCCACTTGATTACTTAAAATAAATGGAAGTATTAAACTCTTTGTTTTATGTTATGCGTTAATAAACACATTTGTAAGAATTCTTGAATAATATAAATTTTTGGGCTGATAAGATGGAAAATGTGTCTATAATTTAAAATACAATAGGGAATAATTTTTATTTCAATGCAGGCATTTTCCTCAATAATTCGAAAAGTCGATGTCTCTCAATTCAGTTCTAATATAATGATGAAAACATGGAAAAATATATAATAATGAGGCGATTATATCTTGCAAAATGAGAGTTTAAACCGTATTTAGTGCTTTAATTTAGTCGAGAAAGTCCTTCCTTTTTGACATAAAGATCATTATTTTCACTGTAAGAAATTCGAGTAATTCATATTTAAAATAGAGATTAGAATTGTAAGATTTTGAAAAGAAAAAAAAAATTAACGTTTTCTTTTAGAAACACATTTTCACAGTAAATTCTAAACGCAAAATACACAGTGAAAGTAATCTAAAATGAGTAAATTGATGTATTTATATGAAATTAAGTTTGGTGTAAAAAAAAGACTTTTGTTTTGTCAATTTTTAAATATCATATATTATCAAACCCAAACAAAACGATAATTTTGTATCCTGTAATGGTTTAATATATGTATGGTGACATGAAAGATGTGTTTTACTGTAAAAATTAAAATATGTATTAGCACTTTAAAATAATTTAAAAGCGAGTTTAAATAATACTCTTGTCATGGATGTATTCGATTTAGGTATCTTGTTAATAAGTTTGTTATTTTTCTTAACAAAAAAGCAATTGAATATTTTTTGTTAACAGCTTTGAATGGGAAATAAATGTCCATACATTTCTATTTGATTTGTATGTTCATGGAGCAAGACATAACGATTAATATTTGCACACAACCATGGAATCAAAACCTCAATTCTGAGTATATTTGAATCGGAGCTATTTTCAGTATGTCATTTGTTTGAAATTGAGTACTTTTACTCAATTTTGAGTAACATTGTTTTTCAGTGTATCGCTTAGAAATCGTGCATGCTATGATAAATAAGCTTCTTCTTCAGTAATTGCTTAATCATACCGATTTTCATTCTTACTTTAAAAAAGTCCGTTTTTAGTAATAATGCATGTCGCTATTTTTTAGACATTCTGATTCGATATTTTTTTCTTTCCCTTTAATAAAATGATTTTTTTCAAAACAAATTTGCAAGTCTAAACATTTTTAATCTCCAATCTCAATTAATTTTTCAAATATAAGAAAAATACAAAGTGCATAAAAAATACATATTTTTTTAACATGTTGCAGGAAACGCCATTAATAATTCTGTAAAAGACACGTATCATTAAAAGCTCTAAAAGCACGCCTTGTTCTAAAAGTGAATGAATTTGAATATGTTTTCTTTTTTGTGTGTTTTGCATCTTTAGTTCTATTTGAAGAATTGTGGTAGAAATGAAATTTCTTTGATACTCCATAGAAAAAAAAAATCAATGTCTGCTTTTAATTAGAAAATAAATTTTAATATATCAATTAATACTAATATGTGCAATATATGGATATCAGCAGATTTACAAGGCAATTAAAAGAAAAAAAAGAAATAAAACCTTATTCATTAGAAATCAGTTATAATAATGGAAAGTTGAAATGCAACACCGTCATACGTGTTCAGTGTGAGTCAACGATATCAAGGCATTATAACAATTTATCCTACAATACTCCATGTTTTGATACTTTACGGTGCAGCATAGTACAATGATAAATCTACGAATCAACGGTGAAGTTATAGTTTTAAGTGTTTTCCACTAAGATATGACTTGACAGACCAATTTCATTTTATAGTGCGAATCGAGATTTAACTAATGTTACATTTTTAGCCGGAAATCGGTGAAGTGATTGTCTGTTCTGTCGCTCCCTTATCTATAATGCATGCCAAATTACTCGAGATAAATACTTACAGAATCTTTATTAAAGTGCCAACTTCTAAAATACAAAAGAAAACATTTCAATAATTTTTTTGTGAATTCGTATTTTGTTATTATTTTTCTCCATTTAAAAAAAAAGTTTTCTTTTTACATGATTATTATCTGCGGAATGATTTATGTATATGCATTGTTTAGTAAGATTATTTCACAACTGTATACATATTTTTTATAAAAATACATGTGTAATCCATTTGTAAATAGTCCCTGTTTTCATCAAGGAACTCTTTTAAAAAAAATCTTAGGGCTGAAAGCATTCACAGCCAAATGGTTGATTTTTTTCTATTAATTTCTAAAAATAATTTTTAACTTTTTTAAATCTCAGATATTTTGATATTAAAAAAGGCAAAAAATACCATTAAAATCTAATGGAGAAAATTAACCATTTGAATTGAAGCACTCTCATCCTTAAAAAAAACTGCAAAATTTTCAAAATTAGAATAGTGACAATTTTATTAATGTAACAATATTCTTTCCTTAATTTGAAAATGTATGTGAGTTACATTTGAAACTTTTCAAAATACTGGGATAGCAATAAATAAATGACAATATTTGAATAAAAAGTCAACACAAACAACAATAAAATATCTATTGAGTTGAAACAACGGTTTTTTAAATAGCTCATTAAAAAATAGTCTGTTTCCATGTTTGATTCATAACTCTTTTTTTTTTACCTATATTAAACATTCAATTTACTGCATATTTATTCCAATGATATAGAAATAAAATGTTTAATCAAATGCAACAGTCAATGTTTCGATCTGGATAATGGATAAAATTGTTAAATTATTTGTTTGATTTTCCAGTCGCACACCAGTTGTTTTTTCTGAGAGTATTCTCCTAAAAACTTAAATTATTCCGTAGTGATGCAAAACATTTTTTTCTACAATTTACTGCCTTTAAAAAAAAAAAAAAACTATAATTTACAAAACTAATATAAACTTATAATATTTTACACTGTCAAAAAAATCAGTAAAACTGAATACATAAAATAACATAAATCTGCTTGCTTACTAAGTTTTAATCTGTACACACGCACACTCAAAAAATGTATATCTACAAAATTAGACTTTTGGTGACTACAGTGATCTATAGCTTTACAAAAGAATCTACTAAAGTTATCTTACTAAGATTTTATCTGTATCCCGGGTTGCAGTTACATAAAAAATTCTAGGCCTTTGACTTTCCTAAAAAAAACCTTAATAACCTTACACATTTTTTTAAATTTATTTACGGTGCATATGTTAACTTTTTATACGAATTTTTGTTGTTTCCATTACAATAAAATCTGTACACTCTAAAACTGGGAGGAGTGAAAAGCTCACTTTTTGTAGGAGTGATTTGCATTTTCACTCTTTTTAGAGTGAACTTTATACAAATACACTCTTTAAAGAGTGGAATTTCCGACTCCCTAAAAAGGAGTGAAATATCTCACTCCCTTCTTGAGAGTGAAAATCTCACTCCATGGTCGAGAGTGAAAAATCTCACTCCGTTAAAGAGAGTGAAAGCCCGGCATTATACACTTGAAAAAAATACCCGCTCAACTTTGAACCAATATATGGAGTAAAACAATGAAAAGTACCAAAATATGTCAATTCTTACTTTTCAAAAACTACATTTTATAATATAGCCTATAAAATTACGCTTATTTGCTATTAAAACGCACTCGTTTTCAAAAATGAGTGTAACTCCTTCGAAAGAGTCAACGAGCGTTTGAAAGAGTCAACACTCTCTTAAAGTGACTTAGATATGTATTACGCAACAGCCAATCAGAAATCGTCTTCTCAGTTGTGATGATAAAAATGTTTCCGCCATTTTATCGTGTCCGTTATGTTTCGTTTCATCGGTCTACAAATGTGCATCTTTAATTTCTATTATTAATACTGAAAAGTAGTTTAAATTTCGATCTTGGAATGATATACTCCGATATCTTATGATTAAAAATAATCCACATATATTAAGTTTCTTAATCTGGAGTCAAAATGGAGAACAAACAGGGCCATCGCTAAGACATTTTATTGGTGGGGGAGAAAACCTTAAATTGCCAAGTCAATTTTTCATATTTGCCAACTTGTTTCATAATTTTGCCAAGTTACCAAACTTAGAAAATGTAATACAGTTCGTATTTGTAAAACTTTCAATAATATTCCCAATTAGAGTTGTACCTTTTGCAACTTTTATCTAAAAATAGGAAATATGTTACAGTTTTTATTAAGATTTTAATGAAATTTGCCAAGTGTAACAACATTAGGGAATGTTTGGGGGGGGGAGGCTTCCCCCCTGTCCCCCCCTTAGCGAGGCCCCTGAGAACAAATAATTCAGTAAAAAGCAATAATACTCCAATAGTACTCAGTGACGAAGATGTTGCACTGCACATATCTTATTTATCAAACAAAGGATTAATATTCATCAAACAAGGGATATTTAACATAAAAAACGGTAAGTCAATTTTAATTTCAACTTTTTATTTTCCGAAAGTAAATTCTAGAATGTTGAGTTAAACTTTACACAGAAAGTTGTCTTCTATCTCTGCTCGGAGAGAAAAAAAAAAGAAAAGAAAAATCGCTGACGCAAAGATTGCAGAATAAAACGCTTTAGTAATTTTAAAAGTTTGTAGTATGATTTATATTAGATGACATTTATTTATTAGAGATAAATAACTCATTAAAATTGTTTTTCCTACAGTAAGAACAAAACATATGTAGCAGTGTTGAATTCAGAGGGTGTCTCGGAGGAGGTATTCCCCCGGAGCATTGAAATGCCCCCCGGAAATTTTGAGATTTTGTGTTTTCAATGGTCAAAATAGGCAATTTCCCTCCCCGGAGCTCTATAATGTCCCCCCCCCGGAGCCAGAAATATCCCTTCCGGAGAAAAATGTCTTAATTCAACACTTATGTAGTCTTTTATTTTATATTTTCTTCATTTTTCTTTTTCCTACACGAATATATTTTTTATAAAACTTTAATTCACATTCATAGAATACTATAGGGTAGATGTAGCAGTATCATAGGGTAGAAGCAGCAGTGTACACACCTGAATGTTTTTGGTTTATAAAAAAATAATAACTAATAAAAATTTAGCTTTTATTTTATTTTTTTTGTAACTCGCCCTTGCATATTTTATAATTTAGCACTATTGTTGACACTCTTAATTAAATCAATCAGAAAGCACAAAATAATGTTTTTAAATTTTCACTGTTTTTCATTGAAAATCGTGTTTTCGTTGAAAATCATACTAAGAACTGGCTTCATTTAATAAATTTATGTATTCCTTATTTTATTGCAAAATTTGCAATTTTTTGTTTTTGTAGCTGAAGAAAGCTTTGAATTTTATGCATTTAATGTCGTTTATAAAATTTCATTAATTTTTAAGGTTTTGAGTGGAGTGTACATTACTGGAATACCTAAGTAGTCATTTTCCAGTAATGTACACCTCATATAGGCACTGTTAAAAAAGCAATTATGGTAATGTTTATAATGCATAAAATATTTTGATTTAATTAAAAACTTAAGTAATCAATTTTAATTTTTAAATTGCACTTACCAAAATTTAATGACACCAAAATTTTTATAAATAGTTGTTTTTAAGTTATATTAATATGATTTATAAAATTTCAATATCTTCTTCATTTTATTATTATTATTTTTTCAAAATGAATCTAACTATATTTTGCCTATTTTATAACCTGGCAATCAAACCACTCATGAAGCCGAAAAAAATTTTTAAGGGCACAGTCAAAGAGGGGCTTATAGGGATTAATCGTTCACCATTTAAATAAAAACACTTAAGTTACAGAAGTCGTCAAAAACATATTTTCTCTCTTAAATATTTGTTTATTTTTACTTTTTCAATTTTGTCTGCAGATATTGTTTTAAATAACACTTTCATTTTTGGTACCGGTTTTGAAAGTAAAAGAAACTTATAAAAATATCTGCGGCCGAAATCGAAAAAGTAAAAAAGATGCGATATAGATACGAACTTCAACTATTCAATGCAAAATAAATAAATAAATAAAATGTCAAAATGCAAACGAGATATTAGAAAAATCTCTCCCCATAGGATTAGCATTAGCTCGTGAGTGTCTTCGCCGGCAGGTACTACATGCACATCTACTCTATATACGGGAATAAAAAATTGAAATTAAATATGACTTACCATGTCATTTTATAAATACGGCTTGTATTAATATATATTTTTCAGAAATAAGATTTTAATTACACATAAAAAAAACAGATAACGGGCATTATGGATTTATTTAAATAATATGTAAAACTTAATGGGTATCTGAAACAAAAATGTATGTTTAATATTTTAAAACTGTTTAATAACTTGCGCTTATGGGCATTTTAAAACTATCATATATTTATGGGACTACCAATGAAAGCAAACACAAGGAGAAAGATTGGAATAAAATAGTTTATTTCTGTCAATAATCTAATTTAATTCATGCGTAACTTTAATTACGTTTTCCCTTAAAAAGTTCAATTAATGTTACATAAGGTACCCTGGGGTAATAACGCCACGTTAAGGTTCTACCAATTTTCACGGCTTAATTTTAGATTGTATTTTTCAAACAAATATAGGATCTGATACAGCAACTCATTGACTATCTATATAAAATAAAATAATTTAACAGATATGTATTCATAAAATGTAATGGCGTTTTTTCTTGACCCATGCTATTTGGCGTTATTACCCACCTATATGGGTAATAACGCCATGCAAACAAAACTATGAAATAAGATGGAATAATTGCATGTAGATAGCCCAATTCTAAAAATACAAACTCTACAAACTTAGAAATTGACAAATTGCATTCTAAGCTATTGAAAATGTTCAATTTTTTGTGAAAGTGTAAGAAAAATAAAAGGTGTGGTGTGGGAGGAGGGGATGAGGCAAAAGAATATCAGACCGTGAGCTTCTTTTTGCTTAAAAAGGACCGCTTAAATAGAAATATGAGAAACATTGGACAGTTTTAACTGTGTTTATTTGAATCAGTATTTAGGATGTAGCTCGGCCACTGTAGGGAATCAACCGGGGTACTAAAGTCAAGGATTGGCGTTATTACCCCGGTATAGTTATTGCGCAGTACATTTTAAATTACAAATTATCTCAAGAAGATATCCAAAATCTTCAACAACATTTTAAAAGTACATGAAATGCACTACAAATTTATGTAATTAACAAAATATTTCCGGATAAAAAAATAGTCTTCACATCACAAAACCTATCTCGCAAATTTTAGATCAAGCGTTAATTTTAGTTGTTTGTAAAAACAATAAGACCTAAAAATGAAACAAATTAACTTGAAGCTGTTTTTTGCGATTTATATGACTCAAAACCCTTCTGCGCAGATCACATGGGTGTCATTTACCTGATTATTTCATAATTATGCAAAATATAAGCAATTGGCGTTATTACCCCGCCTGGCGTTATTACCCCAGGATACCTTACTTTGAATTAAACAAATATTGTCAATAAAGTATTTTATTCCAATCTTTACCACGTTTGTATTTATTTTCAATGTATGTTCTAAAAGACACGATTCTTTTAAAATGCCCATAATAGCAATAAAAAAAGAAAATTCATTTAAAAAAAAAGAGCATTCACTCCTATAAAAAGTGACTACTCACTCCTACTAGGAGTGAAAAAACGCACTCCTTGAGCAAAAGTGAATAGTCACTCCTCAGAAATAATGATTATTGACCCCTGTGTAGAGTGAATATTCACTTCCTAGGAGTGAGTATTCACTCTTTCAAAGAGTCACTGATTCCACTTTTGCTCAAAGTGAATAGTCACTCTAAAGAGGTTGGGCATATTTTGAGTCTGCGATAGAGTGAGTATTCACTATTCTGGAGTGACTATTCACTCCTTTTTATTTAGAGTGTAGGAATTCCAATTGTCTAGAAAAAAATAGTAAAATTAAAAAGGTTTTATTTTATTTTATTTTATTTTATTTTATTTTATTTTATTTTATTTTATTTTATTTTATTTTATTTGGTATGTTGTAGTGAGAATTTGCTTTGACATTTCTTTATATATCAATATATAGTCTGTCTCAAAAGTTTAAGCACAAGAATAAAATATCGATTTTTAATGAATTATAAAAAGTTAGAATTAATAACATTTTCTTATTTACATATTTCGCAATATTATTTAAAAAAACGTTTTAAAAAATAGAAAAAAATATATTACATAATTTTAAAAAATACAATTTAAAAAAAGTTATAAAAAAACTGTCTCAAAAGTTTATGCACAATGTCAAAAACAACCATATTTATAATTTTTGCAGAACTTTTAGTTATATTTTTTCCATGTTTTCGGATTAGTTCAAGTAAACGTGCTTTCGTCGAAATTATTTGTTTTTGTGAGGTTTCTGGTGGCAAGGAATACCATGTTTCCTCAATAGCCTCTGGGAGTTTTTCTATAGAGTCATACTGCTAAACTTGGCGGTTTAAAGTATTCCACACATTCTCAATCGGGTTTAAGTCTGGACCTAAAGCTGGCTAGTCAAGTACTTTATCATTTTTCTGAAAAATCCAAAGTTTTGTAGAATGGGATACGTGGATTGAGGCACTGTCTTGCAGAAAAGTTCATTCAAAACCCCCCAAAATGTCACCGAATGGAAGCAAATGGTGGTTTAGGGTCTCTTGAAATGTTTTTCAATCTTCTCTTCCTTTTAGAAAAGCTAGAGGGGGCTGGCAAATGTCCCAAATGCCCCCTAAACCATAACGGATTTACCGCCTTGCTGCCTGCTGAAAAATATCCTTCGGTTTTTGCGTAACTCATGCCAATACGCCTTCCAACCATCAGGGCCATCTAATTCCACTTTTTCTCATCGCTGAATAAAACAGTAAGCGATTTGTCCCCGTTGGTCATGTGTTTTTTAGCCCAGTTCATTCTTACCTATTTGTGATGTAATTTAAGAGACGGTTTGCGAGCCAATTTTTTTTACATGATGTAATCACACGCTTTAATACATCTATTTACAGTGTCTTTGGACATCTGCACTCTGAAATTATTTTTAATATGCCGTAGGGGGCCATATTTTGTCTAAATACAAATTTCCGTAATTTCCGATCAATCTGAACAGTCGTCATACGTAGTCGTCTGCATCTTGGTTTTCGCTTAAAATTATCATCTCTAGAAAGTACTTGATACATACATAGCTTTAATCAATTTAAAGCTTTTGCAATTTCAGAAACAGTTTTATTTTGAGATTTCAATTTAAAATCTTTGAAAATCTTGCATTTTGTGAATTCTTTATCCTTTGTCATGTTTCAAACATTGGGAAATAATTTCTTCACCTTTTATACCTGTATAAAAGTGCAGTATGATGTCATACAATGTCATTACACAATACCAATCCCGTGTTTCTAAAAAAAATTGCATAAAGTGTTTAAACTTTTTGAGACACCGTTTCTTCAAGAAAAAAAAAAAGAAATAAGAAATAAAATTAAATATATTTTTTATTTTAACTACCCAAAATGGCTTATTTAATTTAATTTTGATTAAATGTTGAGTATTTATTGTAAATTAGCATAAAATATTTTCTTCTTCAATTATTTTAAACGAGATTTGCAGAGTGCTTAAACTTTTGAGACAGACTATATAAAGTTGGACTTTCTTTATTGCATTAATTTTAGTAGAAACAGATTATTAAAGATACTGAATATCTTAAATATTCTGCCGAAAAATTAAAAAGTTATGAAGAGTAATTTTCATACAATTTTCCATTTTAAAGTGTTTAATACATAATTTTATTTTTTTAAACGTCTATTTAATGCTTTCATTTTAGGGAACATTGAAATCGATTGTAACATTGAAACAGACCAAAGCAAGATTGATCAAGATTAAAGCATTATTAATCAAATCCATATGGGCTACAATAGTTTAATTTGTTATAGAATACCGCAATGCCGAACACTTTGATAAATTATTTGATCAAACAAGCTTATTCACTTTTGTAGATCATTTAACAGCTATATTTTATTGCATAATTTACAGAATGCACTTAATTTGACGTTTCTTAAATAACCTTTATTCCCATAGAGACACCAATAATAATCATATGATATCATTGTACAATAAAAGCATTTGACTTAAATCATATGCATTTACAAAAATTGTTTTATTTTCTTTGAAAATATAAAATGAAGGGATTAGTTACAATGTTTAGACGTGTATTGACTACTATAAAGTTATAGTTTTAAAAAGATAATATGCTCTCTAAAAATTTAGACATATCAATAAATATCCATGCATCTTAGCGCAATTTTTTTTTTGTTAATTTTTCTTCATGCGCAATCAAGCATAAAACGAGAAATTCAAACGGAATGTGAATTCTGATTAATATATTAACACTAAGTGTATAAGAAGATAGAAAGCAATATTTATAGCAGCAGAGACAATTCATATTAATTCTTCACTACACGATGTTTTCTATTTGTATGAAAACAAATATTTGAAATCTTTTTGTCGGTACTGTATAACGATCTAATAATGGGATAAATAGTAAAAATAAATAAATTAATTATTTTGCAGCTAAAATTTTATATTTTATGGCGTGTACCCTATGTACACAGTTAGGATTTTTAAACATCGTATTTTGCAATTAAATGAGCTTAAATTAATTAATTTTACCTGCTTAATACTCCAAAAATTTTTAAAGTATTAATATTTGCAAGTATTCAATTAAAAAAGAGTGTAAATTTTACCTTAATAGCTTTATCTTTTTTGTTTCCGAAGAACAGATTCTAATTTTTGTCAAATTTAGCCTTTTGGCATGGACAAAATATATGCTATTCCATTCTTTGGACTGTTCATGATCAGAGACAGAGATCATATTGGCGAAATTCATGGTACACAACGAGAATTATAGTGTATAAATATGCGCCAGTGAGGAATTTAAGTTTCAACAATTTAAAGCCTTCTGGCCCTATAAATATTGATTTCCACTTGCTTAGTTTGTTCTGTACTAAGTTATTTTGTTATTGTTATTTATATTAAGTATATTTTGAAATTTTTAATTAGGTGAATGCAATTGAGAAATCAATATGTTTCACAATTTAAGCATTCCAAGCAAATGCATTTGCAATTTCCTTTTAATTCTCGCTAACAGAACCTTAACTTTTGTACTCAAAGAATGAAGTGTTTAAATTAAAATAATAATTAAAAAAAGTTAAGATTCTAAAGATTTATTTTAGTAACTTGATCTTATTTTTTCCACTGCGAAATTTTCCGTTATAAATATATATGTATGTAATAAAAAAAAAAAAAAAAAAAAAAAAAAAAAAAAAAAATGCGCCATTTTTGTTCTCTCTTAGCTTCAATTCTAAATTTGTGGAACATATTTCAATCTTAGTTTTGTAACTTATAACAGCTAAAATTCTTTTTCTTATTTTAGTTATTAATAAATTATTACTTGCTTCTCAAAACGGCGGGAGGTATTTCGTAACCTTTTTACTTTCTGGAATATTCCTGGGATTTTAATTTTATTTTTTATTTTAACATCGCGTGACAGGTGTTAATAGGCGTTGCTAAAGGGCTTTTTATTTCCGAGAAAAAAATATAGTTCTAGCCAAGGACCGCCCGCTACGACCAATCAGAATTGATCATTTTTTCCGTTGAGGCTCGAGTTCATCGAGTCGTGAAAATGATTATTTTTCATTTGGCTTTTTAGGAGCGTTAGAATGGATTTGCCCTTTAAACTACCAAGCCGCACGTTTCATTTCTCCGCTGAATTAGAATATTTGATGATGTGGACGAGATAATGAAAGTTGTAGTGTCGATGTGTACTAAGGTGATTGCGGGGAAGAGTTTATCTATTTTATGAGCTCATCAATAAAAAACTTGAAGACTGATGGTGTCTGTTTTTATAATGGGGAAATACCCCAATGAAATTCTTCTACTGTTCGCCAACTGTCGGAGCGACTACTCTGCCCGTGCTGCCAAGAATTCCCAGAATTTATGCAACATAGTTTATTTTCGTCGAGTTCAACATATATTTATTACATTTTAGCCGGAAGGATAAAAAATGAACAGGCGTACGACTTTTGAAAAAAGGAAATTATCGTGGCTTAATAACTAACAACTGAACCTTTGTCTGAGAATTCTTCGCAATGCTGTATGTGCACGCGCCATTTTCGCCGAGCTTGAAACTAATTTCTGGAACTTCTGCCTTTGTTTATTACTCATCTTCAACCAACATGAGTCATCGGAGTGGTGCTACTGGTGTTGAGGGGAATGCGGTCGATAAATAAAACATTTTCTCAAAAAAGGAAATCTGAGAATAACATCTTCCTGTCCATATAAATGAGAAACCTTTCACCTCTGAAAAGGATCGTCTTATAAAGTTTTGTTTGTAATTATGTGTGGTATCTACATCTAGGAATCTGTTAATTGTGAAATATACCTCGCATTCTAGTAAGAAACTTTTCAGCTGTGAGATATGCAACCAAATGTCTTCTACTTAAACTAACTTGAAACAACATCTTCATGTGCAAACAAATGAGAAACCTTTTCAACTGTGAGATATGCAAAATACAAATTACAAAATATCACCTGCATGAAATCAATTCAACATCATTTGCTTTTATTTATTTATTTATGTATTTTCTAGATGACAGTGCTGCAATATTTCAATATACTTTCATTTCATAATAAATGAACACCTGCATCATGACTGCGAAACTACGGTAGATTCCATCGGTAATACAAGATAATTAAAATTTACACCTGTGAGTCGTATCTACGAAGTGCTTTATTTTTGTTTATTTTAATAAAATTTAGGTATTTGAACAAGTCCATATCGAGGTGTCTGTAAGTTATTATTTATTATTTTATTTGTTTATTGTTTAAGAAATTTTAATAATAATTTCTTTGCTTAAATTCTTGATTTTTTTCTTTTATTACAGATATTAAAAAATAAATTTGTTCTTAATTTATAATTAATTGAAATTTTCTGCTCATAGGAATTTTATTTAGTTTTAAAGGTGTTTTTAGTACGAAAGATGGATTCTTTTGTTCTTAAAAAATTCTCTGTTGCTAAATTTATTATCAATACGTAAAGAAAAGTATTTTTGTTCTTAAAATTATTTGTTATTTCCCATGTATGAAAAACCGATATTTATTATTTTATTTATTTATTACTTATTTATTTATTTATTATTTATTTATTTCACATGAATTCAAACACAGAATTGATTTATTTATTATTTATTATTTTTATTGTTATTTATTGAAGTATTTGAAGTATAGTAATTGAATTTTAGTAATTGAAGTATAGCATTAAATATTTTCCATATGAATTATCCTTCTTTCATGTTATTAAGATCTGGATTAGTAAAGGAAGAAAAAATGTCAGAAAATAAACTTGATATTGTACCTTTTGACTTTGAGTCAGGCATGGATATTTTTAAGTGGTTTAAACACTTTGATAATGAGTGTTTTGGAGAAAAAAAAAGATAATCAGTGGAAAAAACAAAATATTTCAAAATATTTAAAGGGGGAAGCGCTAAAAGCTTATATAAATGATTGTTTGGATTGTGCTACTTATGAGGAAATTGTCGAGATTTTAACAGAAAAATTCATTCAAGTTAGAGTTCCAAAATTTTCTGCGTTTACCTCCTTAAAGTTGAATGATCTAAGTGATTTGGATTCTTATTTTAGGAAGAAAGTTGAGATTGGGAGGCAACTTCAGCTTGGGGAAAATTTAATTATACAGGGATTAACTGATGGACTTCAGCCGGAGTATCAAAATTGTTTGATGATTAACCCTCCTTCCAATACTCGTGAATGGTTTCGCATTGCTAAACAATTAGCAGCGATTCCAACTCATACCCCTAATAACAGCAATAGAAATTTTCAACAAACTAGACCTATGCACAATCCTAATCCTCAGCCCAGACATTGGACTCGACCTACTCAAAACAACCCATCCCAAAATTTTAATCCTAGGTTTTTCACTCCTAGATTGCCTACGACTCATTATCAAAATAACTATCCAAGTCGTCCGTGCAGAATATGTTTAAACAGAGGCATAGAAAATGCATATCATTGGGAGAGGAGTTGTATATTTAACACAAATTCCTTTCAATCTCAAACTCCTGCTCATATTCAACCACCCCTACTAATAATATTTGACAATTATTTATCCCTGGATATGTGGACAATAACAAAGTGTATTGTGTGGTTGACAGTGGATCAACTGTCTCAATTTTACCTCTCAAATTTGTTCGATATTTAAATGGTAATTTACATAATGTTATCCCTATTACTATTAGACAGGCACAAGGAACTCTTACAATTAATAAATCTTGTCGATTATGTATTAAATTTGGTAATATAAAGAGATATGTTAATTTTTTAGTAAGTAAGCTAGATTTGGACTATGCTATTTTAGGTTTACCTGACTGTGCCAAATTTAAATTGAAAATTGATTGTGCAAAAAGCCAGGTGCTACAAGACAATATTTCATTAAACCAATATGTCAACATATCCAGTGATAACTTAGAATTGCTTCATTTTGATAATATAAAAAATGCTACTACTGTACAACCCGATTATGGAAATACCATAACTCCTCAATCCTTGCCGCGAACTAATAATGATGATTATAATCTATTGGGGGATCTGAATGCTATTCAAAATAAAAATGTAAGGGAACTTTTAAGGGATTATTTAGATATTTTTGCCAAAAATAAATATGGCGTAGGGAGAATTAATATTGAACCTCAGCGTATTTATCTTAAATCTGACCTACCAATATCTTTGAGGCCTTATCGTACATCCACTGCTGATGAAAAAGAAATATCTCAGCAAATCCAATCCTTATTAGCTGCTGGGTTAATGAAAGAAAGTTATAGCCCATATTCTTCTCCAGTGACGTTAGTAAATAAACGAGATGAAGGCAAAAAAATCCGAATGTGAGTTGATTACCGAAAATTAAATTCTATTATGAAAAATGACGCTGAACCTTTGCCCCGAATATATGAAATTTTAGACAAATTAAGTGGTGCCCAATATTTCTCTACACTAGATTTAGCCTCAGGCTATTGGCACATACCTATTCACCCAGCCGATTTTGAAAAGTTAGCCTTTACTACTAAATGTGGGCTCTGGGAATGGAATGTTCTCCCCTTTGGTGTAAAGGTAGGCCCCCCAATTTTCAACAGGACAATTAGAAGAATTCTTACAAAATATAAAATAGACTTTGCTTGTTATTATTTTGATGATATAATAATTTTTTCTAAATCAATAGATGAACATATACAGCATCTCATCCAAATTTTTGATTTATGCCGAATAGAAAATATTAAATTAAAATTATCTAAATGTACTTTTGCTCAAAAACAAATCAATTTTCTTGGGTATGAAATCCAAAATGGAACTTTAACTCCAGCTAATACTAATATAGAAACAATTAAAAAATTAAAACCTCCTACTAATACTATAGAATTACAAAGATTTCTTGGTTCTGTAAATGTGTATCATAAATTTATTGACAAATATGCTGAAATTATACACCCCCTAAATAAATTACTTAAGAAAGATACTATTTGGGAATGGAATACTGAATGTCAAAACTCTTTTCAAAAATTAAAAGATGCCCTCATTGCTAAACCAATTTTAAAGATTTATGACCCAAAATTACCCTTACACATGTTTGTTGACTCTTCTCAGGTGGCGGTAGGTGCAGTTCTTAAACAACCCGACCATTATAACTTTTTACATCCAATTGCTTATTTTTCTAGAGGATTGAGAAGTTATGATAAAAATTATTTCATTACCGAATTAGAGTGTCTTGCTATCATTGATACTTTAGATAGATTTTATCATTACTTTCACAGTGTACAATTTACCATCCATACTGATCATGCATCTCTTGTTTGGTTAAAAAATGTCAATCATTTAAGAGGTCGATTATTTAGGTGGTCATTGAAGTTAAGTATGTTCGATTACAAAATAGAGTACTTAAAGGGATCTACAAATGTCGAAGCCGACATGTTGTCCCGAAACCCTATTTCCCATTTTCATAAACCCCTTACTTTTCTTCTTGACGTTAAAGAGATTATTGAGATGCAAGAAAAAGAAAATGTGTGTGGATCAAATTATATTAATGACAATGGAATGATTAGAGTTAAAAGAAAAGGTTTTCGTAAAGTGGTAGTTCCCATGTCCCTAAAAAAAATTGCGTAGTGTTGCTCATGAACAGTTTGGTCACCCTGGTGTTCAAAAAATGCAAAATTTAATTTCTCCTAACTATTATTGGCCATATATGACCCAAGACATTACTAACTTTGTTAAATACTGTGATATTTGCCAGAAAAATAAAAAACCTAGACAGAAAAAAATTGGCTTATTACAAGCTATGCCCACTACAGATCAACCTTTTGACTGTCTGTCTGTTGATACTGTAGAAGGGTTCAATTATTATAATTCTACAAAAAAAAATCTTCATATTATAATAGACCATGCCACAAGATATGTTTGGGCATTTCCTTTCAAAAGTGTCACTACAGAAACTTATACAAATTGTCTGAAACAAATCTTCAATATCAAAATCTCTCAACAATTATTCTGTTTTAGTAAGATTTCAAGTGTACAGTCCCCTCAAAAAATACTAAGTGACAGGAATGCTGCTTTTACTTCTTCAAGATTCGAAAAATTCCTGCGAAATCATAATATTAAACAACGTTTGACCACTGCCCATCATCCACAAACGAATGAGAAATGTGAAAGAGTAAATCAGACAATAGTAACTAGATTAAAATGTAAACTCCAATACCTCTAAAATTCCCTGGACTAAGCTTTTAACTGAGGTAATTAATGAATTTAATAATACACCCCATTCTATTACTAAATTTCCACCTGCTTACTTGCTTTTTGGCCAATTACCCTATGACTCCCCCTTACAACAAATTCATCCCCCTGTTCATGAAGCACTTAAAATTGCTAAAGCAAGAACTGATGAATTTCATTTAAAAAATAAAAGATATTATGATAAAGATTATATCGAACCATAATTTAAAATAGGAGATCTAGTTATCTATGAAGAACTTCAGTACCCTAATACTAGAAAGTTATCACAAGTATTTAGTGGCCCTTATAAAATTCTTAACAAATTATCCGAAGTAAATTTTGAAATTGATAGGCAAAACCAGTTCAAAAGTTCAGAAATAGTACATGTATCTAAATTAAGGCCTTATTATTCCCCTGATAAATTTAAATTAAGTCATGAGCAACAATCCCCTAATCAACAACAACAAACTCAAGTAAAAACTCTAGCTTAGACTATATCTCTAGTTTATCATTTTCTAATTTTTCTTTTTTTTTCTTAAACAGTAAATTTCGTTCCATATTTTAATTCAGATAATATCCTGTAATTCTTACAGAATGGCAATGATATCTCTGGACTGCAGCGAGAGTGTCACTTGTCTGAAAATTTTTATATTTGTTTGTTTATGCCGGCGTAGACGAACAAAGTGGAAATTTCTTATTCTGTACTGAATTACTCTACTTAGAATAATATAATAACAAGTAAATATTAAAAAAAAAATTCAACTGAACCTATTTGTAATATTAAATTTAAGCTATCAATTAATAAATTAATTATTTGCCAAGTAACAAAATTTTTATCACTTTATTTTAATTTCTCTCTCTCTCTCTCTTTGCTGCTACATTCCAGTCCAAGTCCATGTCAATTAGAATTTAATTTTGTTTCTTTTTCTCTTTCCTACTTGCATCTTGCAATGTCTTATCACACCGAGAGAATATTTATTGCGTAATTATTTGACATGAATTGACATTAATAATCTTGTCTTTTATTTTTATTATTTATTAATATTTCTTTTAAAGAATCTTAGTAGTTTGAAGGTCACGTGCATTCTCAAAAATGAAATGAATTTTTATTTATTTTTATTTTATATTATTTTATCATATTATATTTTAATTTTTTTTACATATTCCTACTTAATCCTGTACTCGATTTACAAGATTAAGGAAATGATTACATAATTGATTATATTCTTTATTCTATTCCACTTTCCTCTATATTTCATCCCAAAAATACCTGAGATGAGATAAACGAGATTTAGTATATAATTTAGAATTTAAAGAATGTCTTTTGAAATATTTACTATTACTTACTGAAAGATTTATTATTACCCATTATGAGAGTAACTTATACTTATTATGATATTTATTATTAGTGATATTTTTTTTCTTTATTATGTTTCTTTATTATCTTGTTTGTTTATTACATTGTTAAAATTTATTATTACTATATTAATATACTACAAAATGTGTTACTATATTGAATTACAAGTATAAAGTATTTTCACAAAGATACCCAAATATGGAACTGTTATAAAGGTGCAAGGACTCAGTCACAAGAAAACTGAACTGTTGTTATAATATTAACTAATGAAAATTAGACAATTAATAAAGATATAATTAGACTCCTTGAAAAAAAGGGTACGAACTATACCACTCTAATTATGAGCCTTAGAGGATTTTTTGAAATGAACTCTCGAAAATTATGTCTAGAACTTTCCAGTGAATTTCTTCATATTTAGATTTGTCATTATCATGAATGCATTCAACGTTATTTTATTTTTATTTTTCATGTTAGCGTATTAAGATTAGTTGTTTATATTTTCAACTTACTTCCTGTTATGTACTGGTAAACAAGATCATATCTTGTATTTTTATTGATGCCTACTTTATTGTATTTAAATATAAAGTCATTCCACGCATCACCTTAGTGTTCCTAAATTTGAATTCTATATTTATAAAAAAAAATTTAATTTAATTTTTCTTTTATTTAGTATCTAATTATTGTTACTTATATCAACAACTTCGTGAGCTAAGTCTGCATCGTCTCCCTTTCTGTGAAATTGCAGGTCTCAGACCTACTTTTTCACCCGTCTTTCTGGGAGGGGGGATTTGTAATAAAAAAAAATTGCGCCATTTTTGTTCTCTCTTAGCTTCAATTCTAAATTTGTGGAACATATTTCAATCTTAGTTTCGTAACTTGTAACAGCTAAAATTCTTTTTCTTACTTTAGTTATTAATAAATTATTAATTGCTTCTCAAAACGGCGGGAGGTATTTCGTAACCTTTTTAATTTCTGGAATATTCCTGGGATTTTAATTTTATTTTTTATTTTAACATCGCGTGACAGGTGTTAATACGCGTTGCTAAAGGGCTTTTTACTTCCGAGGAAAAAATATAGTTCTAGCCTAGGACCGCCTGCTACGACCAATCAGAATTGATCATTTTTTCCGTTGAGGCTCGAGTTCATCCTAATTGAATTTTTAAAATGATTGACGCGGAGTAGGAGGGAGGTAGTTTTGTCGTGAAAATGATTATTTTTCATTTGGCTTTTTAGAAGTGTTAGAATGGATTTGCCCTTTAAACTACCAAGCCGCACGTTTCATTTCCCCGCTGAATTAGAATATTTGATGATGTGGACGAGATAATGAAAGTTGTAGTGTCGATGTGTACTAAGGTGATTGCGGGGAAGAGTTTATCTATTTTATGAGCTCATCAATAAAGAACTTGAAGACTGATGGTGTCTGTTTTTATAATTGGGAAATACCCCAATGAAATTCTTCTACTGCTCGACAACTGTCGGAGCGACTACTCTGCCCGTGCTGCTAAGAATTCCTAGAATATATGCAACATAGCTTATTTTCGTCGAGTTCAACTAATATTTATTACATATATATATATATATATATATATATATATATATATATATATATGTATATATATATATATATATATATATATTTAACGACGATAAAACATGAGTTTCTATTTTTATTTAATGATTTAAGAGTTATTTTTTCAATTTAACAGCTATTTTATTGGCCTTGTGAGAGTCATATATTTGGTATTAAATTTTACTTGACAGTTCCACCCCCTCCATAAATTAATTCGGCTTAGCTATTAATGACATTTCATAATGACCGATTGTCATTTTTTTTTCACCTAAAAACAGTGGATGTGATATTCAATAAAATCACACGCTGGAATTGTATGGAAAGATTAAATATGGTGGCATGTAATAACCCTTCCGCCACTGATCAAAAATGATATTTCAGCACTAAAAATATGTAGTAGAATACCAAAATTGAAATACAATTTTACAATCCGTCACTGAATAGTAATTCGCAACTAAATTTTAAAACGTTTTCCGTAACGAAATTCCCTATTTGTGCCTATTCTGAAACTAGAAAACATTATTTAAACAAACATAAAAATCGACATTAAAAGGAGTCATTTATGAGGGTATTTGAATATTATTTGTATCTAGTGTATATAAAATCTAGTGTATATTGGTACAGCGATGGTTGATGTGCAATATCGAAATTTAATGTATTATATATATATATATTCTCCGCTTTAGAACCTTGGATTCTATATTAACATCTTTTTAGAGGGAAGGGTGAAGTTTTAATAACCTATTTAAAGATTTTTAAAGAGAGATGTGAGGATCGGGAATAGGCTGGTTTGTAGCTTGTGAGGAGATTTAAGACAGTGGATGAGATGTGGCTACATCATTATAATCCTGTGTCCAAACGGCAGCAGCCAAGTTTCATCCGCTGTCTCAAATACAGCCACATAAGCTGCAAACACGTCTTATACTCACCCCCCCCCCCCCTTACCTCATCTTTTTCTCCTCCTTCCAAAGAGTTGGTTAATACCACAGTTACCGTTCAAAAATTCAGGAAATAGGCATTTTGGACATTAGGCTTCGATATTCCACATCAACCATTGCAATACAAATATTTTATATGCAGTAGAAGCAGTTATTGTTGAATGCACTGTGTACATTGCATGTTTAATAGGGTGGATTGCAAAAAAACTTTTTTCGATTATCGATGATGGACAGTGCGTAAAATTTGTGGCACTAAATTCCACAAAATATTGAGATTTTTTTGACAATTTCTTCATATGCCGGAAATGGCTATCAGTTTTGCTAAAAAGCTGTTATTTTAACTTTTTTATCAAAATAATTTCAAAAGTTAAATTAAATTAATTTTAGCTAGATTTACTTGAAATGTTAAGTTTAATGTACGAAACATTTAAATAAGCTCAGATTATGTATTATTTAATAGTAGTTTTGTGCATTTAGAAATCGGCTTAGAATTTAATAACCTGTTTCTTTATAAGTGACCCATGGATTACTTGAGCACAATATTTTACCAGAACATTTCGGGATAAAATGTTTCACACGAAGCACTGTATAAGAGTAGTAATGAATATAGTACTCCTTTACGAAGGAAGGAAAGGAAGGTAAATAATGATTTTATTTAAATCATTGAAGTAATACATTTATTCATTTTTCAATGTAGTTAGCACCGTTTTGAGATAGCCATTTGTCGTATCTTCAAACCAGTTTGTTTATTCTTTCCTCCTAGCTAATGCTGCACCCTTCATTTAAATTACAGTAATTTTGGAAATGTTCTAAAATTAAATCTTTTAGTTTAGTGAAGAATCGATAATCACTTGGAGCCATGTCGGGGCTATTGGGAAGGTGGTCAAAAATCTCGCACTTAAATCTCCTAAGAAAGTTATCTTCCTCTTTAAATTTTGAACAAAGGACATTACAAATAACTCATCCATTTTCCTCGATCATACACGCAAATAACCCTGGGATGAATTTTGCTTTGATGGAAGTTTTCTGCATTAAAAAATAAATCTAATATATAATAATAGTGAAATATACTTGAAATAATGCATATAAAATCCATGCTATTAAATGTCATGCAATTTTATGCAAAGTTTATATTCTGTATACATAAGATTCGACTGTTTTACATTGTTATGAATAATTTCATCCCACGCATACAAATATTTTAAATATTTAACTAATAGTTAACATAGTTAACACAATTATTACTATAGAACAAGCATATTTTATGTCTGAAACAGTTTCGCAACTTTTCATATACTTTATTTATTTAATATATATATTTTTTTTATCGCTTCTCCACTGTAAGTAGACACTTAAAATGGCAATATTTTTTGAAAAAAGTAAACTTCAAAGCTACAAGTAATGGAGTGTACAATCCAATAATATTAGTATATAACTTGAAACCACCCAGTTTCTATACAAAATATAAAAGAAAGTATTTTTAAAGATATATTTTAATTTTCTTCTACCTCTATAAGAAAAATGTATTGGATTCGTGAAAACTTCGACTTCCAGTTTCCAACGGATTTACATGTTTTAGGAGTCAAAGATCACACAAAAATATGTTTTTACAAAATATCTGATTGTGAGACTGTGACTCTGTCACCCTGTTTATGAGACTAATTTTGTGGGCGATCTATCTGAAGAACTAATGCACGGAATTTAATAAATTTTGTATTTAGTTAGACACAGATATAAATTGGAAACGATTAGATTTTGGTCTAAATCGCTGAAAAGGTGGCATTTTTATGTAGCATTTCGCACGACTCTTCCAATATCTCAGTATGGACCTAATGCAAGGATTTTTATCAAACTTCTGATTTAATTATACCTTGACATGCTTTGAGATTTTCAACATTTAGTTGTGAATCACTTAACAGGAAGCATGTAGAATTTTTCAAAACTTCTTACATAATCTTTTAACCCCTTCGCGACGGGAGGCTTTTACGAAATTTTTAATGTTTGTCACCGGTCTTTAAAAAAAGAAAATTATTGTTTATTAAATCGAGAAAATACGCCGATTAAATAAAGCAAATTTTTCAGTAAAATTTTACTGGTGCTGATAGACGATGATTCTTAAACCTATTTGCATTATGTATAAATGACACTCGTCCCCAAGGAGTTAAGACCTGACCTATAATATTGTATACGTGATTCTTCAGAAAACGAAAATACATTTCCTTCTTTTTCTGTGATTTAATGTCGAGCCACATTCTGTCTTGACGTAATGCCACATCTTAAATTTAAATGTTTCAGTTCGATATAATTCTGTTAACCAGCATTAAACACCAAGATTTTTATTATCTAGCAAAACTCTCCCGGTCTTAAATGTTTGACTCAATCTCCAGAACTAATGAATGGATTTTTATCAAATATCCGGTTCAATTAATCTTTGACATGAATTGACATTTTGGTGTAAAACATGCAACCGGTGGCGCTTCTATCCCGCATTTGTCACGATTTCCGCAATTGTTCTATCTAAAGAACTTAATCATGGATTTTCATTAATCTTCAGGTTCTGTTAGATTTTGACATATGTTGTTGCAGATTGTGTTTCGTTGTAATTGATTCAACAAGTGGATTCAACAAGAGTCATATATTTCCTAGGTTCTGCCTTTGATTATAAAAAATTGGTTTGTGGAAAAGCTAACTACCACACAAGTAAGAGCTGTTAAAGCGATAGAAATTCTATTTGGTGGAAAATTTTTACTCAAGATTATAAGTTGCAATTATTTGACAAATGTTCATTGCTGAAATAGAAAAAAAATCATGTTTTGAAAATTACATATTATAAAATATAATAATAAAGTTAAAGTTTTATATATTCTTTTAAAGTTTAATTTAAAGGTAATTTTTATCTGACTATGCATAGTTGCGCACATGTTATTTTTTTTTCATTATTTTTTACTGGAAATTTTTTTTATTTATTTATAAAATATTAGCCTAAAATATGTCTAATTGTTTGCGTTGTTTTCACTACAAAAGATTTCATCTCCCATATCTTGACTGAATGCCGGAGAGATGGATTTAATTGAACTAATTTTTGGTAATGATTTTAAAATCCATAAAAAATATCTAAAATTGTGATACAGTTTTAAATCAAAATGCATTTGAAAATGCATTTTCCCCCTGTTCGACATCGAAAAACTTGAATTTGTACAATATCTAAAATCCTTTTTTAAGAGAAAATTTTAGATCGGTTTATTCCCACAATCAAAATTAAATCAGTGGTAGTCACCGACGTGTTTTTCCTTTCTGTAAAAGAGAAAGAGTTTTCTTTTCTAAATGATTATATATAAAATTTTAGCTTAAAGAAACATTCATAGTACTTGAAACGACGACCGTCTATCGTGAATTTTTTTTATTAACAGGATACTCAAATCAGTTTAGAAATAGTAGTCTTATACAATAAAATAAATAAATACATTTTCTAGTTTTTCTTAACATGTATGATCTTTAGAGATGGAAGCAAAAAATACATACCTATACTGAAATCTTCTTTTAGTAAATCTTCGCAGAATCCAACCACAGAAGATCTCTTTCGGGATTTAAAACTAAATCCTTTTTCCTGAATACAGTTGAGATATTTCCAAGATAACAGAAAACTGCACTTAAAAAATCAATTTCTTCGTGGATATATTGTTGGAAATGATACCAAAACAGATATATTGATTCCCTAAGGAATATCGAAAGATGAATGGATTGTTTGAAGCCATTATATTTTATTTTACGTTTAAATACTTTTAAACAACATTAATAAAATGTGAAATCAAAAGAAAATTACAACACGTATTACAATTATTGTACGTATGCTTTACAAGCTATTTATTTAAAATTATTTCGTATGAGGAAGTTTTTATGCAATTAGGATTTCTTTTATTTAAATATGTTTATCTAACAAATTACAGAAATAACAATAGTGCGTACACCACTTACCTGATATAGAAGGAGACATTTTTAACGATTTTCAAGAATGACGATTATACTGTTCGTGTGTATATATTCTTTATGTATTATGTTGATGCATACACTAAGATTTTATAAATATTCTTATTTGGTAATGAGATTTTATAGCCGATGTTTTATTAATTTATAAAGTTCAACGCATTAAACAGTCATTACAATAAATCATCATTTAACATTTACGTATTTTTACTTTCTTACAGATAAAATAAAAATATTGCTTATAATGTAACTAATGTACAGTCACAGCAAAAAAAATCTTGACATTTGCAATTTCAGATGTCTTGTTAAATATCTAGAAATGTACACGAGGAATGACTCTGAAACTCCAGCTATATAAACAAAATAGTATAGGTCATATATTTTCGAAAAGATTTTTTTCCAAAATCCAATAACCGTCAACAAATTGAAAAAGGACGAATATCTTTTGAATACCCCTGTCAAAACTAATGTAGTAGAAACGTTTAAATTGCAGATTATGATTAAGTGGCTTATGGCAATAAACTGTGCTCATTTTTATGCGGATAGCATGTATACTCCTAGATAAATTAGGGTTTTTTTTTAAATGGCCAAATTTTGTCAAGTTTTTTGCTTATAATTTGCAGAGTTCTTAATAAAAAACAATATTCTTTTCAGAAAATATGAGAAACGACATTGTACATAACCCCTGTAATTAAAATTAAAAAATATTAATAATTGTAGGAAAAATGAGCAAGTTTACTAAATAAATTTTCACTGCGCATACGTCAACTCTATAAAAATTTCGTTTGCATACTGTGTTATTTAAATGTATAGAGCAACTTTTGTTGAAGTTTCAAAATCATAGTTTGAAAAAGCTGAAAATTATCGTCTAAAGAATAAGATCAAAATCCGATATTCCCAAAATGAAACAAAAAAATGAGAGGCTGTATCCATATTCCATTGATTAGTGTCTACACAGTATTGCACGTACTATTAATATTTGGTTACAGCTCCTCATCTTTTATCTTCATGTTGGGAAAAACGGATTTTGATCTTCTTCTATCGACAATAACTTTCAGAATTTTCGAGCTATGATTTTGAAACTTTAACAAAAGTTGTTCTATATATTTAGCTAACACAATATGCAAATGAAATTTTAATATAGTTGACGCATGCCAGTGAAAATTTATTTAGTAAACTTCCCCATTTTTGATACAGTTATTAATATTATTTAATTTTGATTACAGGGTATTATGCACAATGTTGTTTGTCATATTTGCTGAAAAGAACATTGTTTTTATTAAGAACTCTGCAAGTTATGAGCAAAAAACTTGGCAAAATTTGGGGCCGTTTTTATAAAACCCTTAATTACTCTACGAGTATACATGCTATCCGCTTAAAAGTGAACGCAGTTTATAACCATAAGCCACTTAATCATAATCTGCAGTTTGAAAGTTTTTACTACATTTGGTTTGACAGGGTTATTCAAAAGATACTCATTCTTTTTCAATTTGTTGACGGTCCCCTATTGGATTTTAGGAAAATATATGACGTATACTGTTTTGGAGTTATTCCTTTTGTATATTTTTAGATATTTAACAAAACGTCTAAAATCGCAAATGTCAAGGTTTTTTTTTTTTCTGTGATTATACAATCAGTTCAATAATATTTGTAATATTGACATACAAGAAATTATAATATAATTACAGAAAGTAAACAGATCCTTTTGACAATTTTATAGAATTTTATGACTCCCGGTTTAACTATGAAAATTTTGAATCACTCTCCGGAATAATTAAGATATGTTGCCATAGATGTGTATGTGGATATAGTATTTTTTTGTGTGTTAAGAGAAAATTTTGTTACACATAGGTTCTGTGTTCACATTTATTTACAATATTTTATGTACCGATTTAGAAGTCCTTGTTGAAAATTTTTTGCGACTATGGATGTGGCAACACTAGTTATCATGAGCCTAATTTAACCGACTGAAGAAAAACGCAAGCTAAATTTAAAACAATGGAGGCGTTCCCTAGAAATTTTTCATTGGCATTACAATATTTTTAAGTAATGATCTTTTCATAGAAAATCAGACGTCAAAAGATCCTTGTAGTGCATAAAAAATGCAAATATTTGTTGGCGTGAATTTTACATGTTTTCAAAGTCGTGGGAATATATTTCTCACACTAGAACTGTCTACGAAAGGAAATGCGGAAAGATATTTCAGATATGCTGTAGGAAAAATTTCTTTTAAAATTGAAAGGTGGAGCAACGTTCCTAATTGTTTTAAAATTTATATTGCGAGTTCCGGATACTGACGAAAAAGCATAAATATTATTGTAAATCGACTTAATTTTTTTATAGTTACAATTTAAAAAGTACAAAACCATTCATTTTTCTTTGAAATAAATGATTTCTACTTTATAGAAAATTCATATTTTGAATATTCTTGTTGAGATAGTTTGAAATAGGTTATAACAAATTGCTTTGGAAATTATAAACTCTAACTTGGCTTAAATTCAAAGTATAGTATCCTAAATGATGATTAATGACATTATAAAGCCATGTTTAATAAAAGATAAAATATTTCTTTAAACATATATATTCCTTCTTAGGAATCAAATAATACATAAAACTTTACTCTGAAATTTTCGTTGTTCAATACTTTTAAATTCAAAACTTAATAAGTAATGATGAAACATTAATTAAAATTATTTTCTCTTATTATTTCTTTTATTCTTTCAAAAGTGGTTTTTCAACTAAAAGTGTATTAAAAAAGAACACTTCTTTTAACTACCATGTAAAAAAACTTTTTCAATTTTTTTTTTTTTTTTTTTTTTTGTGTTTGTGTGTGTGAATTTCAAGGTTTTAAAAAAAGACCTTTGGGAAAGAAAAGATCAAGACAACAAATCTAATTAAAAGATGAAAACACAAAACATTTTTTATTTTGATATTTTTAATAGTTAAAGCTGTAAACAAGATAGTTAATGAATCTTTAGATTATTTTCTTTAAATGCAAAAGAAACGTTCAATAAAATTTTATTTTGTTAAATGTTTTTAATACGGTATCCTAGATTGCTTGAGCAATATGTTTTTCTAGATCTTTTCGTAACGTTATCACATTTCACACAAAATAAGGTACATGTCGTTGCATTTTCATTATTTTTTTTTTTTTATGTTCCTCGAAATTTTTACTTTCAAACGGGTTGTAGCTAGAATGAAATATCCTGTATTTGTGACTCAATAAGTAGTTTCCGACCCTATGTTCCTATAGGATTTTTTATCCTTAATATATGCTTGATTTTTCATATCATTTTGTCCACGCTTTTTTCATTACTCTGTATATACATATAGAATGAGTCCTTGATATTATTTGATCAAAAATTAACATTATTTTAATATAAAATCAGTTTATTGCATGTTACGGAGACATCCCATTGTAATCGCAATGCTTTTTGGAGATAATCAAGTTAAATCAGCGGGGAAGTTTTCATCCACTTAATCTTCCTTTCTGTCGAGGACAATTTTACATATTTTATCTCGTCATTTTATTAAATCACAAAATATAATTAGACAAGTAAGAAAAATCATGCGTTAAGCATAGATTATGAAGCACTTTCCAACACTTCTTGAAATCTTTAACAAAACTTCGTAATTCAGGGAAATAACGCATTATTGTTCATATCAAATTTGTATTAAAATACTTTTGAAAAGCCTTGTATTTGATCTGTTGGTTAATATATAGGCTATATAATGGTAAAATTTAGTTTAGCAAGAAAACGCCTAACAGTTTGAAAATTTATTTTCATCAATTTATACTAATAGATGGAAACATACTGAAATACTTTTGTTTAGCTCTGTAAAATAGATAGTACCTTTAACACACGAAAGTGTTTTGGTAAAGTTTAATTTAAAAATAAATTCTTCTTAAACTACTTAAATCAAATTTCTATACATTATCATCCAAAGGCGACCATGTATCCAGTTCTTTGCGTGACCCTGTATATAATTTTATCTATATTCTATAAATATTTCTTAGTAAACTAAATGTAGTTCATCGTAAACAGGTATAACATATTTAAAAACCACCTTTAAGTAAATTACGCTTGTATTCAGTAACATTCCCGAGATTTTTTGTGTAACCCTGTATATCTAAATGGTGTAACAATTAGCATTTATATGAACCATATGACATGCATGCATCAAGTGAAACTTAAAAGCGTATAAGATATTTAAAAAGGCATTTCATCCATCAAACAACCATCTTCCATAATATACTGTACTTCGAATAGAATGTACTATTTCTAATCTTTTGTGTGTCCCTGTAAATGCTATGCACTTTTATTATGCATGAAATAACGCATATTAATCCTTAGCTTTGTTTATATATGAAATCATTTACAATAATTAACATATGTCGCAAACAATCCACCCTTTTATTATTTTGTATGAAAATTCTTTTGTATGGCCATGTAAATGAATAATAACTATTCTTTTCGCTGCATACTTTACAAAATACATATTTTAGTGCACTTTGGTGATGCATATAAATTTGAAAATGTTTGATAGGGTGAAACATCTTTAAAATTCATTTGAAACGATTTTTCCCCATAAGCCGTAATGTAATGGAATATTTTGACTGTCCCTGTAAATAAACTTATCATGGCAGAACCTTCATTTTCAATAGGGTTTGTGCTCGGGTAAACATCATTAACGGCCAAAAATTTCATGACAATCGGAATATATTTACGAGAGTTAGAGCGCGGACAGACGTCCAGGCGTACAGACGGACAAACGGACAGACGGACAGACAAACCGAATGCATAAGCCATTTTTAAGTTTGTTGGAAAGTACTAAAAATTAAATGCAATAAAAATGAATGTGTGAAGATGTGAAATGTTTTTACAAATATTTTTTTCAGATAGGGCATAGTAATTCAATTATTATTCCTTAACTAGAATTTATTCGTACAGAATTTATAATTATTTCTATAGTAAAAATAAATCATATGAGTAAAAAAATGTAATGCTTAAAATATTCGTAATTTCATTTAAAACGGTTCTTTAACGGAAATAATTGCTTTAAAGACAGTTGATTTTTTTTTTTTTTTTTTTTTTTTTTTTTTTTTTTTTTTTTTTTTTTTTTTTGACTTTGTTAGATTTTTCTGGGTACAAAAATTTCATTGTTTTACAGTTTCTTTTATATCACTAACACATAAACATGTGCATGGTAAAAGAATATTTTTTTTCTATATTAAAAGTGACATTTCTGCAATCAAGTATTAAAGTATACTGATATTCACACATTTTTAACACCATATACACACATATATAAAAAAGAAATATTTTGTTGCACAGGATAACTTTCATTCCGCTTCATGCAAAATATGGTGTAAAAATATTTAGATTCAGCCTCTTAATATTTTAAATATATAAGAGAATTGAAAAAAAAAGAAATCTTCATTTTTATTTATTCTTTATTTTTAAATTTCGTTTTGAAATTAAATAAAGAAAAATTTCAACACCAATTTTATATAAAACGTTAATTTCTTTCAAATGTAATAAAATGCAACAATTACAAAATTATTTTCTTAATAAATTGAAACTGTCTTAAGGTATAGAAAATCACTTTTTTGAAACAATAATCTTTTTTTCTTTGAGCGGATTAATAAGAGATTCATTAATAAACCAAGATATAATATATTAGATGAAATATTGCTTTATCATTCTTTTCACTTATTAAAGAAAAAAAGATTTATATTAAAGCGATGTCTGAGAATTGTGATTAGAAAGTAATTTTTTTTTTCAGAATTCTGTTATTAACCACTTCTCAATTATATTTATATTTTACTATTTAAACTCATTTCTGCGTAAAATGATGCAAAAGTCTTAGAAATAGGTTCATTAGAGCAGGACATAAAATAAATATTTTCACAGTACCTCAATGCATCTTTCATAAATGAGAAAATTGCAGCCATTTATCACGATTTTCACGGTCCTCTAATTACACTGTTAAATTAGGAATTTTCTTATGCATCGAAGATAAAATATATTATCTTTTTCAATCGTGAAGTCATTTATTATTTTTAAAAGATATGACAAATATTTATTTTAAAAATGATAAATATTGACTGGTTAAAAACAAACAACTCTTTCACTATAAGCAAATAAGAAAATGAAAATGATTTTCCTATTTATGGTATTGTAAATACTTGAAACTGAAATAAAATATTTCCTTTCATCTTAAAAAAGAATTTTTGTTCCGCTACCATAGTCAAAATTCTAGTGGGTGTCTAAAGGTTAATTTGCAAATGCTCTAACAAGAATAGTTATTCAAAAACAGAAAAGCATTTATTTTAATTTTTGCTTCAGACAGTTTAATTATAAATATATTGTAATGAGAGTTCAATTTTTTCAACTCACTGAAACTAGATGTCAAGAGACACATAAGATTACGATTTAAAAACTTAAATGCGACTTCTGGCACAGAAACTTATTACTTTTTTAAATAAAAATTCTGTGATTTAAAGAAAATATATATTGAGCGTAAAAACGCATCAACTTTGATTATTTTCTACATAAATATCTAACAAAGTAAAAGGTATATAATAAAGCAAGAGACAACGTATAAAAAGAAGAAATTATTACGAAAGTCTTTATATCGTTGTAATTTTTAAAAATGTACTTTTAACTTAAGACTCCGCTGTATTCAAACTGCCTGATCATGAAATCTTTCATTCATCTATAGGAAAGCTTTGAAGTGCGATGATTCCTTACGTAATATAATTATTAAAATACCATTTATATTACCAGAAATTTGACGTTACATACGATGATGTGCATTTTTAAAAACTGTCCGCATAAATTGTAAGAATTTGTAAGCTCGTAAAATGGCTAGAACCAAAAATGTAAAAAAAAAAAAAAAAAAAAAAAAAAGGTAATGATGGACAATTACACCATGTTACACCATTAGACAATTGAACAATTGCACCATAAATTATACTAAAAGTATGCACTAAAATAAATACAGATTACTAAATGGTATTATAAAAAGAATATATTTAAAATACACTTAAAAATATCAACGTTTCATTCGCTTCTGCGAAAAATATGAACACATACGTCCAAGAGTCCACGAGCAAAGTTAAGTTGAAAGTGCGTAAACCTGTTTTTTTAATTAATTAAAACATACTATGCCAGATTTTATTAAATGAATGTGATAAATGATGGTTAAAAAATCGTGGCAAAATCTTGGACGTATGCGTTTATATTTTGAAACTTTAAATTGCATTTAATATATTTCTATTGTATCCTGACAACGTTTGCAGAAGCGAATGATATACGTAATTGTACGTAAAATATAATTTTCTTTGAACTGACAAAAGTTACATATCCCTCAACATAAATATTGGAAGATAACTGCTGCAAAAATCATTTATATGCATATATATGTATAAAGCATACTGCAAAATAAAAGCATTAATACTGATGTAAGAGCTATTCATTTGAATGTACTTTAAAAACTAAAATAAATTAAAAATGGATTAAAAATAATATAATACTTTTAATGAAAATAACTAGATAAGTATTAATACCTATAAAATTACTTCATATCGTTGTTCTTGTATCGTTTGATATAATAATATTTTTACAATGAAACTATAAATTCAAAACAGATAGATTTACTTTTTTACTGCTTATTTCTAAAAAAGGCGTTTCCTTTTTTGTTCCTATTTATCAAAGTGTTTGATATCCGTTCTTGAAAGAAAAAAAAATTATTGCTCATATATCTTACAAATTGATACATAGGCCTCTTTTATATTTCTCCAGATAACACTACTGAGAAGTTGTCATCACTAGATCTTTGAAAGTATAACTTCTGATCAGGACTTGCCAAAACTATTTTTTACACAGAACGATGGATAAAGATCGCTGGAGAAAGTTGAAATGTTACTTTTTATGCCTTTTTTAAAGAATATAAATTATATATTTTTCTATATATGTCATTGTAAATTTATATTAACGTATGAATTTTATATATACAGAGAAACGTAGAATTTCAGAATTTCTGTAAGATATAGAGTGCTAACCTAGTGAAAATATAAGAGAATAACTACATATATATATATATATATATATATATATATATATATATATATATAGGTACAAAGAGTTCACAACACTGTTTAAGCACTATCGTAATTATATAAATATGTAGTAACTATAGTGCTCGTTCAGTCTGTCCATATGTCTGCATATAACAGAGCATAAACCACCTAACCGAATCATTTGAAATTTAAAATGTATAAATGTTGCGTAATTTGCCAAGTCCTTTCAAATTTTACGAAAATCGGATGTATAGTTTAATTACAGGGACAATCAAAAATATTCCGTTACATTAAGGCATATAGGAAAAGATAGTTTGAAGTGCATTTTCATAATGTTGGACTCTTTCAAACATAATAAAATTTATATGCATCTTTGAAGTATATATTAAAATATACATTCCGTTCAATCTGTTATGTAAGGAATATTTATTATGAATTTACACGGCCGCACATAAGTGTTCCATCACATAATAGTAAAAGGGGTGGCATTGTTTGGGGCACGTTTTAATAATTTAAAACTATTTTTGGTATACATTGCTGAGGTTTACTACGAGTTTATTTTGGTATAATAAAAAGCAGATAATATTTACAGGAACACAGAAAAGATTTCGACTCGTATACTATATCCTATAAGTACTGTATACTATAATACCTAGATCTGAATATTTTAAAAACTTCGTTATAGAGCGAACTTACATCCTTTGCTAAGCTTGATGTGGAATTTACGACTTGTTTATGAAAATCATCATGTTTAAAACTTCAAAAAAACTCTATTTTAAAAATCTTTGACCGACAGATTAAGAAGATTGATAGAAGGTATGGAGAGGATGAAAATTTGTCATAGATCAAATGTGTCACAAACCATGCATTTAATCAGAAATATAGGGTGTTTGATCCAAACTGAACTTGTATTGACGGTAGTAATTCTGAGGAAAATGACAATATCGCAATTAAAATACAACAATATGTATGAATGTTTTCCAAAAAATACTACCTATGCAATCAGATAGATGGCGCTATTCCTTTAAAAGTAAAATGACGCAGGGGTATAGTTCTTCTGATGCATGGTGTGAGCTTTGTGACTGTTTACACTGGCACATAAGCTAGAAAATTCCTCCAATTGTTAAATGCGAACCGTTTTTATTAAATGCAGAAAACGTCCGTGAAAGCAAAATTCACCCCATGATTACTGAAATGTATGGTCCAGGAACAATGTATGAGGTATTTGAAATGACCTTTGTTCAAAATTTAAAGAGGGAAGTGACTTTCTTAGGAAGTTTAAGTATGAAGTTTTTGACCACCCTCTCTATACCCCCGATATGGCTCCAAGTGATTATCGATTTTTCACTAAACTAAAGAATTTATTGTCAGAAGAACGTTTCTAAAACTACTCTGATTTAAATGAAGGGTGCAGCATTAGCTACGAGAAAAGCGTAAACAAACTGGTTTGAAAATACGACAAATGACAATTTCAAAACGGTGGTGACTACATTGAAAAATGAATAAATGTATTATTTCAATGATTTAAATAAAATCATTATTCATCTTCCTTTATTTTTCTTTAAATATGTGTAAACGAGTACTGCATTCATTACTACTCTTATACCTTGCTTCATGTCAAATATTTTTTCACGGAATGTTCTGGTAATATATGGTGCTCAAGCAATCGATGGCCCACTTATAAGCAAAAAGGTTATTAAATTTGCCGAATTCTAAATACACATAACCATGAAATAATACATAATCAGAGCTTATGTAAATATTTTGTTCAATAAACGTAACATTTCAAGTAAATTTACCTAAAAATAATTTTTTTTTTTTTAATTTTGCTAAAAAAAGTTGAAATATTAGCTTTTTAGCAAAATTTATATCAATTTCCTGCATATGAAGGAATTGTGAAAAAACACCTCAAATTTTTTGTGTGATCTTAGTACCCCTAATGGCAAATTTTACGCACTCTCCATCATCGATAATCGAAAAAAAGTTCTTTTTTCGGTCCACCCTATTACACATGTACACATGTACACACTGGATTCAATAATAACTACTTATAGTACATATAAAATATTTGTATTGCGATGGTTCATGGGAAATATCGAAGCCTAATGTCTTAGATGCCTATATTCTCAATTTCGGAAAAATGGCTGATACATTAACATATTTTTGGAGGGAAATGTGAAGTTTTAAAGACCTATTCAAAGATTTTTAAAGAGAGGTTTGAGAGGTGTATGGAAAAGGCTGATTTGTAGCTTGTGAAGAGATTTGAGACAATGGATGAGATGTGGCTACATCACTATGATTCTGTATCCAAACGGCAGCAACAACGTCTTATCCAGTGTCTCAAATCAAGCCACGTAAGCTATAAACAGCTAATTTTACTCACCTCCCATCCACTCACCTTTTTCTTCTCCTTCCGAAAGTATGTTAATATAGTACTTACGGCTCAAAAATTGAGCACATAGGCATCTAAGACATTAGACGTCCATATTCCTCATCAACCATTGCAATACAAATATTTTATACCCACTATAAGCAGTTATTACTGAATCCACTGTGTACAGTACATGTGTAATAGGGTGGACCGAAAAAAACTTTTTTCGATTATCGATATTGGATAGTTTATAAAATTTGCCATTAGTGACCATAAGTTCAAACAACGACGATGAAACGTAACTACATCTCAATGATTACGAGTTCAAACGACAGTAGCCACACCTCATCCACTGCCTCAAATCTAGCCCTATAAGCTCCAAACCAACCTTTCATCCACCTCCCTTACCACTCCTGCCTCCAAACATAATTTAATTTACGTAATAATAATACCTTAGCAGTTGCGGTTCTAAAATTCAGCATATAGGCATCTAAGGTATTATGTTTCGATATTCCACATTAACCATTGCAGTAGGAATATTTCATCTACAATACAAAATATTTTATATTTCTGCATTTTTTTTACTATACATGAAATAAAAAATCATATTAAATCAAAAATCCCACTCACCTAAAAATCCATGCTCAGTTTTATGTAGTATTTTCTAATGAATGTGGGAAAACATCGAAGCAAAAATATTCATATTTTAAAAAATTGTAGATTTTTGAAAAGTTAAATGATTTTAAACAAAATTAAATATTAGTAAAAGCTGTACTACAACATTTAAAAAAATTATATAATTTTTAGAATCAAATATTGTGCCATCACACATATTACAATATTATTCAAAATAGAAGAGAAGATTTCAAAGGTTATGTGACCCCTTAAGTGTGATAAATTCCATAAAAAAGGGATGTGGCATCTTTGTTCCTAAGTTTTTTCATTTCTGCTATTTTCGCTAGACTAACTATCTCTATAGCTTAATATAAATTCACATTTTCAAGTATAGAGAAATGTATTATTTATGTATACTTTTAAATGCATAAAAAATCACATTTCAACTTTTCCCAGTTATCGTTAATCATCGCTCTGCGTAAAAAAAAAAAAAAAAAAAAAAAAAAAAAAAAAAAAAAAAAAAAAAGTTTGACATCCAAAGATTTAGTGATGGCAACTTGTCAGTTGTGTTATCTGGAGAAATATCAAAGAGGTCTGTGTGTCAATTTATAAAATATATGAGCAATAAAATTTTTATTCCTTCCAAGAGCGGTTATAAAACATTTTGCTAAATAGGAACAAAAAAGGAAACGCCTTTTTTTAGAAAAAAGCAGTAAAAAAGGATATCTATCTATTTTGAATTTATGGTTTCATTATAAAATATTATTATTTCAAGCAACACACAACAAAAACGATATGAATCATTTTATAGGTGTTAATATTTATCTAGTAATTTTCATTAAAGGCATTATATATATTCTTTTAATCCAGGAAAATTTATTCTAGTTTTTAATGTACATTCAAATAAATAGCTTTTACATCAGTATTAAAAGTAAGCTTTTAGTGCCATTTGGTTTATGATTCGAAATTTACCCCAGCGATCTTTGGCAGTATGTTATATTATATATACACACACGCATACAACAAGATAAATGTATATATGTAGTCGTGTACAAAAGTTTGTCCAAAATATTTGATCAAACATCTTGAAATAGTGTGCAAACAGATGACAGTATCCTCTGCATCCTACGTATCTTTCATCTTCTTGCAGGAGATTGTTTAAGATTACATTGCCCTCCTTCGGAAAACATGATCATTATGATCATAATATTTTTCTTGGGCGACCGCTTCTCTTCAGGTCAGAGTACTTCCCCGAAATATTAAATTAACTATCAACTTGGTGAACAGCAGTCTTGCTCACGTGTACCCTCTTAGCTATTTCATGTTCAGAAAAGTCAATTTTATAAATTTTTATACCCTTTTTGCTATTAAAAGTTTTTTATCTATTACAAATATTTAAAAAATATCACCGTCTACGAATAGATCATCAAAACAGCTAACAAGGAATAAAACGGGAGTAGTCAATTATACAAGTAGAATGAGAAGAATGGGTCTTAAACTTTTGCACAAGACTGTATATGAGTTTTGCATCAGTTTTCTTTAAATATTCATGTTGAGGGATATAAACCTTCGATCAATTCAAAGAAAAATGATCTTTTACCTATAAATAAACCATATTATTACTTTCTTTTATCAAAGTTTAGTATCAAAGCTTAGTATCAAATTTTTTGTATGATAAATAATTAACTTCGTGTTTTTTTTTTTTTTTTTGAAGGGGGGGGGGGGGTATTTGTTTCTTTGTTTTCATACTGTTGAATAAAGCATGCATCTATTGATAGACAATGTTTTTTTCGAATACTGGACGTGTGAAAAATATTAGAAATTATAATTAATATCTTTTGTTAGAGGATTTTGACCGATATAAAATGTATTTAGATGCATTGATGGAGCACTCGAAGAACATATGAACAAATGCGTAAATAATATTTAAAGGCCACCGATTAAACAATAAAATATTCAGCATTTGGAAATTTTAAAGTATTTTTAGCATGGCTACTACTGCCCTCTCTTAAGTACACTTTCAATTCATTTTTAAATTATTTAATATAAAATTTGTAATCATTACTTTATATGTTCATTTTTTCAGCTTTATAAACTGAGTGAATGCAATAGGAATTGTCCATAAAGGATGTCTCAGCTTTAATGGTTTATTATAACAGTTTAACAATTTCAAACACTTCATAAGTCCAATTGAAAGTAATCTACCTTAGTTTTCAATACATATGTTTAATACTTCCACCTTTAGTTATACGATACACATCCTTCACACCATTTCCTCAAAACTGCGGTTAAGTCCGGAGTAATAGAAGCAGCAGCATTTTCAATTGTCTGTCGCAACTCTGGCATATGATTTTGCTGAGAAGGAAAGTAGACACGATCTTTTAAAAAGCTGCAAGGAAAAATTCCCATTACCCCCAAAACTTTTTAAATCTTCAGTCTAGCAATAATGCTTAACGCTCCAGAGTTTTTTTAAGTATGGAAAAAATGAGTAAATAGCAAAGTAATATTCGCACATACGCTCATATCTAAAACTGCTTGAATTAATCTTGTTTTATTCATTTTTTATATTTCATTATATATAAATGCATACCGATGTTGTAAAAATATAATATAGGTTTTTCTGAAGACACAATTGCTAATTTTGCAAATACGGTGTAAAATATTAATGGGGGGGACGAGTGGATATTCTATTGCTATTATTACAAAAAATTTAAATTTATCAAGAAATTAAACCCTGAGTACAAGTAAATATCCAATGCAATAACTATTCAAACACATTTAATCAGTATCACTGCCAGAAGAAAACGCTTATATTTTCCAATAAAGTTGAAAAATGCCTATGCATTCGGTTTGTCTAGCCGTCTGTCCACGCTCTAACTCCTGTTAATATTCTTGGATTTTCATGCAATTTTCAGAGATTGCATTGATCTTTCTTGTCTTGATTTACAATTGATCTTTCTTGTTTATTATTGACTTCAAATGTTGAAAATATTTCATTGAAATGTAGAATATTTTAACTTTTTAAATTGTAATAGAAAAATTATATGGATAAAAACTTAAGACCCAGAAAAATGACAAGGAAAAAATGTTCTTCTACCCTTCCCGGAAAATAAATATGTGACCACCATATATGAATACTTTGTAGTTAAATTAGTATTAGGTTTTGGACTGATATTTCACTGTGCTATCACTCTAATCGATTTTCTCGAGAAAACACTGCATTCTTAGTTTTGACTCTAAAAAGGGTTGCTGAGATAGGGCCATAAAATGCTTACACATCGACTATCGTAGCAGATACGAGCCGCTTTCGAAGAGGTCCCCATGGGCAACAACACATATCACCGTATATACTAGAGGTTCATTCAAAGTGTGGCTCAGTTCATTAATATAGCAGGTGGGGGCAGAGGAAGAAAATAGGGAAATTCATCCCTAGCTACTGATTTTAGTTCTAAGCTTCTTTCTGATTTCCAACTAGTCTAAAGAAATCAGACGACACGAAGTTGACAGTAAAAATAAACAAAAATATCGATTATTCGTGTTGTAAATAAGACTTAGATTTATGCATTTCACGTTATTTCACACTATTGATGCATATTTTATTGGCGTATAATTTAGCGATTTTTTTACGTTAAATTATATTTTTCGCATATGTTTATATTACTGTCATTTTCTTATTAAATTTCTACAATCCATTATACATTATATATATAATCCATTGAACATATTATGCTATCTATTTTTAAAAACTTAACACAAAAACATTTAAAAGCTTTTTTTTTTTTTTTTTTTTTTTTTTTTTTTTTTTTTTTTAATTTGGTAATTAACATTTCCATACCCAGATTAAAATAATAAATTCAGTTATTTTACAACAATTGTAACGCAAAAATAAAATTTTTATTTCAAGTTTGTTTAAGTTAAGTTTAAATTTAAACTGGCTTATTTTAGTTTAAAATTTGTTTTACAAACATTTCCTGAAATGATTTTACTATTTTTCCAACAAAATATTTTTAATTATCTTATTTTAGATTTATCTAATAAAATACAAATATTCAATATTTCTTCATATTTTTTAAAGTGATCTGAAATAATATTCGAAGTTATTTTGCTAAAATAATTTATCACAGTAAACATTGGGAATTCATTAGCGATTAATTAGCGTTAGTTGTTCTAAGAAAAAATACTTTGTTTTCCCGAAATCTTTTCTTATTCCTAAAAAAAAATAATAATATAGAGTGCTTTTTTTACAGTATCGCCTCCATTTGAATTCTCTTAACATTGGTAGCTTGAGATTTTTGTATGCAAAGTTTATTAAAAACTGGACATATTTTCTTTTAAATGAAATGATTATTTATGGAATGAAATTCATTTAATATTACCAAAATTTTAATTTAATATTTTGTATATAAAATTTATGCATTTTTTTCATGTTTCTAATGCAAGAACTTGTGGAAATTCTTTTTATATTTTTATTACATAATTCCACTCTCTCTCCAGCAATATAAGTACACAAACACTTGAAAATCTTGAAATTTCTCTACTCATAATTGTTAAAGTATTACAAAAGTAAATAATAGTTAATCTAGATCCTTCTCCTTCCGCATTTCGTCACACAGTAAAATTTTCGGTGTTTGAAAACGTTAGAACAAAACAGTTTATTTATCTTTTTTCTTTTTCTAATTTGACTGTTCAACACCTTTTGTTTAATATTTAGCATTTTCATTAAGATATAGTAATATATTTCTTTTTAAATTATTAATATTGTTACAAACATTTAAAACGCACAAAACATTTTTATTACGCTATTTTGTACCATTTATGTATAAATAGTGTAATTACAAACAGGTAAGGTTAGCTAAAGCAATTGGACCTACGACGAAACTGAACCAAATTTTTTTATATATACAAAAAATTTGTATGTTTTTTTTTTTTTTAAATGTTAGCTGAAGTGAACAATTCCCCCTAATCTCTACTTCTTAAAACAAGATTAATCTAATCAGTTATATCTCTGTTTTTGCTTAGTATTTAAAAATTTCGGTTGTATTTTTCAAAACAACGTCACTTACGTTGAATTTCATCGAATTTTTATTAAAATATTGTAAGTACTTTTATTAAGTAATATTTTTTAAAAACATTAGGCCCATAACTGCATTAATATTATGAGATATCTATGCATATTTTTTTTAATGTTTTAAATGTAAAGGCGATGACCCAATGATCCTATTTCAATTTTTCATGAATGGGGTAACTGAATCCAATATGACCCAATTACTATATATATTGGGTTGGGGAAAAATTAAATTCGTTTTTTCCCAATAGATAGCTTTAAAGTCGCATATCTCGAGTAATACTTACTCAATTAAGTCATACTATACAGCGTTTGAAAGGTAACAGTCTCTAAAAAATTCTAGATATAAGGGTAGTGTCATCTGTTTAACCAGCCAAAAGTTATTGCGTTTTAAAAATAGAGATTTCAGAAGATTATTTTCGTCACATTTTAGTTTTTACTTCCAAAAAGGGAAAAATTGGCGCAGACTCATCGAAACTTGTGTGGCATTTATGGTGATCAGTGATTAAATAAACGCCAAAGTCAGAATCGGTTTGCTCGTTTTCCTTTTGAAAATTTCGATGCTAAAGATGAACCTTTCCCTGGCCCGCCAATCCTTGAAAAAGTCGATGAAATTTTAAAAACAATCCAGGTAGACTGACATATTTCTTCCCACGACATTGCTACGGAACTAAACATCAACCATAAACCACTTTTGAGCCATTTACCTAAAAATGGATACCAAAAGAAACTGGATACTTGGGTTCCCCATAAACTTACAGTGAAAAATTTAATGGACAGAGTTTTCATTTGTGAATTGCTACTGAAACGGTATGAAATCGAGCCATTTTTGAAGCAAATCATTACGGGTGATGAAAAGAGAATCCTATCAAAAACATGAATGTGAAAGAATGCCAAGTTCGTTAAAGGTTTCGCTAATAAAAGAAGTGAGATCTAACTGCAAAACCAAGTTCTTTCGAAGGTTCTTAAATTTCAGCTCCTGTCAAACACAATATTATTCAATTGCTTAAAATGATTTGGTATGTTACTTGTTATTCAATAGAGCGACTTGGCAAGTTTTCTCTTATTCAAATTTCTCTATTTAATTGATCAGAAATTAAAATTGATCATTTAATTAATTTATCAATACCTTAACTTCAACGTACTTATTCAAACACTCGATTGACTAGATCTTTGCCAATCAGATTCTAGATTAAATTGTACTCTGACTGAAACATTAAAGTTGGTGGCTGAAAAATTGCCAAGTCGCTCTATTGAATAACAAGTAACACACCAAATCATTTTAAGCAATTGAAGAATAATATGCATGTCAGGAGCTAAAATTTAAGAACCTTCGAAAAAACTTGGTTTGCAGTTAGATCTCACTTCTTTTATTAGCGAAACATTTAACGAACTTGGCATTCTTTCACATTCATGTTTTTGATAGGATATCATTATTTTTTGTCAAATCAGTTCTTTTATTAGCGAAACCTTTAACAAACTTAGCATTTTTTTTCACATTCATGTTTTTGATAGGATATCATTATTTTTTGTCAAATAAGTAGGTATTTGTTTTCTTTTTGAAATAAATAGGCTTAATATTAAATTAGGTTTATTTAATATTAATTGATCTTACAGCTTTTTCTTGCGTTTATTCACTGTTTTTTTTTCAATTAAATTTAAAAATTTTAACATTAGGAGTGCTTATATTCCTTTAAATTCCACTAATAAGGATGATTCTTTTATGTCATTGGGTACTACTTGATTATCTCGACGACGAAAAAAGATTGTCGCCAACTAAACGGCATATCGCGAAATTGACGCCAAAAGTGATGCTAATTTGGCGCTATTTCTGGTATTTCGCCAAATTTCCATAGACTCCCATTGTAATCTGGTAATTTATCCGATACTTTTGTTAGAGCAAGGACTGTCGCCATCATTTTGACATATATATTTTTTTTAAATCGGTTCGCTAACTTCCCAATATTGCTTAAATATTGCTATTTAGGAAGTTTTTAGAACGCTTTTCGTGCATTTTTAACCCTTTAAATTTTGTATTTTTTAGTAAATGTTCTTAGTGATAATTTATATCTTATAAGTAATGGACATGGCAAATTTTATGTTTCTAGGCTCTTAACATACAGACATCGATTTTTAGAATTTTTTTTTACTCTTTTAACCCTTTTGGATTAGTGGCATCGACATAAGATATAGCCTATATTGGAGCAAGGAATGTCACCATCATTTTGATATCATTACTTTTAAGATCGGTTTGTTGTTTGCTGAGATTGCTTAAAAATCCCAATTTAAAACTTAAATCCCAATTTAATTTTAATTTTTCGCGCATTTTCACCCTTTTTGAATACCGTATTTTTTAGCAAATGCCCTTAGAGATCATTTATATTTTATAAATAATTAACATGCCAAATTTTATGTTTCTAGATCCTTCAGTATTACAAAAGTTGCATTTTTAGAATGTTTTTTGCTTTTTAATCCTCTTATGGTTAATGGTATACTCATAAAATATAGCCTATGTTTGAACCGGGGCGAATACCATCATTTTGGTACCATTGATTTTGAAATCGGTTCACAGTTTCGCAGATTACTTTTGATACTTGCAAAAGCCCCACAAGTGACCGAGAGGTTCTGATCTCAAACTGGTAGACGGTAGGTGCTGAGTTCGAACCCAATCGCGACCGTCGGCCTAACCGTTCGGAGTTTCCCGTGGTTTTCTTCGAACCTTGCGTAAATACGGGTTAGGTTCCCTTAGAAAGACCCCACGGAGGGCAACCCACCCCTTAGGGCCTATATCCCATAGTGTAGATAATTGGCCGACATACATGCATACATACTTGCAAAAAGTGACGCCAACTTGGCGCTATTTCTGATATTTCGCGAAATTTCCATAAACTCTAAAATGCCAAACTTTATAATTCCAGTTCCTTAACATGCAGACAAAGCATTTTCAGAACGTTTTTTGCTTTTTTACTTACTTTGGTTTAGTGGCATCGACATAAGTTATAGCTTATGTTGGAGCAAGGACTTTCATCATCATTTTGATATCATTACTTTTAAGATCGGTTTATTGTTTGCTGAGATTGCTTTAAAATCGCTATTTAGAACGTTTTCAGAATGCTCTTCGCGGATTTCCACCCCTTTTTAATTTGGTATTTTTTAGCAAATGCCATTGGTGAACATTTATATCTTATAAATAATTAGCATGCCAAATTTTGTGCTTCTAAGCCCTTCAGTAAAACAAAAATCTCATTTTTATAATGTTTTTTACTTCTGAAGCCCGTTTTGGTTAGTGGCACAGACATAAAATATAGTCTATGTTTGAACCGGGGCGAATACCATCATTTTGGTACCATTACTTTTGAAATCAGTTTGGTAATTTCAGAGATTAGCCCCGATACTCGCCAAAAGTATCGCCAACTTGGCACTATTTCTGGTATTTTGTGAAATTCTCATAAACTCCCATTGTAATCCAATATTTACCTCTTAACCAACCATTAATATTTAATTAATGGTGATTTCTGATTTTTTCCTACTTATAGATCCAATAACCTACCTCCACACCAAATTTCAACTTCCTAAGTCACCTGGAAGTAGTCAAATATTTCTATGAGTGAGTCAGTGAATCAGTGAGTCAGTGGTAAAATCAGTGATTTTCAGACGTCAATTTCTCGTGAACGGTAAAAGATTTTTTAAAAAAATTATTCGGAAATTAGAAGATGGTCTTACACGACACGAAAAAATGCAATTCTGTAGGTCAAATAGAATTTAAGTTATTGAGGGGTCAAAAGTGGCCCGAAATGGTTCGGGTAATATAACCCACGGCCTTTTACTTTGTAAACTTGGCTGACACACTGCCGTGTGTCTAGATCAGATATAACAACAATGTGCTAAAAAGATCATGATCGAAGCTTCACAAACGCTGGCAAAGAGCGGATTGATGCCTACGATAGTGATTCTGAGTTTTTGGTTGGATTGGAAAGGAATTTTCCATCATGAGCTGCTCAAACCTGGCCAAAGCATCAATTCAACTATCTTCTGTAAACAACAAATGCGATTGAAGCAGGCAATTAAAAAACCCGGTCAAAATTGATCGAAAAAAAGGCGCTGTCTTCCACCAGGACGAGCACGCTAAACCTCACGCATCTTTAGTCACTCGGTAAAAACTGAAAGAGCTTTGTTGGGAAGTTTTGTTGAACCCACCGTATAGTCCGGACCTGTGGGCGAATTCTGCCCCTGTCGGATCGGACGACTTTCTCGAAATCCTCCGACGAAGTGATAATTTCTAATTCTGCCCCTATCGCCTCGGAATCCTCTCCGGTTTGACGGGCTTGTTTCCTCGTAATTCCTCCGACTGCTATAGGCAGCCGGAAACCCACTATCTATGTCGGTTTAAGATGGCGGCGTTTATGTTAGCAGATCTTCTATGTGAAGATAGAGACTTATTTTTTATTAAATGTATATTCGCATTCTATTATTAGTATTTTTGTTTTCAGTTTTGTTATGTTCATCAGTAGAAGTAATTTTAGCTTCAATTTAATATAAACTAATTGTGATTGTAGCATATTTTTTTAATTATTTGAATTAAAGCTGTTTGATTTTAAAACGTGTATTTAAATATATATATTTATTCATTTATGCTAAAATATAATAATATATATTTTGAGATTAAAACTTATCAGAGTAATACAAAAGTGTAGGTTAGTTGATTGTGTTTATGACGGCATTTATCAACACGGGGAATATAGATAAAATAATACAATTTGTAAAAATCACCATAAATAAAAATAAAGCAACTCCTTTATTTTTTATTTATGATGATTTTTACAAAGTGCTTTATTTTATTTATTCATTATCGACTGTGTTTTCGGTGTTTTTTCACGAAGAATATAGACATTAAGTGGAGGAGTGCCCTCTGTGGGAGTCTTTCTTTGGGAGCCTAAGCCGTATTTACGCATGGTAAACCAAGGTTCTAAAAATTCCGAACGATAGGCCAACGGGCGCAATTGGGTTCGAGCCTAGCACCTCCCGTCTACCAGTTTTGTTTTTAGAACCTCTCGGCCGCTGATCAGGGAATACATAAGTGTAATTACAAATGGTGTGTGCTTAAAAAACTCCTTTATTTTGATCTAAACAATAAAATATATATAATTGTGAATGTAAAATAATAAAAAGTCAAACATAATTTTCAAATTATGTTTGTCTGATATAGCTCGTATTTTAAAAATTATAATTTAAAGCTTGTATTAAAAAAAAAAAATTAGCTAAAATGTATTTTTGAGAAGAATATAACTTATTGCACTAAATCAAAAAGAGTGCTTACACAAAAATATTAAATACCTCATGAAGTAAAAAAAAAAAAAAATAAAATAAAATAAAAAAAATAAAATAAAATAAAAACGCTACCTACATAAGAAAAAAAAGCATTAGTGTTTATCAAACAAGCAAGTTATAAAAATATGAACAGGGGAATAAAATCAGTTTAAAGTTTTTGTTAAGTATGGGTAATTGCGCTAGATCTATTAACAGAATTAACAATATCTCGCGATATATTTGTAGTAAGGTAAAAATGAGGTATCAAAACAACAGCGCCAACTTTTCAAAAATATTGAGTGAGCTAAAAAATTTTTTAGTAAAATAACGCATATAATTTTCTTTTCTTAGTGTATACATGTGGGAAGAATAAGAGGGGGGGGGGAGCAAATGATTAAAGATAATTCAAAATTAAATTATGTTTTTCTAAGCAAAATTTTCAAATTATTAGAATTATATTTTATAAATAATTTTATTAAATTATATTCTGCTATGTTTTTGTTGTATTTACTATAAATAACATTGGAATTGCTAATTATTCAAAGTGCATAAAACAATTTTAAGAAAAGCATATACTTTAGTAAAGGTGTTTTATCAATTCAAGACATTAAGGCAGATGGCAAAATATGAACGAAATTCTTTTTCGCGAGAAATTTAACTATACATTTTTTCAGCGCTCTTGTAAGTCTAATTTTGTATCCTTACTATTTTTCAAAGAAAAATATTTTGAGAACATTAATAAAAACAAATATCATTTCAGCGATTAAATAATTTAAAAATATAAACAAATTAAATCAATTAGGTGGGGCGGAGATTTTTCACGAGGAATATATGCCCTAAGTGGAGGAGTGCCTTCTCTGGGGATCTTTCTTAGGGGATCTAATCCTATTTAAGCATGAATAATTCACGAAAAATCCCGAGCGATTAGGCCGACGGGCGCGATTGGGTTCGAACCTAGCACCTCCCTTCGACAAGTTTCGTGCTCAGAACCTCTCGGCCACTGTGGGGTAAAACAAAAGCGTAATTACAAAGGGTTTGTGCTTAAAAAATTCCTTTATTTTGATCGAAACAGTAAAAAAAATATATAATTGTAAATGTAAAATAATTATAATAAGTCTAATTTTCCAATTATATTTGACTGATATAGCTCGTATTTTATAAATTATATTTTAAAACTTGTATTTAAAAAAAACTTTCAGCTAAAGTATATTTTTGAGAAGATTATAACTGACTGTACTAAATCAAAAGAGTGCTTATAAATAGTTTTTCTTTAAATAATATCTTGATTTTACTCTAAATATAGAAAAACCATTATTATTTTACTGGCACAACTTGTATTTAAGAAAAGAAACAAAAATGCTAAAATATATTATTGAGAAAATTAATATTTATTGAAATCGAAAAGTATACTTACAAATAGTTTTTGTATAAATAATATCGGAAGATAAAGGGTTAAATAACAACAAGAATTTTGTAATTATAAGTACAACATATGATGATGCATGCTTTTTGTATTATAAAACTTGAAAAAAAAAATTTCGAATTAAAATTGTTATTTTAATAAAGTATACTCACATTATTATTATTATTATTTTAAATGTATATTTGAGAAGATTAAAATCCACTGTATTAGTTCAAAAGAATAATTACAAGTAGTTTTTAATTAAATAATTCCTTGATTTTAATTTTAATATTAATAAAAATTTTATAATTGTAAATGAGTGAAATAAGTTTTCAATTTTTTCGCTGACATATATTTTGTATGTTGAAGCTTATACTGGAAAAAGAGAAAAAAAAAATCATATTAAAATATATTTTTTAGAATATTAAAAATTGAGCTAATCTAAAATTGTTATTGCAAGATGTTTTATTTTTAATATCTTTTAATTTTTTCTCTAAATAACAATTAAATTTTATAATTGTATCTTAAAGCTTCGAAAATTAGTTATAACTCATCCCACCTGTTAAAACTTTTTATACGTACTGTTTATAGCGGTATTATATCATTCCCTTACAGGTATTTAATAATACTGCAATCTTTTTTAAAAGGGCTTGCTACTTGCAAACACACGTGTTTAGATCCCCTGTAAATAAACAAACTACGTTTGTCCTTGGTCGAAACTGGTTCACCATGAAAGGGAGGGGTTAAAGGTTGCTTGAAATTCCGCTCTCAGGCCAGAATCGCGACGGATTAAAAATCGGTATGGATTACGGGAGCGACTGATTCCGTGTAGTTATGTTCCGCTTAGGCCAGAATCAGCTGGCTGGATCCGACGGATTACCATTTGTACCGCCCTTATGCGGTACTCTTTTGAAGGTGTTAAGCTGGCTTCAAAAAAGGCTTGTGAAAATCACATTGTTCTGTTTTTTGCCCAGAACTCTCAGAAATTCTACAGAGACGGAATTATTGTTTTACCAGAAAAATGGCAAAAGGTCATCGAACAAAATAACACATAAATTTTGATTAGTTTTTTTTTTTTTTTTTTTTTTTTTTTTTTTTTTTTTTTTTTGCTTACAACAGTGATAATTACATTAACATCTTATTAAAATTATATAATAAAAAAAAATTAAAAGCATATTGTGGTTATCAAACCAAATTTAATTAGTGAGATAGCCAAACTTCGAAATTTTACGGTACAAATGTAGACGTTTACATAAAAAAAGTAACATTATTAGAAAATTATTGAAACCAATAAAAAAAATAGCTTTGTTCGTTATAAAAAGATTACATTCTCACAGGTTTATTGGACACATCGCACTTTAATTGGGGGTAAATAAAAATGAAGTAAATACGTCCTTGCATAGTCGTTTGTTCATAGATTTATCTTGTTATTTTTTCTTAAAATATCTATGTAAATTTAGTACCTATTACAAAAGCTAAAGTACACAAGTATTCACTTAATTATTCTGCTTTTGGTACAAATAAATCTAATAATTTAACATTTAGTGCCTTTTTTAGACATTTTAATAACAAAGCTTTCAGTTACAATGTCGTTTAGTTGATGTATAATTCACATGATCTCCATGATTTTAATTTTTTAAGATGTTTACACTTTTTTAAACCGGACCTGATATAGAATATTAAAAACACTAACCGGGTAAGTCTCCGTCAACCTGAACCGCGAGTTCAGCTGTCAACTCTCGGTTACACTTGAAATCCAATCCACCGTTAACTCAACCTGACGAAATTCGATGTTGAGTCCAAACTAAAGTTAGGTTACTCAACCTTCGTACGGATGAGAGGTTATTCGACCGCGCATGCGTACTCACTCCTCTGCCGAACAAACATAAACAGATTTGCGTTTTTTTTTTATTTCTATCATATCTTTAATTATTGCATAAAATATGGATGATAGAATTCGTAGACTGCAATATTTAGAATTTGTTGAAGCGAGAGAAAAAATTAAGAAAAAGCCTCCCCAAAAAAGGACATGTGATTATGAAGAATTAAATGATGATGAATTTTTGAAGAGATTTCGTTTAACGAAAAGCTTATTTGATATGGTGTTAGAAGTTATCGAGCCTCCAATAAATGGGGCTAAAACACATTTAAATAACGTTATCACCCCGAGAGAACAATTATTAATCGCATTGCGGTTTTATGCGACCATTGCATTCCAATATAATATTGGCGATTTAGCAGAAGTCAGCCAGACTTCTGTGAATAGAATTAATTCTTCTTCGTGTGACCGAAGCCATAGCGTCCCTACGGCCAAGGTTTATAAACATGCCGGAAATTGAAGAAGAATGCACACAGGTAAGTTACATTTTTTTAAAAATATTTGTGCTAGTCATTGTAATCATAACATATGAACATTTGAATATCTATATTATAAATATATCACTGTCAGGCTGATATTTAAATAATTAACCTTTTTAAAAAAAATATGAATATACAAATATAACATTTCAATATAACAAATAAGTTTAATGCACTAATGTTAGATTGAAACTAAATTTTTTTAAGATCAAGATCCAAAGATGTTATTCAATAAACTTGTTCAATTTCATTTTAGACATTTTCTTGCAATTTAACATTTCTATCAGTATAGGGGAGAGTAGGAAGGAATGGGGCACTTTTTACAAAAATAAGAAAACTAACTTTGTTTGATTAAAATATTCATACATATAGAATATAAAATGAAACACTTTCTAATGTTATTGAATAATAAAGAAATAATTTTCAGAAATGGAGGTGTGGGATAGCTATAAAACAATGCATAATGAGGCACAAATAGTCTATTGTCAGCTGTATAATACATTCTATCAAAGATTGTAGGTGATAATGTCTGTACTACAATACCAAATTCCAGTATATTTATCACTAGAAGGCAAATTCAGGATTGTCAGTCAGAGACAACATAGTCATTAGTTCAATTTATTCACATTTTGAAGTAAATGAACATATTTATAATTAATATACTATCTATGCTAAAAACATTTGTATAGCAGAAATTAGACATGACCCATTTCTCCCTTTCATGATGTGTTCCATTCTTCCCTCGTCTTTCTTTTATGTTAAACTTCTTTTATAAACAAAAATGCTGCTTTTAAGTATAGTTTAAATTATGCATAATATTCACTATATATGCATGTATATATATGTATGATATTGCTAAATGCATTTAGCTACCACTGTTATATATTTACAAAATATTTATATTATTTTCACATGTATGCAGGGCCAAAAAAAGCTTTTTATTTTCACTGGGACAAACGTAGATTTTGTGACCCTCCCACTACCTACGAAAATTAAACTTGTAAAGATATTTTTACTAAGTTTCAAATAGCTGACTTATTTAAAATATATAAATCATCGAATATGTTATACTGGACTATGTAGTTGGCTTTGTCAAACATGGATTCATTAAATCGATGAAAATAAAGTTTTTAATTGTTCACTGATAATGTGATAATAAAGGTTGAAAATGTTTCATTTTTAAAGGCCTTTTCATTATATTTTAAATACTTATATTATGTTTTGTGCAGGGGCGTGCTAAGAAAAACTGTGCCTCGGGCAAAGTTTCAATTTGGCGTTCCCCCCCCCCCCCCCCCCCAACTTGTAACAAGCCAAAAACGACGTTAATAGTATAAATTTTATGTTCCCTAAATTTCCGTTCCAGATGTGATTGCTCCCTTCGCCCCACCCCCTTTCGCACGACGCTGGTTGTGTTCGCATTAAGCAGTAACAATACATTTATTTGTTCTTTATCTTTAAATTTTAATTAGAAAAAAAGTCATTTTATCCCTGAAATTTTAACTTTTTATTGAAAAAAATAATTGTAACATGAATTGTATATTATATTCTAAATTTTAATTTACTTTATTTCAGGTCAGTGAAGATTTTTTTGCGTTGCTGGCTTTCCTAGTGTGATAAGTGCAGTAGATTGCACCCATGTAGAGGTTTTGTCTCCAGGAGGAATCGATGCAGAGCGTTTTAGAAATAGAAGAACAGATTTTTCTATTAATGTACAAACAGTTGCCTCAGCAGATTTAATTATACAAAATGTAGTAGCAAGGTGGCCTGGAAGTGGCCATGACAGTACAATTTTGGTAAACAGTACGCTAGTGGATAAAATGCAGGAGCTATTGTTTTAAAAATATCATTTATTAGGAGACAGCGGCTATCCATGTCAAAATTATCTATTGACACCATTTGACCCACTTGCGTGGATCTCAGACTCTCTTGGTCCTGTTACCTCTATTTTTATGGGACAAATGGACTCACGAAGAAAGGAAAGGTAAACACCTATATATCTTTTTAGTTATGGACATTAAAGTTTAACTTTTATTAATTCCTTTCTCATAGGATGAACCTAACAGTACACATTTACAAAGTTTCAAACTTCAATTCCAATGAATTATAGCTTTTGGAAAGCTGAAATGCTAGAATTTCCTTAGCCACATAAAAAATGATGGCCCAATTGCCCCACGCAATCCTATAATTTGATTCGATTATTCGATAGAATAATTAAAACAGCATTACACAACAACTCTCGCTGTAAGATTTGATAATATAAAATTGCATCTGAGCATATAATATAAATATGAGCAAAATCAAACCAGCTAAATGGATTAATTTGTTATTTAGTGAGTCTCCCTTCGAAATAAATGCTAATCGCAGCATAAATATTATTTAAGTCACTAGCAGTTGAGATAAGAACAGTAAAAAAAGACTAATATCATTAATATATAAATAACTTACGGAATTGAAATAAGATAATTAAACATTTTTCTTAGGTTGTTAAAGATGAAAAAAGTATTCAAAATTAATCATTAGAACTTACTAAGTTAAGTTATTTTTAGCAGTTTCCAGAGTAAAGATTAAGATTAGACTTTTTATTAAAAATTATCTCCGTAGGATTTTAGTACTTAAAAAATCCCTATAATCTTCAAACTGCCATTTGATTAAACTTTAAAAATGTAAAAAATCCTTACAATTTACGTACACAGTTTTTTAAAACGCACATCATCGTATCTGGCGTCAATATTTTAATGGTGTAAATAGTATTTTAAAAAGTATATTATGTAATGAATCATCGCGCTTCAAAGCTTTACTATAGATTAACAAGAGATTTCGCGATCCGGCAGTTTCAATACGGCGGCATCTTAAGATAAAAGTACATTTTAAAAAATTACAACGATATAAAGACTTTCGTAATAATTTTTACTTTTTATACGATGTCTCTTGCTTTATTATATGCCCTTTACTGTATTAGATATTTTTGTAGAAAATTATTAAAGTTGATCGTTTTTACCCTGAATACCTCAATGTTTTTTTTTAATTATTGTTATTATTTATTTACTTTCAGTGAGTTGAAAAATTGAACTCTCAGTACAAGATATTTATAATTAAACAGTCTGGAGCAAACAGAAAATAAGTGTTTTTATATTTTTTAAAAAAATTATTCTTTTTAAAGCATTTGCAAATTAATATGTAGAGACCCGCTAGAAATTTGACTATGATAACAGAACAGAAATTCTTTTTTAAGATGAAAGGAATAAGAAAATTATTTTCATTTTCTTATTGCTTATAGTGAAAGAGTTGTTTGTTTTTAACCAGTCAATATTTATCATTTTAAAAATAATTATTTGTCATATCTTTTAAAAATAATAAATGACTTCACGATTGAAATAGCTAATTATCATGCATATCATCGATGCATAAGAAAATTCCTAATTTAACATTGGAATTAGAGAACCGTGAAAATTGTGATAATTGGCTGCAATTTTCTATTTTATGAAAGATGCATTGAGCTACTGTGAAAATGTTTATTTTATGTCGTGCTATAATGAATCTATTTATAGGACTTTTTACATCATTTAATATTACGCAAAAATTAATTTAAATAATAAATAATAAATATAATTCAGAAATGGTTAATAGAAGATTTCTGAAATAAAAAAAAATATTTTCTAATCACAATTCTCAGATAACGCTTTAATAAAAATCTTTGATTTTTTAATAAGTGAAAATAATGATAAAGTAAATTTTCATTTAATATTCTTGGTATATTTAATTATCATTAGTAATAATTAATTATTCAATTTAATGGTTTATTTAACATTATAATTTATTTACTTTATTTAATTATCTTAGTTTATTAATGAATCCCTTGTTAATCCGCTCAAGGAAAAAAAAAAGATTACTGTTTCAAGAAATTGGTTTTCTGTATACTAAAACAGTCTCAATTTATTGAGAAAATCATTTTGTTATTGTCGCATTATATTACATTTGAAATGAATTAACGTTCAGGGTGGTGAATTTTTTAAAATTTAATTTTAAAACGAAATTTAAAAAAATAATGAATGAAAATTGAAGATTTCTTTTATTATTATTATTATTTTAAATTCTCTTATATATTTAAAATATTAAGTGCCTGAACCTAAATATTTTTACACCATATTTTGTATGAAGTGGAACGATAGTTATCTTGTACAACAAAATAGTTCTTTTATATATATATGGGTGTATATTGTGTTAAAAAGAGTGTGAAAATCAGTATACTTTAATACTTGATTGCAGAAATGTCACTTTTAATAAAGAAAAAAATAAATCATTAAATATTCGCATGTTTATATTCTAGTGATTAAATAGAAACTGTAAACCAATTAAAGTTTTGTATCCAGAGAAATTTCACTAAGGGACAAAAAATTCCACTGTCTTTAAAAAAATTATTTATCATACTTTTTTTCCGTTTTAAATGAAATTATGAATAATTTTAGCATTCTATTATTTTATTTTTACGCATATGATTAATTTTTATCATAGAAATAATTATAAATTCTGTATGAATAAATTCCAGTTAACCCTTTCGGGTCTTGTGTACTATTAATAGTACCCGTCTTTTCATCGAGTATTATTTTGTTTTAACGAGTGCTCAGTTAATTTCTTTATATAAAAATGGTAGTATATAGCTAAGCCTTTCTTATTATGATTCCATTTAAATATTTACATTTAGTAATAATAGCAATAATAAAAGATTATTTAATTCTCTTTGAACCGTTAGCAATTCCTTTATTTTTTACATATATTTTACTTTTGAAATTTAAAATATGAGTTACTTTTCTGAACCAATCGTGAGTAATAAAACGCAAAAAACATTAGAAAGTTGTAATACCCTCTCATATGCGATTGTAATACATTATTTTCCAAACATCTTCAAAAACTCTTCCTTTGCCTATTATCATATAAATATCAATTGAATCATACACAAAATAAATACATTCGTAAGACTCCAGCCAATGCGATAATCTTTAAACTTCTGGTACTGTGTTTGCATAGCTACGATTAATGTTATTAAGATAAAAGTAATTTTGTTCTCAAAACGGAAACAAATTCGGATCCGAAAGGGTTAAGTAATAATAATTGAAGTACTATGTCCTATATGAAAAATTATTTGTAAAAATTCTTCACATTTTCACGTATTCATTTTTTATTGCATTTAATTCTCTAAATATAATTTGAGATTAAAGAAAAATGACGAGATTAAATATATAAAATTTTCCGCAACAGGAAGGGAGATTCGGTGAATGAAGAATTCCCCAAGTGTTTGCTGATTTAACGTGATTATCTCCAAAGAGCATTGCGATTACAATGAGTTGTCTTTGTAAGAGGCAATAAACTGATTTTATAATAAAATAATGCTAATTTTTGATCAAATAATGTCAAGGACTCACTTTATATGTATACATAGTTTTTCAAGTTTCAGTATACAATAAAATTATTTTATAATGTTATGTAACATTTTTGCAGATGCAAGTGTTTTTTTATCTACTTAATATTTAGATCCAATTTGTAAACTAATTTGAAATATTAAAAATTTAATACTTTTTAATTTCACTAGACTAATAGGGCACAGTGTTAAAAACATTTAACAGAATAAAATTTTATTAAAAGTTCCATTTGCATTTAAATGAAATAATCTAAAATTCATTAACTATCTTGTTTACAGATTTAACAATTAAAAATATATATAAAAAAATGTTTTGTGTTTTCACCTTTTAATTAGATTTGTTATTCTGATATTTTCTTTTCCAAAGGTCATTTTTTAAAACCTTAAAATCCACAACATAAAATTTTTTTTTGAAATTTTTCTTCACATGGTAATTAAAAGAAGTGTAATCCTTTTAATACACTTTTAGCTGAAAAACTGTTTCGAAAGAATAAAAGATATAATAAGGGAAAAGAATTTTAATTAATGTTTCACTATTACTTATTAAATTTTGAATTTAAAAGTGTTCAACAACGAAAATTTCAGAGTAAAATTTTATATATCATGTGATTCGTAAAAAAGAATATATATGTTTTTAAAAAACATTTCATCATCTAATAAACATGGATTTAAAATATCATTAGTCATCATTTAGGAGACTATATTTTCAATTTAAGCCAATGTAGAGTTCATAATATCCATAGAAATTTGTTATTACCTATTTCGAAACTATCGCATCAAGGATCTTCAAAATATTCATTTTCCATAACATAAAAATCATTTAATTCAAAGGAAAATGAATGATATACTTTTTAAATTGTAAGAAATCAAAAATTAAGTCCATTTACAATAATAATTATGATTCTTCCTAAGCATACGCAATGCGCAATATAGTTTTAAAACATACTCTGTAAGTTTAATTTTAATTATATTACTTCAATTTAGTTTTTTAAAAGCGGGAAATTACTTAATCCCTAAATGCTTAGTGTTATAAATGTACATCACTTTTTATGAAAATTTTTACAAGTAAATTAAGTCCTTAGCGACCACTTAATTTATATAGAATTATTAAATCTGTAAAAATTGCTACTAAATATCCTGAAAGATCTACCTTAAAATTTCTGGTCTTAAAATAAGAATGAAAAACATAATTCTATAAAAAGAATAATTCATGAAAATAAGGGTTAATCTTAAGTTAGCCTCAAACAACGTCATTTTTCTGAATAAATTGGAACTTCTGTGGTATTACATTTTAACGCAATTCCAGCCTATAAGGAATTTGGACCTGAAACCTCTTGACAATGGAAGAGCGTTTAGTGACTTAATTAAAAGAGATATTGCTATTTGGTACAAAGTGTGTCTTTTATGATTTAGTGGTGGAAATTTTCAGCTAATTCTGATGAGATGAGATTTCGCAAAAATTGCAGTAAAATTAGTTGTAATTTTTTATTACATCGAATTTTAGTGCAATTTTTACGGCAAAAATTACTGGCAACATTTCTGCCAGCAGTTTTTGCCGTAAGTTTAACGTACTTCTTTATATTGTGCAGTTGTTTGTCATTATTTTACTTCGAAAGAATTCAATTGAAATTACTATATTTTTATTTCAAAAATTTACCTTTCTTGTAATTTGTCATCTTTGCTTTTTTTATCGAAATAGATCAGGATTTTGCCTTATAAGATCTTTCTTTTATATTTTATACAATGGTTATCACTTTTTACACGAAGGGAATATTTAGTTGTAAAAAAATAATATTAAAAACATCAGTTATACAAAAAATTATTAAAACTAAAATCATCCGTGTAAACAAAAGCATAAATGTAAGTAAAAAAAAAATGATAACCTAAATAAAACGATTTTATGAAAACTTGAGCTGCGAAATTTATCACAAATCTTTCGCAACATTACTGGTAAGTGCACTGATGCATCAAATAAAGATAAAATTTTAATGACAAATTAGATTTTTCGATTTGTCATTAACGGTTCTATTTAAAGTGGAAAACTCACCAAAAATGTATAAATACATATTTGAAATATTTCTTTTTAATAAAAAACTCTAATCTTTCATAATAAAAAAAAGAAAAAAAAAGAAAAATACATTTTTTAAAGTTATATGAAATACTAATGGATTTTTACATGCGATTTGGCTATTTAGGAAAACGTGTCATGTGAATTTATTTTTTCAAAAATTTAATCAAATTACTGCAGCCATAAAGCAACATGAAGAAAAGAGATTTTTCTGATTGAATTATGTGCATTCTCCGACTTTGTTTTAACACTTTCGAAAAGTTATTTGCAAACAGTTTTCATAAATTCTATGTAGTTGCAACATGTTTGTAAATATCGGTGAATCCACGGGGGGGGGGGGGGGGGCTAAGGGCTGAAACCTTTCCCAGACCTTAAGATTCAACTAACTATTTAAAGTTTTCTAAAATTATAAACTTTTACTTTTATTAGTGTTAATAGATTCTGCAAAAAAGAAATTTGGAAGACTAGTTGTCTTTTTCACAAGTTTTCTCTTATTTATAAATTTTCTTATCAAATTTGAAATATCAGTATTTTTAATAGTTACCTCTTAAAAAAAGTATTTTTTTATTTATGAAAGAGGTTTAAGCCATCAAATATAGCCCCATTAAAAATTTTTGTGATTTTCCCTCAGGTTTCGCTGATTACTCCCCCCTTCCACCAACCTGTCTTCGTTGTCCATAAAGTCAATAGAAAAAATGTTTATCCGGAAGCAACCGACGCATCTCCTCCATTTTTAATAAAATGTAAAAAAAAAATCGAACCGAGCTCCTCTGAAATTCCGGTATAGCTCAGAAAAGTATATACTTATAAAGAATGTCAGCCCCCATAAAAGCTTAATCCTGAGTGCCCCAATCTTTGTGAATGCAATATAATTGGGCTGTCCATGTTCTAATTGTCGTAATTATATTTGGATTGTTCACTAGATTTTAAAAAGCTTTTAAGGTACAACCGGTGTTTGCGTTGAACTTGCAAATAAATGAATGCAGAAAGGACACATTTGGAGGAAATGTGCAGTAAATATTTATTTATTAAATGCGATATAGAAATTTACATGAATTACAATAATAAAAAAGTACTCGTTTGAAAGTGTTCCATTCTTGGAGAAAACACGACATCACAGTATTATGGAGATAAAGTATAAAAACAATACAAAAATGGGTTCTAATGAGTTTGTAACTGTGTCCATCCCTGACTTTAGTGCATTGGCAACACTTTAAATGCTGTTGATTAAATTATAGAAATGAGAAACAAGGACTAATCATCGAGTATTCCTTGTTCCAGCCCATCTAATGACCGAGCAGTTAACCCATTTTCGGCCAAAGGTTCGTATACGAAACATTTCGATAAATATTTTTTTTTAACACTCTGACACATTTTTTTCAAGAATTTTATTTTTCTTCTATTTTTTAAGGCTTTTGAAGACATCCATAAAATATTAGTAATTCAATTGGAGTAAACACTTTCTCTTAAAAATTTTTCAAAATACGCTAGCGTTTTAATTTGAAACGCCTTTGACAAATTCGACTTTTTAAAAATATATTATTATTCCAATTGAAATGAATTATATGTTTTTAAAATAGATTAAAGTTGCAAATTCTGTATATGAAATAAGAATAAAACAAAAGTCATAAAAATATTATTCATATTCATATTATTCATTATAAGAAATAATATTTTATATTATTATATAAAATATTATTTCTTATATAAAATATTATTTTTCATGCACGAATCTTTTTTTGTGTCTTAATGTATGTAATTTAAGCATATTTCAATAAAAATAATGCTACATTTTATAAAATTTCTGTGCTTGGCCTAAAATGGGTTAAAGCAAAAACTTGTCTGCGATGATAGTGAAAATATGTTCTATTGATGTCTGGTCTGGAGAGTCAGTTGGCCATTCCATTTGCACCAAACCGTAAACCCTCAATGTATTTCTTAGGAACCATTGTCATTATTATTATTATCATTATGAACATTGTCATTATGACATTGTCATTATTATCCAACAGAATGAAATCATTAACAAATACATTTACCTAATGACGGGCATATAGATCAATGATCTCATCCAGATATCTCAAATCAGTCAGAGTTCCATGGAAAACATGTAGGTCACCCATCAGCATAAAATTGATACTAATAACACCAGTGTATGAACGGTAGGGTGGAGTGAAAAATCGAAAGTTGGAATTTTGATTATGGATAGCAGCCAAAAGTTGCCTTTTAGTACTTCTAATACACGTGAAAAATTTCATGAATTTTGGAAAACTTCTTGAGTCACCTACCAGGCCATTTATATTTTCATTGATTTGTACTATAGATTCTTACCATAAATTGTACATTAACAGGATTTTTTGGTAATCTATTTTGATATTTTTATGTTTAAAATGCATAGTGTAATTCCTTTCATCATTTTCAAATTTTAAGTCTTTATTTTTTTAAATATTTGAAACGGTTTATTGAGTTTTAAAAATTGTATGTTGTCATTTTTACAGTCAAAATGAGTACGTGTGTAAGCAAATCGAAGTTTACCATTACTAGAAGTTGATGATTCTTCAAAACTAAATAAAGCTGTTTTGTCAACAATCGCAGAATGCTATAAAAATATTATTATTATACAAAACAATAAATAAAACACATCAGTAATTGTAAAGTTTCGTGAAAACCAGAGGTAAAAAAAAAAGAAATCCTGAGCGAAAACATCGAAGGCATCAATTATTGTAATTTCCCAAAGACATATCGATCAAATGATAGACAATTTTTCTGAATATCGGAAGCTTATTCAAACTCCCCAAAATCAAAGGAAATTATGGAAAATTGGAGATATATGGAAGAACTATAAGTGAAAAACATAAATTCTGATTTTAAGTGTCAAATGAATTGTATCTGGGACACATTACACCATCTTTTGAAACAGGAAGTATTGCAGGAGTCATTGCCGGAAGTATTAAAATATTGCACTGAAAACCATTTAAACCTTGATAAATTTATAGCAATAGGTTGTGTCGGAACAACTGTAAAAATTAAGATAAAAAATCCTGCTAAGATATTTTTGAAACTAAGATTTAGTCGTCCGTTTTAGTGGTTAATATGTCATGCAAACGAATTGCCGCTAAGTCATTGACCTTGATAAACAAAATAAAGGCTCACGAGCTTTTCCTACTCTAATTGGAAAGTCGTTGGTTCAATGTGATCAATAGACATTTATAGAAATTAAAAAATATCTGCTCCTATCACAGAGAAATGAACTCTGGAAAGTTAAGTGTAGACCAAAATTATCTTTATGACATGTGTTAAACATTTGCATCTGGTTAATGCTCCCCAAATCTGGTAAATCGTACTACAGAAGAATGTCGCACTCTAAACGATTGACAACTTCCAATTGATTACTTGGTTTGCAGATTGGAAGTCAGAATACATCCCAAAATCTGAAGATTATGGCTGAATTTTTAATGAAAATACATGCGCCTATGTTTTTTCACTTCAAGAAAGATTCTTCTTGCAACAATAGAGCTCAAAATGTTTTTTTTTTATAAACAATTAAGTTGCTATGCTATTTGAGGGAACATTTAAAGAAAATTCTCAATCCCGTTATTCAACAAAGCGTATACTTCTGTCATTGAGGTGAAATTTTACAGGAACGATAACTGACAAAAAGAAGTCATGTTGGAGAATTTGGATTCCGAAGAATATTGAAGATGAAGGATATTATATGTTCTACAATAAGACAGTTTCCTATTCCAATATTGAAATTCATTGTTACAAACTATATAAGCATTATTAACTGGCAAGAATGTGAACTCATCCCACATTCACTCCACATTCAATCATCCCACCAAGAGAGAAACTTCAAATTCTCAGAAAAAAAAAATCGAAAGTCTTTTCAGTTGAAAAATTTCCCTGTTAGATTCAAGTATTCGAAAGATGCGTAAACTTAGTTGTTGAAGCGCCATTAGTGTCTGTAGTAGTAAAAGCAAGAATCGGATATATATGAGCAAAAATCAAATCACGAAAAGTAATACCTAAATTTGATAACAAAGGCCAATATAAATTAGAATGAAATGAAAGATCGTTTTACAATACATCGTATATATTCTTTTCATTTCATTACTATATATTCAGAAAACTGCATTTCCTTTATATTTAGAGAGCTATCTTTCATGTGCATTCGAAAAATAAAAGCGAAAGCATGTTTAATTATTGTGTTTTCTCTTCTCTGCGACAATACGATTCACATTTTAAGGTTTTACTTCCGATTCAAGGAGTTAAAACGCAACTATACTTAGATCGTTCACAAGTAATAATTTAAGAAGTCATTTTTATGGGTTATTTTACTGAAATCAAAAATTTAGTTAAAAAAGGTTGATTAATTTACACTACATTGTGAAATCTTGATTTTCACATAAAAAGATCATAATCTTTAAGAGCTGGTAGGGAACTAAAATGAATTCCAAATGAAATGAAATTTTATCAATATATTCCGTGATCCAAAAAGCAACATTTTAGACCTATCCGAAGAAAAAATTCCGAAAAAATTTTTTTGGTCATTTACACTACATAGTGAAATCTTGATTTTCACATATAAAGAGCATAATATTTAAGAGCTGGTGGGGGACTAAAGATGAATTCCAAACGAAATGAAATTTTAACCTTATATTCAGTGTACCAAAAGGCAACTTTTTAGACCTAAAATTTTTTTTTTGGTGTTTTTCTCTCCACCCTAATGAACGGTCATAACGATGAAAGCTTCACGGGATAACTCAGCCCAATCAGCGTTCCTTCGAGAAACTAATGTAAATAAATCTAGTCTTCTAGTGAAATACCTATTCAAATCATAATTCAATCATCTCTCTACCTGTGTGTTTGAACAGCATTGATTAATAGTATCTGTACAGTTTTCCCTCCAGATCAGTAGACACCTTAAAATTGTTCTTGAGTGTGAATATGGAATCAACTGTGGAGAGTACAGAAATCCATTGGTTTCGGATCCATAAAAAGTGTTTTTTTTTTTCCAAAGTAAGCATGTCCTTTCCTGTAGTCCATTGTGGTACACACACACAACTAGTCGATTTGTATAGAGTCATGCATTGTGAAGGTGCCTTCGTACCATAGTAGTGTTGATTCATCTCCCTGATGCTGCAAAATTCTTGTAATGATTTGAGGCACATTAGTGAGTCTTCTCTTTCAAATCGAAAGAACTCGGCAAGGGTCTTTTGTGTATGTTGTAACTCCTGGTCCGTTTGGAACATGCCTTCGGAACAGAATCTTCGGATTAATGTTGATTCCAGAGTCGTTGGATCACACTGTGAGACACATTGAGACATCTAGCAACATCCTAGATTAACATACAAGATGGGACATTTACGGCAAAATCTTTAATGGCAACAGTACTACAGTCCCTACTGACAAGGGTTCCCTCTTGTTATTGAATTAATAAGCCACAGGAATTTCCCTATCTAGAAGGAATATCGCTCTATGTTTTGACTATCGATTCTTTTCTAAAACGAAGAGGAAGCAGACGATATTATGTTTTTACTTGATTTATCTAGCTGCTTTTTTTTAAATTGTACTTTTATTTTTACCTTTTGCTTACAAAATGATACTTATAGTAATAATATATATAAAAATTCTAGAAAAGCCTGTTAAGAATGTTAAGTTACCACATTTTATTGTAAAAAATCAAAATCAAGTATTGTTTTAATTTATTCATATTGAATGTTACTCAGTGTGATGACAGTAAATCTATTTATTTTTAACTTTTAGATTTATATTATTCTAAAAAAAATGTCAAGAAGTGTTTTTACTATGTGTAATTATATTATAATTTATTTTATGTCGATATTACAAATTTTATTGAACTGATTGTACATTATCTACATTAAAAGCAATATTTTTATTTATCTGTAAGAAAGTAAAAGTACGTAAATGTTAAAAGTTTATAGTAATAACTGTTTAATACATTGAACTTCATAAATTAATAAAACATCGCCTATAAACATCTTCCTACCAAATGAGAATATTTATAAAATTTTACCGTAGCGTCAACATAATATATAAATAATATGTGCACAAGAACAGCATAATGGCCATTCTTGAAAATTGTTGAAAATGTCTCCTTCTCGAAAAGATAAATAATGTACGCACTATTGTTATTTCTGTAAAATGAAGGTAAACGTATTTAAATAAAAGAAATCATAATTGCAGAATAATTTCCCCAAATGCAATACTTTTAAATAAATAACTTGTCATGGAAAAGCATACGTATAATTATGTTGTAAAGTTCTTTTGATTTCATATTTTTATAGCGTTGTTTAGAAGTATTTAAACGTAAAATAAAATATAAAGGCTTCAAAAAATCCATTCTTCCTTCGATATTCCTTAGGGAATCAATATATATGTTTTGGTGTAATTTCCACCAATATATCCAAGAAGAAATTCATTTTTTAAGTGCAGTTTTCTGTTATCTTGGAAATATCTCAACTGTATTCAGGAAAAGAGTTTTAATTTTAAATACAGAAAGAGATCTTCTGTGGTTGTATTTTGTGAAGATTTACTAAAAGAAGATTTCAGTATAAGTATCTATTTCTTGCTTTCGTCTGTAAAGATCATAGATGTTAAGAAAAACTAGAAAATGTTTTTATTTATTTTAGTTGTATTAGACTACTATTTCTAAACTAATTTGAGTATCATGTAAAAAAAAAAAAAAAAAAAAAAAAAAAAAATGCATAATAGATGGTTGTCGTTTCAAGTACTATAAATTTTTGATTCAGCGAAAATTTTATATATAATCATTTAGTAAAAAAAAACTCTATTAATGAAAGGATTCGTCGGCGACTATCACTGATTGAATTTTGATTGTGCAAATAAACCGATCAAAAATTTTTGCTTTTAAAAGTATTTAAGACATTGTAAAAATTCAATTTTTTTTTTTTATCTCGAACAGAGAAAAAATGCCTTTTGTTTTAAAATTGTATCACAATTTTAGTTATATTTTATGGATTTTTAACTTTTACCAAAAATGAGTTCAACTAAATCCATCGCTCCGGCATTCAGTCAAGATATGGGAGATTGAATCTTTTGTACTAAAAACAATACAAACAATTAGACATATTTCAGGCTAATATTTTATAAATAAAAAAATATACCAGTAAAAAATAATGAAAAAAAAATGACATGTATATAACTTGGCATAGTCAGATAAAAATTACTCTTAAATGGAACTTAAAGGAAAAAATATATAACTAAATTTATTACTATTTTTTTTAAATATGTAATTTTCAAAACATAATTTTTTTTTCTATTTCAGCAATGAAAATTTCTCAAATAATTGCAACTTATAATCTTGAGTAAAAAAATTTCCTCCTAAAGAAATTTCTCTCCCTTTAACAACTCTCACGTGTGTGATTGTTAGCTTTTCGACAAACCAATTTTTTATAATCAAAAGCATAACCTAGAAACTATATGACTGGGTAATTTCTTTGTTTCAAATGCGTTATCTTTTCCTCCAAAAAAGTGTTTAAAAGGCAGCTATCATGCTCTACGATCAGAACGATTATGTGCTATGAGTTCCATAATAAATTCAGTGCTATTGAATGCCGCAGAAAACATGCATTATTATTTGGCGCACTTAATGACAAATAGACGCTTTCAGTGTGACGTCAGTCATGACATTTTCCTTGGATACTGACTCCAAACAAACGGTTGCTATGCTTCATTTCTTATAAAATATAAATCGTAGAAAATGGTATCATTGCATATAAAGCATTAAACATGTGTCTGATATATATAGCTGAAAATTGTCGCTGTAATATGCAAATAAAATAGAAAATACAGCATAGCAACCGTTTGTTTGGAGTCAGTATCCAAGTAAATCGTCATAACTGACGTCACGACTGAAAGCGTCTATATGAAATCTGAAATCACATCATGAATGTTGCGCTAGAGCACCACAAACTTACTAACAACAGTCTTCGTTCCAGAAATCGCCATAGACCTAACACCCATATTTTCTTTTTGTCATTTGTATAAAATTTATGATTACGGACATTTCCTTTCCTACGGACATTATATTTTCCAATATTACATTTTACTATATTTGATTTTTTCGATTAGGCGAGTTTTGAAACTCTGGTCCTTTGACACTTTTAGAGAAAAGCTGCACTTTTATTTCACTTATCAAAAATTACATAGGCAGAAATTGACCCATTCGTGCCCAGCATCTTTTGCGTAAATTTTATATGGTTGGCACCACTATTTTTAGAAGATTTAAGTTTACTTCATTAATCAAGAAAATGCATCATTTAAATAAAATAATTATTGCTTTTCTTTTTTACCGGTGTCAAAAACAGTGCTGAATGCACCTTTTAAAGCGTCCCTAAAAAGGGACGCTAGGCACTAATGGGTTAAGTACACAAAATGAGATTGATTATCGCGGGGATAAAATTGTCATTTCATTTCAAATAGATTTTTTTCTGATTTATATCATAAAGTATATGTTCAAAAAATAATCGCTATTCAAAAAATTGACAGCAGTTTAAGCCTTGTGGCAATTAAGTCATAAATACGCGCTTATTCAAATAAGTTTATAAAAAAAAACACTCGTGTTCTGTTAACAATATGGTGACAGGACAATGAAACACCATGATTCAATGTTGTATTCGAATAGTTTTCTGGAAAGAGTGTCATAATCTGTACAAATCACACATTTTTTTCTTTTTGTTTACTTTATTATTGTAGAAATTTCAGTGCCTGAATTACCATTACAGAAACAATGCTCTGCAGAAAATTAATTCTCCAAATTTAAAAGACCTTCTTTACAAGAACTTTATTTCTTATAAACCAATGTTAAGTAGTATGATGTAGTAATCCCAAAGTTTGTTTTTATTTCATACATGCTAATACTTCAAAATTGGTCATCACAGTGCCAATAATAAATATCAATCTATAAGCATTATGGAGGATTTTAATAATATGAAATTCCGTACACTGGATCATGATATATGACTCTTGCTATAATGACGTAAATCATGTAATATACAGCAGAGTCGTACCATTTGTTGGATGAATTAGAAAGAAACATATACTGTAACAACATAAGACAACGTCTTATTGAACTTGAAGTTTAATAAAAATCTTTAGTCTTCAGATATATTGCGGAGATAATGATAAATGGAGAATAGAAGCTCCATCTGTTGCGTGATTTTTACCTAAATGTAGAAAATGTCAATTCATGTCAAAGACTAATTGAACCTGAATTTTGATAAAAATCCATGCATATTATTCTGGAGATTGAATCAGCTATTTAAGACTGGGAGATTTTTGGTAGAAAGTAAAAATCTTGGTGTTTAATACTGATTAATAGAAATATATTTGACTGTAATATTTTAATTTACGATGTGACATTACATTAAGGCAGAATTCGGCTCGACATTAAATCGCAGAAAAAGAGGTAATATTTTTTTCGTTTTCGAAGAATCACCTACACAATAGTGTAGGTCAGGTCTTAAAGGGTTATTTCAGAAGTTGTGAAAAAATCTACATGCCTCCTGTTAAGCGATTCACATCTAAAAGTTGAAAACGTCAATTCATGTCAGGGAAAAACTAAATCAGAAGTTTGATGAGAATTCGTAAATTAGTTCGATACTGAGATATTGCAAGAGTCGTGCGAAATACTATGTAGAAAAACCACCTATTGAGCGAATAAGACCAAAATCTGATCAGCTCAAATTTATATCTGTATCTAATTAAATACAAATTTTATTAATTCCCGTGCATTAGTTCTTGAGATAGAGTGCCCACAAAATTAGTCTTTTATACAGAGCGACAGAGTCACAGTCTCACAGTCAGATATTTTGTAAAAACATATTTTTGTGATCTTTGACTCCTGAAACATATAAATCCGTCAGAAACTGAAATCGAAATGGTCACGAATCCAATATTTTTTTTTCCTATAGAGGTAGAAGAAAATTAAAATACTTCTTTAAAAATACTTTCTGTTATATTTTGTATAGAAACTGGGCGGTTTCAAGTTATATAATAATATTATAGAATCATATATTCCATTACTTATAGCTTTGAAGTTTTTTTTTTCAAAAAATTTTGCTATTATAAGAGTCTACTTATAGTAAAGAAACAATAAAGCACATAATTATTAAATAAATAAAGTATATGAAAAGGCTGCGAAACTGTTTCAGACATAACATACACGTTAATATAATAATAATTGTGTTAACTATGTTAACTATTAATCAAATATTTAAAATATTTCTATGCGTGGGACGAAATTATTCATAACAATATAAAATAGTCCAATCTTGAATATATATACGTATATACAGAAGTTAAACTCTGGATATAATTGCATGATATTTAATAGCATGAATTTTATCTGCATAATTTGAAATATATTTCACTATTATTAGATAAATATAATGACGAGCTCCATGTATTAATTTTTTAAAGACAAATGTTGTTTGAAATAAAAAAATGTTTTAGTACTTTTTACAAATCATTTTCATTTTACTTACCCACAGTAGTTAGTATAGGGTAAACCTTGGAATCGTTTTGAAAATCGAAAAAAAAAATGTTTGACGGATTTACACGTTTCAGGCACTGGAGATTTTTTAAAAACATATTTTTAGAAAAAAAAAATTCCGTTCGTCTGTATGTCTGTCTGTCTATCTGTGTGTGTGTCTATGTGCCTGTAACCGTTTTATCTCCCGTTCAAATTTAAATAGAGACTTGAAATTTTTTACGTATTTAGTATGTAAGAATGGGACGAAACCTGTTTAATATCAATAACCTCAAGTATCCGGAATAATTTTTTTCGTACTCTCAAAATATTCGTTCTGGTGAAAGTTATATTAGAATTTTCTATTTTTTTTATTTTAAGGGGTGGACAGAACAGGCAATAAAATAACACAATTTGTGCATGATAAACGAAGGCGATTGAATTATATTATTAGTTGTCGAGATATTTGTAATTCTTTTTTTACACATTCTTCGATTTTTCATAATCCTGTATTTCAATCAAATTTCAATTCAAACATATATTTCAATTGGAAATGAGATGCTTCATCTCACGCAGTAAACTTCTAGTTAATAATTACTATTTTTGGCGTTATAGAGATGTTTCTTTTACGCAATTCGGTACTACTTGAGTAGTTTAGCGTTTTATATAATTTGTCGAAATTGGTTCATCAGCATTTCATTAATCGAGCATTACTATGTATATTAAAAATATTTAAATATATGTAAGACTTTTGTATTTCATTAATTTATAAACGCACATACAGAACTATTATAGTTGAGAACTTTAAATTTTAGATATGTATCCGTAATACATAATAGGAACATACTGAAAAATGATTTTTTTAAGTTAACTCCTAAAAATGGTCGAATTTTCTGGATCATTTTGCCATATTTTGCTAGCGTTTTCGGGTAGGAGCTTATTATGCAACTTTAAAAAGTCTAGGTAAAACTAATTAAGTAAATAGTAAAGTAATTTCACAAAAATATATAATAAAAAATACCTTTCAGCCGACTATAATTTTTCTAATAAAATATTCTTACCAGCAAATGATTTCATAAACGCTATTGTATTTTTAAATTATGTATAAAGCCTACTTTCTCTTAAGTACTATTCATTTAATCTAATAGAAAATCCAACTGTGTAAATAACTATAAATTGCGCTATCTTATGCAAGAGTTGTGCCAAAAGAGTTTTAAAGTTTATAGAATAAAAATAATTTTAAATACGTGGTATTTAAAATGATAAAAACGTTTAATCTAATGTGAAAAATATAAACATTCTTTATTTTATAATCTGTTTATATTTTTATATAATTTAATGTTAGATATAAAATAAAATACTTTTCGATAGTGAACGTTCATGACGTAATCGTAAAAGTTAGATAATTATTCATTGATGAGCAAAGTTTTAAATAATTTGAACATATATGTAAATATTTTTTAAATAATATCAATTAAATAATAAAGTCCTCTAAAGGAATACCCCATGTAAATAAACATGCTTGAATTTTTACACGAGGTATTAGGATTTAAATAATTATGTTTCGAATAAAAATCCCCTTATTTAAACAAATATTGTGATCTATGTAATTATAATAGTGTTTCAGAAAAGTAGAAGAATATGAAATACATTGTTATGTATTTTAGTTCATTTAATAAAAGAAAGCTTGTTTCATGTTTGACTTTTCATGTATTGGATTATATTGTCAATAAGTTTAAATTTCATTAATGTATTATCAATGTTAAAATGAATTGTCAATAACGCCATTTAACACAGCTTCAGCTATCAGTTAATATCATTTTCGATAACATTATTTCCTGATCAATGTAAAATCTAGTACTTGTCCTCTAAATGGCATAACGTAGAGTAGATATTCGAGTAATAATACTATTATATGCGTTAAATTTGAAGTATGCTTAGAATTAGCTTGTCAGGACTAACATGCATGCAAATGAAATAAATCATAAATGTCTGTAGCTCCTTTAGATATATACTATCTTTTCCACACTTAATACTTAAAACTTGAAACAGGTACTTTGAAAAGAAAGCATATGGTATTAAAGTTAAAAAAACACGTGAAGACAAAAGCGTCTATTATTACTGTTGACATTTATTATATCAATAAGTGTATTATTGGCTTTACCTAAAAGCAATTTTCGATAAAATTATTATAAAAGCCTTATCTATCTGACGACTTATAAGGATTTTTAACAAAAGTTTATCGATAATCTTAAATAAATTGGCTTTTGATATAGTCTTAAGTTCTTTCGGTCGTGTTTACATGAAATTGAAATTACTAACATTTAAGTTCAAGAGACCCGACAGCAATTTAATGAGTGGAATTTGACGAGGGTAAGATTTGGGAGGAGTCAATCACTTAAAGAATAATTAGGGTTTTTGAGCATTTGTAGATATCGATTTGAATTTTTGGATTTATAAACTCTTTCATGTTATCAGTGTTTATAAATATATTGATTCGTAAACAATGTACTTATGGAAATCATAAGTTCTTCGAATCATCTATCTTCGAATCGATCTTTTAATACCAGAATCCTTATGCTGTATAGACCTTCAAAGCTGTATTTCAACAGTCAAAATGCCTTCAGGACACTGAATTACATAATAACCTCGTAACCTCGTAATAATAAATCTCTATTCATTGGATAACTTATGTTATTCTTAAACTCCTTTAAAATATTTTTGTTCATCATATATCTCTGACAACAAGAAAAAGTTGGAAACTAAATATCGAGCTCGAAGTTATGATTATATGATATTCCATGAAAAGCTTTGACAAATTTACTAAACTGTTAAGCTGATAATATCAGCATTGCTAATAAATTATTATGATCATAGGTGATACATTTACATATATAATTCTGTTATAATAGTATTCTCATTAATTATTGTATTTCAATTATGCCAATGTACAGACAGCTCTCAGGGAAAAAATAATAATGAAATATTACATTGCAGGAACCCGAATAAATGGAACCCGTCGAAATTCGACGAAAGAAAATTTTTAAGAAAAAAGTTTTTTATTGATTTCTAATAAATCTACAAAATTAGTTACAGTAAAAAATACATCTTATATTGATCGGTCGATTTCAAACAAATATTATTTTAAGCTAAAACTAACAAAATACTATAAAACTCAATTATCTAAATTATTAAATGAAATAAAAGCAAAACTTACGGATTTTATAACAGACGACACTTTTGAAATAGTATACGCATTTTAATTTCTCTTTTTTTCAATTTTAAGAGAAAATGGAGTGATTTTGTTGCCACAGTTACAAAATTCTTACTAAAAACTATGCAAAAATTAATGTCTCAATAATAAATTGAGATACGGCATTCAAACTGCATTTAAAAGTATATTTTTTTCTGTACGACAGTGTAAAAATTTAAAATGTGCGATGTTAAAAGTGTAAAATTTGCAGTAGCAAAAATTGCAAAACTGAAATTACAGGGGAAAGTGTTGCCATTCGCTAAATGACGAACACGTTACGCAGAGATACGTTTGGTCTTTATAATACAGATATTTTGTTCGCACCACGATAAAAAAAAAAAAACATTTTGTGCAATAATTCTTTTCGAAATGGTGTCAAAGTGTATGTAAAATATTTCCTTTTGAAAAAACGTTTCAAAATATAACTAAAAAAATAGGACGTAATTTCGGTTATTTGAACAGTGTTTCCATAATTTTGTGAAAATCAGCTTATTGACATGTAAAATGTAGTATTATTAATCTTGTATTATTAATTATTGATTACAGGTTTATTTTGTATCCAAACTTCTATTTAACATCATCTAATGTATCGAGATGAAAATGACATTTAAGTTACAATTAAATGTTTGCGACGGAAGTAATAGATATTAAAACAACATTTCATTAAAATAATAATTTACTATTCTAATAAATCAATTATATCTTAAGTTATTCTCGTTTTTAATTCTTTTTTCAACTAATCTTCATTACTTACTTTTACTGATAAACAAATATTAACGGTTATACTATTCATTTTAATTGACAACGTCAATTTTTGGTTCAATAGACAAGAAAAAAAAAAAAAATCAGAGTAAATTCAAATATTCAGAATCTTTAATTTGTTCGTAAAGAATAAATAACATCAGAGAGCAAATCTTTTTTTTAATTCAAGTACACTAATAAGACACGAAACAGTTATATCTTCTGTAAAGCCATTACAGAATAAATATAAAAATGCATTTCCAATTTTAATTGACATTTCGTCGAACAATACGCTTTTGTATTATTTTTTTAAAATTGTAATTGAAATAAGAAATAAGGCATTATAAATACTTGTTACTACCAAAGTGGTTTTTGTATTACAACTGTAAGAGATCTCTGACTAAAAAAATTGTCAAAAAAATTTATCCTCAAGAACTGAAGATAGGAAATTTATAGATTTAACTGTGTTATTTCAACTTATTGAGCTTGAACGCAAAGCTCTTTGTCTGTTACAAAATGTTAACGCGAAAGATGCATTGAAGATAGTTATGTAAATAATTTATCATTCTAAAGCTGTATTCTACTAATCTTCAAAGTATATTTCCTTGTCGAAGAAGATAGAGCAGCAGTTTCATAAAGAGGGATAGCGAATGACACTATAATTTTTAATGAAATGACTTCGATAAGAGAAAAAACAGTATATTGTGTATTTTTATTAAATTAAATCGTTCATTTTACACACTCTTTGACTCAGAAATTCTAATATCAAAATTTAGAAGACTACTATAACATATGTTTTACCCAACTATGCAGAATAAATGTTATACAATTATACAATTTTAGAGCCACACGAAATCACTATAACTTCTTGTGACTTTGTAACTTCAATGAAAATTCTTTAGGAAATATTTTAAGTCAAAGTATGATTTTTATTGATTGAAATTTGATGATGGTTGTTTAAAATTTAAAGTATCAAAATATTTGATAAATGATCTCATTCATAACGTCAGACAGGTATTTTGAAAGAAAAATCTTTCGATAGTGTTAAAACTGTATAGAATTTATTTATTTATTTCATAGAGCTAAAAAGAACCAAACAAAAGAAGAAATTTATTTTACATTATTAATATTGAACAGTATAGTTTCTATGCGTGTCTGAAGAATAAGTAATGAATGGCCATCAAAAATACTCATGGATTAGAAACATAAAGACAAACAAACGTAATCTAGACAAAAAGAGGATATGAAATTATAATGAACGATACATTAAACCGCTGTAAAATTACAGGATGAGTTCCGTCTGGGAGAAAATATTGAAGAATAAATCAGATTGAGAGTTTATATCACAGAGCTAGTTAAACCTAATAAAAAGAAGAGAAAGAAAATGATATATATGTTCAAACACTTAATAGTTGCGCGCACATTTTTCAGCATTTTAAGCTATATACTTCATATCACATTCAACATATCGTGAAAACAAACCGGCCTCATTCCTCTTTATATGTTTTGATGATTATCTAGAGAACTACTTGATGAATTCCTTTTGATATTTACAGTGTAAAACATTTGCAGCAAAGTAACAGTTTTATCAACCATTTTTATAGAAAACGGGTACAAAACAATAAATTATTTTCTGACGATAATATGGACAATTAAGTAATCAGAATACCGTTAAATTTTGGTTTTATAACCGTTATTTTTATAAACGGTTGATAGCAGTGTTACTTTTCTGTAATTCACTTTATAGTGTAGGAATATATATATAAAAAATAAATGTCTGAATCCATTTTTCAAAGAAGTTTTTTTCAGAGTAGAAGAGTCAGAAGGCTCTCTATACATTCAACAAAATAAATAATATTTTCGGCACCGCTTGAAATAAAAAATTCTAGTCTTGGTCTAGATCTGTAATGCACGGATTTGAGAAACGCTTTCTGTTTAGCGTAATATATATATATATATATATATATATATGTAGTCCTTTAGATATAATGATTGCTTAAAAATAATTAAGATATTACCATATATTTTTCTTTACAGCACACATGATTTTCAGCAATTTGACGACGCTTTTAGAAAATATAACGAAATACAAAAAACTACAAACTAGAATAAAAGAATAAATGTATTAGATATTTAAATAAAACTTGATCATTCGTATGAAATAATTTTTAATTGCGCATTCATTTAACACAAAAAAACTTACTTTTTGGATTATTTAACAGTAAATTAAAAAGGGCCAACTAATGTAAAAAAAGCAATGTAATAACGTGAAAATTTCGAATAATAAAGGTAACTGAATATTTTATATATATTCGTTGTGAGCTGAATTTTCATTGCTTTCAGAGACAAGCTGCCTCATATGGAATCTTTGTCTGTTTGTCATTTTAATGCATATTTTTTCAGTTCATATTCTTATCAATTTTTATTGATACTTTATTTATTTTTTAATCTTTACAAGCTCATTAAAAAAAATGTTTAAAGAGTTGTCAGTTAGACATTATTTTTAAATTCAGGGTACTTGACTTATACCCCACTTGTAAAATCCATTATTTAACGAAAATTTTAATAAGGCAACTAGTATTATTTCTAAACAAGTGGTAGCTATTAAAACATGAATAAAAGAAACCCACCCAACAACAACATTGACATTATACACCATGAAATCGGAGATTAAATTAAATTTAACTTTCTCTTATCCACTCCACAACACAGGTTTGAAAATAATGATCGAGGATCACGAAAGAGCGAGGCGACCGCGGTGCATCGCAAGTAGCTTTTTTTAAAGACCGGTAGAGTGATGCAGTGCTCTGTTCGTGCACCCGCATTGGTGTATTCGAGCATCACGTGACTTTAGCGGTATGTAAAAAAAGATATTCGGAATGCACCGCAACAGCCTGTTTTTTTCGTTAGCCATGATAATAATGTAGTGAATAATACAGTTTCGTTTATCGCAATGACCATGACATTATAACCATTTTGCGAAGTTATGACGGCATCACGTCTAATTCCTACACAAATACTTTTCCGTCAGATTTTATCACTCACACTTATTTTTTACATTTACAAACAATTGCCTAATATATACACCAATTTATGAAAATGTTACTTAATACTAATAATACTTCATTAATTTATGCAAACAAATGTATTACTGATTTAGTTTTAGGCATTATCCACTACACATTAGTTTAAATTCGTTTTGCTTTTTTTTTTACTTTATAAAAATTAATTGAGGGATATTCTAATTACATTTTACATTGAGATAACACAAAACATTTTTTATTTATTCTGCAAGAAGCTTTTTACCCATTTCCTTCTCCTTGAACATTTGTCCAGTCATATGTGTTGTTATTTCGTAATTATTGGTGTTATTTTAATTATTTTTTAAATTGCAATATATAAACTTTTTTCCCTTACGAAATGTTTTTTCCATGTCAAGATAATTATAATTACTTTATTTACAAATTAAACAGGCTTTTTGTTTTAAAAAAAGTTAAAAAATTATGTTTCTTTAAAGAGTTTAATAAAGTAGATATGCGCGAAATCCTTTTTCAGAACATACTTTTTCTTTGCATAAAAAAAGGTATGAAAAAGTTGAATTTTTTTCTCACTTGATTTCGGGGAGAACAAACAGATTCGTTAGATGCGCGCATTTCTTTTGTCTAGAAATACATTATTTTAAACGTATTTGATTATTGCATAAAGAAAATCTATTGAATACAGAAATATGTTTTCTAATTAAGAAAATAAAACATTTACGAGTATTTATTTTACTAGCAATAAAAAAATAGTTTTTCACATATATACGTTGGAGTATTACAAAGTTTTAATAAAAGACGAGTATTTTTTAATACTAATTTTCACCACTTTTCAAAAAAAAAAAAAAAAAAAAAAATATGTATATATATATATATATATATTTTACATACGATTTTGAACATTTGCAAGAAAAATATACTGCGTATTTTTCAAATGTAGATGTATTTATTTTGTAGAGGTATTTGTTTGCTATATATTTTTTATATATTTATTTGCTATATAAGTACGAATAGAATATAAAAATATTCATTGATTAAAACTTTGGTATATATTTGGTCTTATGCATATATTTAAATTCTGAAAACTGTTTTGTGAAAGTGTAGAAACAGATAAAAATTCGGTTAACGCAAGAAAAAAAAATCCATGATAAATTTATATATTTAATGTTAATGAAATGTACATTTTAAAATTTTCTGTCATGTTTTGTTTCATCATAGAGTAAGTATTACAATAGGTGAAACACATATGCACAATATACCGGATGATGAAAGGTTTTATTAAAAAGCATTATAAGCCTTTATGTTTCAATCTACATGAATACGACAATAGAGATTAAATTCATGTTATAATCACTGCAGATTCTCTATAAGTCACTTATTATGTGACTTTGCAGATCAAAATTTAATTAACGGTAGGTGTTACTTGAATTTTAGGTCTGAATTAATTAGCATATTTTACATTTAAGATTATCAAAAATTATAATTAACTAAAATCCAAGATACCTTTTCATAAACAATTACTTTAAATGCATTTTTATTAATACAGACAAATAATCATAGAATAACTTTTAAAAAATATATACCTAAAGTTGTGAAATGAAATTTTATCCCAATAGCCTCGAATCCTAAGATCTTATGAGTTAAATATCTCTGAATAGACGAAATCAATGGTCAATATTAAACCTTCATTCATATTTTTTCACTTTTAAAGCTAAATTTTCTATTGTTATAAATTGCCAAAAATTACGATTAAATATCTCAATTTTTATTAAATTTTATCTGTAGGAAAAAAGCTTAAAGCCATCTATGCACATAGTATGTAATCACATTACAATAAATGCGTTAGTGTTTTGTCATCGATTTATCGTGCACGTAGCAAATATTTCATGATCTAGGACGAATATTTTTTGAAACTATAATAAAACATCAACCGTATTATCAACGATTCCAAAAGCTTTATTTTACTTTCGGATATTTTATAAACTAATATATTTACGAAGTTTAAATATAGAGTTTTTGAAATAAGTTTTCGTTACTGCCGTAACATTTTGAAATGTTTCTGAGTATTTTTTATAGTGTGCTGATCCATTTTATTAATCTTGAATATCATATTTCTGCGCGCTATTAAATACCTAATAAACATTGTGATATTCAACAAAGAAAAACAAATACTGTCATTAACTTTAAAAATAGCATTATTTTTTCTATACTGGGCATTTCCCCCATTCACTTACATTTCAGAATTTTATTTTTATTTTTCAAACTTAATAATTTCTTTTAAAAATGGAGACAAGTGTTAAAATAACTGTTTAAGGTACATGAAAAAATTGGTTGTGTACTTTGCCCTATAATATACTATGTAAGTTGGCTTGTAAGGCAAATTGTCAAGTCCGTTACTATACAAAATAATCTGAAAATACTCAGCTTTAAATTTATTAAATTTCCTAAAATCAACTTACTTTGAAGTGACTTATGTCCCTAAATTTTAAAATATGATATTTATCAATAATACCTAAATTAAATTGAAATGAGAGACAGTTTTAGACACAAGATTTTGATCACATAGAAATTTTACAAGAACTTTTTCTTATAATTAGAGTAGATATTCATGTAAATTATTTAATTTTAAGAAAAACGTTTATTTGTTTCTTAGTTGAATAAAGAATAAAAGTAGAATGGCTAAAAAATGATAATCGTTAAAAAACGGTGTGGTGACAGATTTGACATTTGGTAACAATCTTGATGGATGTTGAAAATGGCCGTTACACATTCATTCGCGTAGTCAGAGATGTTTATTTCAAAATTCATTGAATTTGTATGCATTGTGTTTCACACGGGAAAAATTATTGCACTGCAATATTTTTTCAAATAAATTAGCGAAAATTACTGGAAAAAAAAAAATCTTTTTTTAAAAAATTATATTTTATATCTCGTAAATCTATTGATTTCTTATGTTTCTTAAGATATAGCAAAACTTTTAGGAATTCTGAGAAAGTCGGTGGAAGTTATTTTACATTCCTGTTAACTTTCTTGGTAGATTGGGAAATATTTGTATTTTTCTAACACGTTGTTTTAGTACACATATTAGACATTACACATTAGAAATGCCCATGTCAGAAAAGTTTAGACACAAACAGTCATCTTTTGAATTTGTCGTTTTAACGAAAGAAATGTTAGCCTATTGTAGAAATTGTTATATAAAAAACTAGTAGGGTGAGTTGCGAAAGAATGCATATAATACTTTTTAAAACTTCCCAACAAAGTTGAAAAGTGCTTATGCTTTCGGTTTGTCTGTCCGTCTGACCGTGTGTTCGTCTATCAGTCTGTCCATGTTCGAACTCCCTGAAACATACTCGGATTTTCAAGCAATTGATAAAGCATATTTAGAGTCACCAAAGCATGCTTGCTATTGCATATGAAGTTTATACGTTTAATGGCTCCTTTACAGGAACATTCAAAAGAATTCAACTACATTATATGGGAAAATACAGTTAGGAGAGTATTTTAATGACATTACACTATTTCAAATACATTGAAACTGATATAAATCACCGAATTTCACTAAGATCACGTTAAAACAGCACATTCATAACATTTTTTATTAGTTTACTGGGACTCACAAAAGAAATCAGATTACAAAATTGTCTTTCCATAATGATTGCTGGTTTCTGCTTTTGAAAATTTGGTATGATCTTTTAAATCTAATGAAATTTTTGCATATTACCTTTATATGGAAATTTTCTACCTCATATACAGGAAAGTACAAAAAATATTCGCATAGCATTCTCCTTATTCGAGGAAATAGCTGAAGGAGAATTTTCCAAATGATATATATGTATTAGTTAAATGAACTAAAAATTGAAATGCATGATGTTACTGCATACAAATTTCTATATCATATACAAAACTGCTGAATAATTCGTATAATTTTCCAATTGTAGGTGGTAGCAGCTGGAATTTTATTTTGAAATGCGTTATGCATTTCCATTTGATGAATTCGACGCAATATATTAATTTTTTAAACGATGCAGTTTTGTAACATCATTCAGAATGTGTTGGAAAGTGCTTCATAATTAATGCTTGACGCATGATGTTTTATTTTGTTATTGGAATGTTGTTATGTTACTGTTTCATTGAAAAACAAATGCTTTTATAAGAATGGAGTAAGAAACTGTACATGCAAACATTATCGATCTTGTATTCAACTATCATTCCTTTACTTTGCAACTACTTTATTTGGTTACATCATTGCTTTGTTGCATCATTACATATATTGCTTTCAATTTGAAATTTACGAAACATACTTGTTCACAATATCATAATAGTTGAAGCATTCATTTCTGAAACAACAATGAATCCTTTCTGAAACAAAATGAATCCTTTGAAATGAACAAAATTCCTTTTCCTTCTATTTCTTTATAAAAATGTGTTGTCTATAATATTTTAATATAAATTGCGTTACACTTTAATATTCCAATTTATTGATAGTACATGCTCCAGTTCATTTTTAACTAATAAAAATATAATGAACTCAAAAAACTTTAAGTAAATCGGAGTGCACTTTTCCGCTCAATCAAAAGAATATTTCCTATTAAGCCTTTTAAAGTTGCAGTAAATCTGGCTTAATGACTGCAATTTCCGCAGCTTTAAATAAAGTGAAAAGCAAATGAAGTCGAAAAGTAAAGAGAAATTTTAAACTAATAGCACAAATTAAATTTATAAAAAGTAAAAAGTTTTCTAAAAGCTAGCAGATTTAAAAGAAGGGGGAAAAACCTAAAAGATATTCTTGTAATTAAAATATTATGTTTAAAATTTTGTACGGCTTTACTTTTAGAAATGTCAAATGAGCAAATCATAAATTCAGTATTCAAGAGGCATTGATTTGTTTTACTATTATTTTTATAACTTTTAAGGCTAAATAATTTCGGATTAAACAATGGCAACGTAAAAAAATATTGAATTATGTAAAAATTATAATGGTTACATTAGTTGTTGAATGGAATGAATGGAAAGAAATTATTTTCCTAATGCAACAGAAACCCTAGCCCCCTTGTCATAGCTTTATATATACAAGGTAGACCCCGTCAAGTTTCGACAAAGGAAAATGTTTTAAAAGGAATTGTTTTATTGATTTATAATAAACCTACAAAATTAGTTATAGTAAAATATGCATTTTTTATTAGTAAGTCTAACTCTTAAAGAATCGATATTTAACGTCAAATTAACAAAATACTATCTCTATAAAACTCAGTTGTAAAAATTGTTAAAATTAAACTTTAATCGCACATGTAAGCAGTAAAAGATAATAAAGTTATCATGCTAGTATTCCAAAATCAAAAAATGGAAAATTTATTCAACTTTGACTCAATCATAGTTTTTTTTCCCGTGAAATTTAAACCCGGCATCATTTCATCATGTCAAAATTTACAAATACACATTCTGTATCTGTATTCACCTTTTCAGAAAAAATGGCATTTTAATTTGATCATTTTGATTCAAAAGTTGAAATCTCAATGCTATTAGCTGAAACATATATTAAACTGTTGATATTATTTTACGTGTAGATCAAATTTTGTAAATGATATCAAAAAGTCACTGGGTTTTAAAACAGAAGATATTTAAATTTAAAATTTTCACTTTTAATAAGAAAATGGCAACTAAAAGATACAGTAATTAATTTCTTTCATTTTTTCCTTTGTTTTAAATAGAAATGAAGTATTCCTGTTGCCACAATTAGAAATGAGTTATTAAAAACTACAAAAATTACTATTCAAAAAGAAATTAAGATACAGCTTTCAAACAAATTTCATTTAAATTACATTTTTTCCTCTGCACGATGATGTAAGAATCGGAAATATGCGATATTTAGAAGTTTAAAAATTTGTAGTAGCAAAAATTGCAATACCGAAATTTCATGTAAAATTTGAAAGTGTTGCCATTCGCAAAATGACGTATGCGTTACGCACAGATACATCTGGCCTTTGTAATATATATATATACATATACTTGCAGCTTTAGTATAAGGAATTGTGTAATATTGTATGTATGTAGAGTTTTGAAAAATATGAGGATTAATATTATGTGAATAAATTATATTATTCTTTAAATTTATTAAATAAACAATTATATTTTTTCCACATTAATACTTGTGCAAATACAATTATTTTTAATTTGTACTGTTGTACAACTTATTTTGACATTTTCTATAATTGATTTTTCACATTATGCTACAGAACATACTTTTTATTTTCACATTTGCTGTGAATTAGTTTTGATTTTTTTTTTATAATTAAAAATGAATATTTTAAATATATATAATTTTAGACAATATATACCGGGTGGACCAAAATTCAGAACGAACTTTAAAAATGAATAATTCGAAAACGAATCAAGACACAAAGATACGGTTTGCCCCGAACGGACGGAAAAGAAACCCGGTTTTGTGTGGCAATAAAAAATAATAGTTTTGTTGGTGACCAACAGATGGAGCTGTCTGATTGCTGATATAGGATTTTGCAAAACAACAAACGATATAAAAAGGAGACACTGCAGCAAGTAATGTTATTCGAAGCTTGTATGTATCGAAATGCTGTCCATATTGGGAAAGCCTTTCTTAGTTAAACTTTATTAGAAGAATTCGGAAAGTGCCAATGCGGCATTACGAGCATATCACTACATGAAGGGTATGAGAGATAGCAAAGAACCAATAACGTTTTCTGCATTGACAAAATGATGAAGAAATCTGAAGCTATTGGCTCTTTGGCATCACGTAATGAATTGGGCGTCTGTCAACAGCCGCTGCTGTTGCCAAGAATTGTGGCGCAGACGGTGCAATCCATGTCAGCGGTTATTACACAGGGGGAGTGCAGTGCTCGAAAAGTTTCGAGGCAGATAGGAGTGTCGAATGGAGGTGTGTGGAGAGCACTGAGAATAACTTTGCATTGGTGTCCCTACAAGTAGCGAAATAACCAAGAACTGAAACTTCCTGACTTTGACTATAGCCAAGATTTTACGAATTTGTTATTCAATAAGATAAAAGAGCATCACGTCTGGCTTCACACTGAGCATTTGGACCGATAAAGCGCATTTCACATTCTCTGGCGCTGTTAACTATCACAATTGTCAAGTGCGAAACACAGAAAATCCATATGATTTGTTGAGGTATCCCTTCAGCAACCAGAAACAACAGTCTTGTGTGGCTGCACTGCTGATTTCATTATTGTTCCTTTTAATTTTCGAGGAAGTCGCACAGATGCATTTCAAAACAGTTTCTGTCGCGTATCAGCGATATGTAACGCTCTTACAGAACAACATTCTACCTGAACTGCAAGACCTGAATACCTGAACGACAGGTACTACAAACAGTCACCTTTATGGAAGATGGAGCACCACCTTATATTGCTCTGCCTGTTCAAGGCTTGCTACACTCAAAATTTGGGGAGGATCTCATTATCAGTCACTACATTAATCACGCATGTCCTCCAAGATCTCCCGATATGACCCCCTGTAACTTTTGGCTGTGAAGATTCTCGAAATCAAAAGTGAATTGACGGCCAACCGGCATCACTAGCTGCATTGAAAGATGCCATCCACCTAAATGTGGTGCCATAATACAAGAAAACCTACTAAATACTGTGAACGGTGTAGTATCTGGTCTCTCAGCTGTACTTCTGAATGATGGACAGCATATTGAACATTTATTGTAGTACTAACTAACTGTAATTAAACTGACTTGTAAGTTGTCAACATTTGTTCATTTGTAAATCATATTTTGGAGCTATAAAACACTATTGTGCTATCTGTCGGTCACCAACAGAACTATTTTTTTCATTGCCACAAAAAACCTGGTTTCTTTTCAATCCGTTTAATGCAAACTGTATCTCTGTATCTTGATTCGTTTTTTTTATTATTCATTTTTAAAGTTCATCCTGACTTTTGGTTCACCCGGTGTTTAAATATAATACTTCAACATCAAAAGACGGCAAATATGTTCGTATAGACAAAACTCTCCTTTAAAGGTGGCATATTATTTTGTTATACAAATAAATTATTTAGAATAAAAATAGCTATGAATTTAGAATAACAAAACTATCGCATATTAATTTATAATGTATATTGTAATGTAAATACCTGAAAACAAAGGCATTTAAATTTTTAAATTAAATTTTATTTTTTTGAATGCATAATTTATTTCGTTGAGGCTGCTAATGTATATGTAGAATTACAATGCATAATATTAAAATGTATTTGATTCATCTACCATGAGAAATGATACACCATGTTAATTTATATTAGATTAAGCATTTAAAAAAGAAATAGTATTTAAGGTTGACTTTTTAAATTTAATATGCATGATTAATGTGGGAGTTACATATTTTTCTTATCGGTACTTAAATATTTGTATTATGCTGCATACTATATTACATAAAAAATAAAATATTCATATATAATTATCTATTTTACAAAGCCTTTATCAAAAGAACGGTAATTTAGTCTTTAAAATAAGATTAAAAATAAATTCTATCGTAATCTGACTATCACAATATGGCATGACATTAATTTTCTTAAATTAAAAAAAAACGAATAGGAAATCATTACAGACTTATAATGTTTATAAAAAGTAACTAATAGCTATTTTAAAATCAGACATTTGAGTAATGTAAGTTTCTAAAAAGATTATTTGAAAACGAAAGGATATTTTTTAATATAAAATTATTGTATTTAACACTACTTCTCTGTTTTTATAGGTATTTATTTAAATTTAATAAAAATGTTTTTCGTATTTAATTTTGTATTTAATGGTTTCATATTAATTATTTTTCGTAATAAATATCTTTTTTTGCTGTTTCATTTTCCAAAAATATAAATGAAAAGGAAAATTCGTTGATCTGTGCTACAATTTCAGACATTTATATTTTAAAGAAAGAAAATATTGCTAATTAGATAATGATATTAAAACATGAAACGCTTTTGTAATGAAAAAATGTTTAAATGAAAAATTTTGAAAGCATGAAAATTAGACAAAAAATGTAAAATCTTTTTAGTGCTTTCGTTCATTTGACGAAACCCTATTCGTCTTACTCTTCTGTTTGCCTGTCACAAAATTCATGCACAAAACTGTATAAATGACAAATTTCAAACTTTTTGCACTGAGAGATGAATACCTCGTGCCACCAGAAATTCATAAAATTTTGAAAAATCTTTTATTTTCATTAAATCAATTTTTTCGATCTCATCCGCTCATTTCTGTGATTTAAATTTTAAAAGATTGTCTTCATTTTAACATTTTTCGAACAGACAACCATACCTTAGATATAAAGCATATCGCTAGTAAACATGACGTTCTTTAAACATCCCGGTGCTGGAAGTTGAAATTTTCAGAAATTCTGTGTAAACACAGTTCTGGGCATGTGTGAACGCAATCTAAAATGAAAGAAATAAGTTTTGGATGAGAACTTGTTATAATGTTTAATTAATAACTCGGCTAATTCGACAAAAATTAAAATACTGAGTGTCAAGTGCGCTTGAACTTACGTTGGACAATCCTGAAACACATTTTTAGACATCTATGGGCAGTAGCCATACTCATATACATGTAAACGGGCACTAAAACAGTCAGAGGAAAAATTTCTTTTTTTAGTGTAGGTTTTTTTATACAAATAATAACATTCGACTAAAACTTTACAATTACAGAAGAAACAACGACAACAGTGAAAAAATATATTATTCACAGGCTCGAACATGCAGACAAATTTAAATAATGATATTTAGTAGTTAAACAATGCGAAATTATTTGTTTGCTGTTTGCTTTCCATTTTTTTAGATATTATGTTTATTTTAAAAAAGATGTGTACAAATTCATTATGTATTTTGTTTTCCTTTTTTACACAAATTTTCATTTAAATGTTAAAATACCAGAAAAAAGCTTTGAATATGCACAAAGGTTTATAGAAAATTTAAGGAAAAATATTTACTCGTTTTAGATGTATTTATTTTTTTAAAGAATATTAGAATATAAAAATATTATATTTTTCAGTTATTCCTAAATGTATTACTTTACAAATATTAGTACATTTGCATCACATTCTTTAAAAATACAAATTTCAATATATTACTTTTTTCTTAGCTAATATTAACATTTTAAAAAGTCAGTTTAACAACAAGAAACAAATTTAGCTCATTTTCTTTATCAGTTTTTGGAAATGGAATATTACAGCATTTTGCACAATACTTAAATTCACAGTAAATGTAGTACAATAAATGAATTCGCAGTTTAGTTCACTTTCAATAGTTTGGATTTAAACAGTTACACGTAAATCAGTTTATAAATTTACATTGTAAAATATTTTTCACTCATTTAGATATTATATTGCACATTCTTTGCGCATTTACAGTAATTTTCTCTGCGCAAAACTAAAATATTTGGTATTTGTCTGATACCTTGTGTTTGTATTCAATTTCAATCAAATAACCGAATTACTTTAGCAGTTCCTAAGAGAGTGATAAGCACGTTTTTGAATTGTTTTTAGAGCATGTTTACAGAAGTTCGCATTGATAAATAAAAGTGTTAAATTTAATACAAAGTGTTTAAAAACAAGACCAAACTTCCTACATCTTCATCCAGCGGGCCATCATCCTATTTATTATTATTTTTTAAATCTTATATATACTCGTTTTAAATATAGTTGTATTCTTAAATCTACTTATTTGTTAAATGAAAGAACTAAAAAGAAATCTAAGTATTATGGATTTTTGAAAGTTATTCATAAAAACATACATATATATGTAGGATCGATCTTTTTTCTACAGCCAACTAGCAGTGTTTGTAGATTCTCCATGGCGCAACTCTGATGAAAAAGGCTCTCCAGCATAGCAGACGATTTAAGCAGCAGATAATTCCTACGCAGCCAGACAAATGCCGCAGAAAAGAACTGAACTGAAGTTGATGGAGGATGGAATGTTTTTAGTGTTGAAGGAAGAATGACGATCTGAGATATGATGGAATGTTTTTCAATCCGACGGTTGATGTGTAATAAGTTATTGTATATAGAATTATGTAAATAATATTCATTTTGTAAATAGTAATGTTTTAATATAAGTTTTAAAAGTTAATGGCGTCAGATCTAAATTTATCTCTGATTTAATTATGTTTTCGAAAGAACTTTTAGAAGAGAATTCCAAATATATATACATGTTTTATAATTAATTTGCAGGTTTCATTTATTAGCGCAGACATGTAGTCATCTGAGAAAATATTTTCAAAATTCAGTTTATTTGAAAACAATTTATGTATATTTTTTCTTAAGTGCTGAACCAGACAGCTTTGTTTTCCCATTAAAAATCTTGATTACTAATGCAACCAAATACTTCATCAAATTTTTGAATCTCAAAATTAAATACTTTCAAAATATTTCATGAAACAGTCTATAAAATTAAAGTTCAACATAACAAGCCATAAGAATTATGCACGTAAGAACATAATAATCCCTTTATTAAGTAACAAAAACAAAATATATCATTTTCCCTTTTTTAGTGAAATTAATTATGCATTTCTGAAAAAAGCTGTAAAGCGTAGTTTATGTCAAAATATCTCATTTTTACATCACTGATTCTAATATCATATAAAAGAAACTTTCGAATGTTAAACACGTACAAAGAATTTATAAAAAAATTCAGTGAACTAATGTGGCTTAGCTCTCCAAAATATTTCTGAATTTTAAGATTCAATCTAAATCAAAGTACGAGGTGGAATCTGAAAATAAGTTTTCCCTGTCAAATATGGTCAGAGTTGTGTCTGAAAGTGAAAATTTGAAAGCGACATTAAAGATAAGACATATCTTTATTTTTCCACATAATTAACAAGCATATTGAGACTTTTGTCATTTGATAAACTTCGTAAAGCCCGCCAGGAAAAAGTCCGGGATTTGCATACGGAAAAAGCGTTTAACGGCTTATACATATGCAAAGCCTTAATATTTTCTTGGAGGGCTATTTTCAACTTACTAAGCGGCATGAGAAATGTCTCCAACGTGCTTGGTACTTATGTTGGTACTTACCTATCTCTTACGTCTTATTATATTGTTTGACTTAAATCTCTGTCCACAGGCGCAAGGAGAAACTTGTTTTCCGACTCCGCTTCCTATATTAAAATATAAGTATAATATTAAAATATAAAAATATAATATTAAAATATAAAAGTATAATATTAAGAGATAAAGATAACATTAAAGTAAAGAATTCATTAAAATGTGTTACGCGCCTAAAATGGGAAAAAAGTCATGTATGAAAAAGTCAAACAATAATATTGCAAATAATTTAAATTTAAAAATGCATTTACATGGGATATTTCGCATATATAAATCATCTTTTAGACTATCGTTGCCAATTCTAAAGCAGCGGAAATACAAATTCTTCCTTTTTGGCATCACATATATCTTCATGTGATTATCAAAAGGACAAAAAAAAATATTTTAAACAATAAATTCTTTAATATACATTAAAAAAATGAGTAAAAGAAATTGCGCTACATTTAAAATGGTCTAATATTATTTAAAAACAGTTAAAATTTCAAAAAATATTTAGACGAAACATTTACTTCAGATTTTGATATGCTCTTTTAAACTGGTTTATGAAAACTTTGCATTAACAAAAATCATAAAGTCTTTTTTTAATAGAAAGTACATTTTAGTAGCTCCATTGGGCAATATTTTGTAATATTTGCTTTTTCTTCACAAAAGAGAAATGTGGCGTTAAAAAGCAAAATTCATTTCGGAAAAATAGATTTTAAAAATAGAAATTTAAGAATTTTATAAGAATATTGAAAATTTATAAATGCTATTTGTTTTATTATCGTTTAAATATTGACAATATGAATGCCAAGTCAATCTAGTTGAAATTTATATTTAATATTTCATCATAAATTAGTCTCATTATATATCAGCTTAAGACCTTATATCAAAACTATATACCAACAGTAACATTTTGGTAATTGCGTCCGGAGAAGTATTATTCAATTTTTGACCAAGAATAAAAGAAACAACAATAAAAAAAAATACATCACTATAAAAAATATTTCAATCAAACGAAGGGTTTCTTATGCAAAATACTTTTGAATTAAAAAAAAATAATAAAATGATAATTATGATAAAAATTTACACTCTTAAGACGAAAGAGCGGATTTGGCTTCTCAGGAAAGAGCTGCAAATTTTGTGATCGCGAATTTTTTTCATGTTTTACTAATTCTGATTTAAATTTTTTATTTGTTTAGAAGCCCAATTAATCATGCAATTTTTTAAAAAGTAAATTCACCTTTGAAAATAAATTTTTCATAGATATTATATGTTATTTTTATACTAAAACATATCTACTTTTTAAAAAAATGAGGATTTTGCATGATAAAGGAATGCTCTAGCTACAACACCATGTGTTTTAAATAACGATAGGCCTAACCTTAACAGCATGATTGGTAGTTTTGTTTTTAAGTGTCAAGTGATGTTCCTTGAACCTAATAAAATTTGTGTACCTTCGACTAGGTCCAAGCTACACTAGATATTATGTAATGGATCTTAAAGGCAGGTCATGAAGTTAAAATATGAAATTGACTTATCTAATTACAATCTTGGCTAAAAATAAATATAGTTACAAAAACAAATAAGTTTTAATATATTTTTTCATGTGTAAGTGTAAAAGTTCTGAAGTTTTATGACTCTTTAGACTTTCTTATTTTTAAAACCTAATAAACAATTGAATGTATCAAAAAGTTATGTATATAGCTTCTTGATTAATAAATGTTGATTTTATTTGCTAAAAACTAGTTTTTCTTATTTTTAGTAATGGGCCCAAGGTACACCATTAGTGGTGTACCTCGGTCCTATTTTCATTTTATTTTTAATTCAAAAATTTTCAGGGAAATTATTTATATTAAAATTTAAGATAAATACAGGTAGTGTATAACATCATAAAATTTTATAAAATCCTTTCCTTTTTCAGTTTTGGCATTTTTTTTTTTGTTAAATTCAAAATTAAGACGTCAAAATAAGTCCGAAGTACACCACCTTCCCCTACGTAGGATGAGTGGATATTGGTTCAACTTAAGTTATTTTGTGGCTGAGGTTTGAAGAGAGTAAGATTATTTAGTAAATTATAAAATCTGTTCTAAAAGTCTTCTGGACCAAGAATAAGAAATACAATGATAAATGCATCGCTACAAAGAAATGATTTCAGTAATGTAGAGCTTGTAAGAGAAAACATATTTGAATAATAATAGTAAAAAACAGAATAATGATTACAGTATTTAAAGACAATATAAAAGGTTACAAAATCTTTTTTTAAAGACTTCAATTTTTGATCAAGAATAACAACAACAACAATAATAATAATAATATTAAACACAGCTGTATAAAGAATTGATTTCATGAAAGTGCATGATTTTTTAGAGAAAGTTTAAAGGAAAAAAAGAAAAACAGAATAATAATTACGCTATTTTGTGATAATGTAAATGTTATAAAATTGATTTAAAAGCTCTGGTGAAAATATGTTGAATGTTCATTGTAATTTTTTTCGATAATCCCATTATATACCAACAAAAGATCTTAAATATCTTCTATATTTTCCACGTTTAATTTATTTCGTTTGAAATGCTATTATTTTTTTTTTCTTTCTCAAAATGTATATTTTTACACGTCACTTTCTGTATTAAGCTAACGGAAATATCTTTGGATTCATTTCTAGTTACAATCTTTCTAGTTGGCCTGGCAAATTCTAGAATTTTTGTTCCCATGCAGTTAAATCCAAATCTCTCAGTTTTGATTAACTCGCCATCATTATGAAATCCAAGGGTTTGAGTGAATAAGAAATAAATGTAGTTCGAAAATGTGGTCTTCGCCAAATGGTTTTTTAAAGAAAATGGACGACGCTAGAAGAGAGTGATCATTTAAATTTGCAACAGTAGTATACTGATTTTTTAGAATTTCGCCAACAGCATACTTTTTATAAAATGCCTTCTTAATAATTTGAGAGTGCTCCATAGAGGTCTGCACGGGCCGAAATTTCCAGGCCAGGCCCGGCCCGTAGGAAAAAATTTTCGGCCCGACCCGGCCCGTTGTAAAACTTAGAAGTTCGGCCCGGGCCCTGCCCGTTTAAATTTTTATATTTTAGGCCCGGCCCGGCCCGTACAGAAATCAGTGAAAACAGGCCCGGCCCGGCCCGTTTTGGCCCGTTAGAATTTCTACGATTTCTAAAAAAATCAGATTTTTTTCATATAATTAAGATTTTTTTAAAGAATACTGCATAGATATCTATGGAATGATTTTACAGTATATTTTACAGGAAATACACATTAGCAACATTAGTGATTACTAAGATTCTTAGTCTTTCAACAATCAACTAAAGATTCATCAAAAAAATAATTTGGCTTAGAATAAAAGAAAAAAGAAAGAAAGTTAAAAACATCGTAACTTTTGAAGCTGTTTAATAAAAGAAGATTTATAAAAATATTTCTATATCATTTTATTAAAGATTTTAAATCCAAATTCATTCGTTAACTCAAATATACGCCTTTCTGATACATTTTCTAAATTCATTTATTTCTCAGAAACGCACTGCAGGTATCTTTATTCAGAAACTATATAATCAAGTGGCATCAACCGTTTTTGATACAAGCAATTTAAGAATATTGAAAGGAAATAAATTATTGTTATAGTCAGCATTTTCAATAGAATTTCTGGAAGCGATAGCATGGGAAGGGAGATAAACCTGCAACCATTTGAGAAATTATTGTATCTGAACAAATTTATGCAAGTATTTTATTCATCAAAAATGAAAAATGCTATTCGATTCCAAATGCCTTCAATAGTCAGGCTTATCACTTTTATGTTTTTACAATTAAAAATTAATCTGAAAATGTGTCAAATTTTCGCATTATTGAGAAATTAATTTAAAAACCATCAAACTTTCGCGTTATTGAGAAATTAATTTATAAACCATCAAGAAGTATATATCCAAAGATTAATCTAACATAAGTTCTTTATTGCTGTTAATAATTTTACAAATCATGTTGTCTGCCCTACAGATCTTGAGAACAATTAAGTCTTGTTCCGGTCCGGCAAGTCTATATGTAGAAAAATGATGCAAGCTTGATCTCGGCCGGGTATGAGTCAGCTAAAAAAATATTAAAACGGGTTACACACAATTTAACTGTCCAATGCTGATCTCACACTGTACAAGTTACATTTTTATATTGATGCTGTCAAAGTAGTATGGCTCATGACGCACATTTATATTTATTCTCGTTAAAACCATTTGCGTTGAAAATAGATCATATTTTATGGTTTCTGCTTAAATCTTCAAAGCCATCAGGTCCGAAATTTTTTTTATCGGCCCGGCCCGGCCCGTTTATTTTGTTTGTCGGCCCGGCCCGTTGAGAAAACTATTCTGATTCTGCCGGGTACGGGCCACGGGCCAGGCCCGGGCCCGTGCAGATCTCTAGTGCTCCATTTATTTGTAAGGAATATGTTGATACAGAAGTTGCATTCAATATGCCTATTCGTTTCTTCTTTCTTATGAAAAAAATAAACCCCTGAATTTTTGACGTTTGCTACTGTTGTTTTTGATTTGCTTGGTTCTACGCAGGTGAAATTGCTTGATTAATAATTGTAGCTTTTCGTTTAATTGACTATAGACTCTTGTTTTTAAATATGCAATTTACGAGGGTACGACTGCAAAATAATGCGTTTTTTACATCAGCTAATTGAATATATGATCGCTTGTAAAATTCGTTGACTGTGTAATATCTTCCATGGCCGCTTATCAAACTAAAACAACACTTTCAGTTATATAATTCTGGTACTTTTCTTAAATGGAATCTCATCATATACATGTTATAAACATACATACAGGTTTATATCTATGTATGCTCATATATTAATTATATATGTTGTTCTTGTTTGTTTGTTGACAATCAAGTTTATAAAATATTTTTAATAGTATTTTTAAACATTAATTTATATAAACTTCGATGATATTCAAAATCTTTATTACGTTTTTCAGAAGTGAAATTACACTTGAAATTATAAAGTTCTTTATTACGTGATTTATCATATGCTAGTTAAGCGTACAGGATAAAAATTGTTCAATTAACTAATAAAATCAGGAATCTTTTTATTGGAGCTCTAAGTGAATTACTATTCAAACAACGAGGAAGATGTCCAACCAGGCATTTCTGACTCCTATATGTTGATAAGGCTAAAACTGCAGCACATATGTTGATAAAGTTGCTCTCATATGTTGGTAAAACTTTTCTAGGGAACAATGTCATTTAATGTATTCAGAATATAAGCTCATTTTTGAGAAATTGGAAAAATGCATTGTTGTTTGTATTGGTGATGCCTTATATTTGAAAATTAAATATCTTCATGCGTTTAAAATAATGATAAAAAATTCAGTGACGATGCTTCCATTATTCTTTTTAATCATGTGATTATTTATAAGTACTGAAACTGAGCAGTGTAGTAGATATTATTAATTATTTCGCCTAAACCTCCCCCTCCAAAAAAGGGGGATCTCAATTTATTGCTATATCTTTTAGTCAATAAAAATATAAAATTAAAAAAAAATAATTTTATTAAAAAAATTTAAAAATAACGCGAGATCATTCATTTTTTTTTCGGATGATATGTTTCGATAAAATTTAATGGAGAAAAAGTTTATTGTTCTAAAGAATAAAAAACTTAAAAAATTTATATTTTTTTGTTGTATAATTTTGTATATTTCTTTTTAAATATAAAAATTTTAAAATATATAACTATTAAAACGAAAACGTATAATGTAGAAAAAATATTGCTTATAAGAACTGAAAATAAAACTCTCTTGAACCATTTACATAAAATCAATACACACGCTGGTAAAGAATGCATGTTATAAGAAGTGGAATTAAAAATAATTAATCTAATTACACGTGTCACGTACTAACAATAGTTTAAATGGTAATCATTACAAGAATCTTTTCAACCATTTCTTCTAAATTAAACATCAATAATTATATGAAAAATACAATGTCATAGTTCACTTTTCCTTTCTCTTTTTAAATAAAAGTGACATCGATTATTTTTAAAAAATAATTAATGACCTCTCAATAGATAACGCAATTATAGTTAAACGTTCGTGTATAAAATTCCATAATTCAATAGAGTAATAAGTACACTTATTTAAAAAATGATAAATTGCTGTAATTTTCCACTTGATTAAGTAAAATAAATGGAAGTATTAAACTTTTTGTTTTATGTTATGCATTAATAAACACATTTGTAAGAATTCTCGAATAATATAAATTATCCGCACATATGATATGATGTAAATGCTGGTAAGATGGAAAATTTGGATATAATTAAAAATATAATAGGAAGTAATTTTTATTTCAATGCAGGCATTTTCCTCAATAATTCGAAAAGTCGATGTCTCAATTGAACTCTAATATAATGATGAATGAATGTAGAAATATATAGTAATGAGGTATTTAAATCTTGCAAAATGAGAGTTTAAACCGTTTTTGCGCTTTAATTTAGGCCAGGAAATATTTCCTTTTTGACATAAAGGCCATTATTTTCACTGTAAGGAATTCTTAGCTGAAATAGAGATTAAAATTGTAAGATTTTGAAAAAAATCCTTTAAACTTTTCTATAAGAAATGTCTTTTCACTATAGTTTGGTCAGTAAATTCTAAACGCCACATATACTCTATGAAATGAAATACTCAAAAATGAGTTATTCGATGTATTGGTTTCGAATTGAGTATGTTTAGAGCAAAAATGAACTTTTGGTTTCTCAAATTTTTAAACATGTGCTATCTAAGCCAAACAAAACGATAATTTTCTATCCTGTAATGGTTTATTTCATTTATGGTGGTATAAAAGATGTTTATTAATCTAAATATTAATTTAAAAGTAATTTAAAAGTGACTACAAATAATACTATTGTCATAAAAATGTTTGATTTGATTATCTTTTTAATAAATTTGCTATTTTTGCCATTAAAAAAATCAATTAAATGTTTTTTGTATAGCTTGGAACAGGAAATAAAATGTCCGCACATTTTTATTTTATTTGCAGGTTCATAGATCAGTACATAACGATTCATATTTGCAGGTAACCATGGATTGTATATTTTATGACGGCCGATTATCAACACGAGGGATATAGGCCCAACGGAGAGGAGTGCCCTCCGTGGGGTTTTTTCAAAGGGAACCTATACCGTATTTACGCAAAGAAACCCAAGGTTCTAAAAAACCACGGAAAACACCGAACGATTAGGCCGACGCCCACGATTAGGTTCGAACCCAGCACTTGCCGTCTATCAGCTTCTGAGGTAGAACTTCTCAACCACTGGTGAAAAATGGAATAAAAATCCATGAATTATATGGAAAATGCATGGAATAAAAAATTAGTACACGTGTTTCTCAAATTTGAGTAAATTTTTATCGGAGCTATTTTCTGTATGTGACGTATTTAAAATTGAGTACTTTTTACTCAATTTTGAGTATCCATTGTTTCTCGGTGTACACCTTAGAAACCATGCATGCTATGATAAATAATCTTCTTTTTCACCAATTCCTATAATCATACGAGTTCTAATTCTTATTTGTTAAAAAATATGTACATATCTTTTATTATTAATGGATGCCGCTATTTTTTAGTCATACTGATTAGATTTTTTTTTCTTTTCTTTTAATAAAACAAATTCTTTTCGAAACAAATTTGCAAATCTGTACATTTTTAATCTCCAATCTCAATTAATTAAAATATACGAAAAATATAAAGTAATTTTTAAAAAATAATCTTTTTTTTTAATATCTTGCAGGGAAGATCATTAATTATTCTGTAAAAAACATGCATGAATAAAAAACTCGAAAAGAACGTCTTGTATTAAAAGTGAATGAATTTTACTGAAGTTTTCTTTTTTGTGTTTTGCATATTTAGTTCTACAGGAAGAATTGTGATCGAAATGAAATTTCGTTTTATGCTCAGTAGAAAAAGAAAATTAGATTATCTATGTCTGCTTTTAATTAGAAAATAAATTTTGATAAGCTAATACGAAGCTATATATTTTGAAGAAGTATTTTATCTTTTTCTTTTTTTCCTCAATATGCAAGAAACAATTACATATTTTATAATGCATTTGGATAAAAAGTGTCTTTTTATGTTTTAATTATGTTTTAATTACCAACGTTTAACAATAAGAACGCAACTAACATTAATCTCTCACATACGTTACATGCAGTGCATGTGTACACATATGTGCAATACATGAATATCCTCAACTTTAGAGGGAATTTAAAAGAAAAAAAAAGATAAAATCTTGTTTACTAGAAATCATAAATAATACTGGAAAGTTGAAATTTAACACAGTTATACATGCTCAGTGTGAGCTTCTCAAGAAACACAAATGACATTTTCACATTAAAAAATTTAACCCGCACTTTTTTCAATCCTATATGTTTTTACACTTTTGGGTGCAGGAAAGCACAGTGATAAATCTACGAATCAACCGTTAAAATCTCGTTTTTTCGATGTTTTCCATCAAGATATAACTTGACAGACCAGTTGCCTTTTAATATGCGTGGAGGGAATACATTTTAAGAAATACATGTCTCAATCGATTTCTAAATTGTTTCTGTTTTCATCAAATAACTATCTTATGAAAATTGAAAAAAAGGTATAAGTATAATGTTTAATTAAATGCTATACTTAATGTAATGTGCTGGCAATAATGTTGCCAGTAGTTTTTGTCATAAAAATTGCAGTAAAATCAAACGTAAATTATTTTTATTACATCTAATTTTACTGCAATTTTTACGACAAAAAATGCTGGCAACATTATTGAGCCATCAATTTAATGGATTTTTTAAAATAAATCTGTAATTCTACATATGTAAATTTGCTACAACTTGGTTATCCCGTCGACAAAAAAAAACTGCCGCCAAAGTATAAGTTTAAATGCCAATAATAGTTCATCATAAATGTCACATTCACTTGACAAAACACGTTACGCGTGTTTGTTATGTAATTAAATGATTTTTATTTTAATGTTTTATTTATATTTTTATTAATGTTATACTTATTTATTTGTTCTTCGTTATTGAAGACAAAAATTAAAACAATTTTATAATTTCGAGAGTAGTTTGGTGATTTATATAATTTGGCGAAATTGATCGACGCGATAACCAAGTAGTAAATTTACATAAAACATTATGCTTACTAAAATTATATTTGTACACGCACACACAAGAAAAAATATTTAAATTTACAATAATTGTAGCATTATTTACAAAAGAATCTACTAAAATTATAGTAAACTTACTAAAATTTTATCTGTAATACGGACTGCAATTATATAAAAAGTTCTAAGCATTCTACTTTCCTATAAAATCCTTACTAACTTTAAACATTTTCGTTTATTTATTAACACCCAGAGAATTTTTTTTAAATCAACAAAAAATTGTTTGGTCCAACAAATTTTTCCGTGGTCAATGGAAAATTTTTGTTTGAATAAACAAAATAAAAATATTGTTGATTTTTGTTTTTAATTTTCTGTCCACAATCAAGTGCATAATAATGTAATAATAACATCGTTAATTCGTCTCAATTTGAAAAGTTTTTATTCTCCAAAAATTATCTTAATCCTTTATAGCTATGTAAGTCAATTAAATAAAATTACTTAAAAGAGTTATGGCTACTGCTACAATGGCTCGTCCACAGTTTTCATCTGAAATGCATGATAACGTAATAATAACGTCATTAATCCATCTCAATTTGAAAAGATCTCATCTTCCTATAATTATGTTAATCGTTTATAGCTATATAAGTAAATTAAACAAAATTACGTGAGAGAATTATGGCTACTGCACAATTAAATTTTCCAAACACAACAAAATTTTGTTGGAATTACAAATTGAAAATAAGAGACTCTAGTAAGACTCAAATAAAATTGATTAAATTTTATTAAAATTTTAGAAGAGTGTTAGAAATTTTATTAAAATTTTATAAGAGTGTTTTTGTCTGAGAAATAAAGCTGATTTTATTTTTTACTTTAACTAAAAAATTCGCTTAAAGCAATCAAAATGTATTCAAGAAAACATATTTTGCAGTTTTAACCAATTTCTTTCTTTGGCTGTACGTTGCAGATGTATATCTGTTGCATGTTTTTTTGTTGTTTCGTTTCAGAAAAACCTCTAGAAATCCAAGTTATCTAGAGAAAAAATAAGTAAATTTCCAGATTTTTTTTAAACATTATATTGAGAAGAAATGTTCACACTTTTTTAATATCAGTATTTAAAATTTCAGCTTCCTTATGTCATTAATTTTAGTAGGAACAGATTATAAAAATTACAAAATATTTTAAAAATTCTCCTGAAAAAATTAAAAAGTTATTATGAGTAATTTTTGGCCAATTTTCCATTTTAAACTGTTTAATACTTAATTTCGATTTTATAAATTTCTATTTAATGTTTAATCATTTTACTGAAAAGCGAAATATATTAATTTTAACATAGAAACAGTCCAAACCGAGATTCATTAATAGTAAAAAATTATTACTCAAATCCCTATGGGCACAATAGTTTAATGTCTATGAGAGAAGTCCCGAAATATTGAATACTTTGATAAATTGTTTGATACAATACGCTTATTCACTTTTTAGTGTCTTTTAATGCTATATTTTACTGTAGAATTTACAGCAAGTACTTAGTTTGGCATATCTTAAATATCCTTTATTCCCACAGGTGCACCAATGTTAATCACGGTTGGAATTTTTATACTTTAAAAATATTCGATTTAAATTCTTTGAATTTACAAAAATTGTTTTATTTCCTTTGAAAATATAAAAAGAAGTGATTAATTAAATTGGTTAAAAGTGTATTGGCTGCCTTGACGTTCTAAGGTTTTAAAAGGTAAAATGATAAAAAAAATAGATATTTATTAATAAATATGTCATGTATGTCTTAGCGCATTTTTTTGTTAATTCTTTTAAAAAATGAATAAGCAAATAAACGTAAAACGTGCAATCAAATACCAAAACTAATTCTTAATAAAATTGTACACCGTAAAATAATCCCTTAAATTTACGGCAAAAACTGTTAGTAGCAATGGTGCCAGCAGTTTTGGCCGTAAAAATTGCAGCAAAATCAGCTGCAATAAAATAAAATTCATCTAATTTTACTGCAATTTCTACAGCAAATACTTCTGGAAGCAATTTTTGCCGTAAATTTAACGGATGTTTTTTACAGCTTATTAAGTGTATAAGGAGAAAGAAAATTGTATTAAACCAGCATAAATAATTCAAATTAACACTTCACTGTACGAGTTTTTGTATTTTTATGAAAAGAAAAATTTAATCTATATATCGGCCTAGTAATGGGTAAAATAGTAAAAAAAGAAAAAAAAAGAAAAATTGGAATTTTCAGTTAAAATTTGATGTTTTATGGCGTGTACATTAAAATTTACGGCAAACACTGTTGTCAGTAGTTTTTAAGTAAAAATCGCTGTGAAATCACGTGTAATTTTTCGTTATTTCAACGGTTATAATTAAAGTAAATTTTCAGACATTTTCCCACACATATTACTAGAAAAAGCGCTGTAATTTTAACGGCGACGTAAATAATACCCTTTAAATAATAACCTCTACTGCATTAACTCTAAGCATTAACGTTGATCAGACGTCAATGTTGTTTTCTAAAATTGTTTTCGTAAATATTTATTAAAGAAATTACTAATAAATAAGGTGAACAATAGGTGGCGCTGACGGCGACTGAAGACGGCGAATGATTGGCAGTGCTGAGTGAAGCGTCGATCTGGCCTTCAATCGTTGTCAGCGCAAACTATTGTTTGAAATTCGAACTAAAATAAAAAATTACGGTAAAAAAAAAAAAAAAAAAAAAAACTTCTGCCACTATACATAACCCTCCTGCTAAAATTTTTTAAATAGTTGTCACCGTTTGCAAATTATTGAATTTTAAAATCCATCAGTCATTTTTGGGACACCCGGTATATATGCAGTAAGTAGTATAACACCAAATTTGAAGTACAATATTTTCAATCCAACGAACTTGTAACTTTGAATTAAATTCTAAAACTTTTTCCGTTACGAAACTTCCCATCTAATTTATGCCTATTCTGTCTTTATAAAGTGTTATTCAAACCAGGAAAGGGAAAATCAACAAGAATTAAATTAAATGGCAGATTCAATAATTATGTATGTGTACTGCGAATGGTTGATGGGGAATATCGAAGCCTAATGTTTTAATTGCGTATATTCTCAGTTTCTGAAACCTAGCTGCTACATTAATATGCTTTTGAAGGGAAGGGTAAAGTTTTAAAGGCCTATTTTTAAAGGGATTTTAATGGGGGGCACCGAGAGGGAAATACAGTTTGTAGCATATAGGCAGAGCCGTCCTTATGGAGGTTGGTTTAAAGCGAGGCCCGGTGCAAGAATTATGCGAGGCCTTTTAACTTAATCTGTTGTATACTATCAATAAAAAAAGTTTTCCCCTATATACCGTGTCCTAGGGAGCCCAGGTTCAATTTTCTAGTAGCTACTATAAAGGAGTAGCGTTTGTTTGTGTGTTTGTAGGGATAATTTCTGGAGCTACTGAACCAATTACAAAAGTAATGGTTGCAGTCTCATGATGAAGTACCAAGTGCCTCTCTCAACATAGGCTATGTTTTATGCCAAGAACACTATCTTTTCTTAACTAAAATCATAAGTTTACACTAATTATTTTCTATTACACTTTCTTCTTTTTATTAAAGGAAGAATATTTTGTGTCCAAGTGTGAGGCCTATGTAGGCGCGAGGCCCTGTGCGGCCGAACCTGTCACACAGCCTTAAGAGCCCACAATAGTCACAGAAAAAGTACGCAAAAAGACCCGGATGATTATGTAAAGCCTATGGGAGCATTCTTTTCTAATATCTCGCTCAAATTTTAATGTTTTTACATGATTTTTTTTGCATAGGCTAGCTTAGGACGATCTAAAACCGGGCTAGTTTTTACTTTTTCGATTTCGGTTTCAGATTTTTTTTAAAATATTTTAACTTTCAAAACCGGTTTAAACCGGTTCTGAAATTGAAACTATCATAATATAAAAATATATGAGCAAAATCGAAAAAGTAAAAACTAGCCCGGTTGTAGATCGTCCTAAGCTAGACTATGCAAAAAAAAAAAAAAAAAAATCACGTAAAGATATTAAAATTTGAGCGAGATATTAGAAAAGAATGCTCCTATAGACTTTACATAATCATCCGGGTCTTTTTGCGTACTTTTTCTGTGACTATTGTGGGCTCTTAAGGACGGCTCTTCATATGGTTCAAGATTTATGACAGTGGATGGGACGTGGCTACATCTCAGTGATTACAAGTTCAAGCAACAGTAGCCACGTCTCATTCACTGTCTCAAATCTATCCCTATAAGCTCCAGACTATCGTTTCAACCCCCCCCCCCTTTCCAATCCTGCCTCCAAAAATATTTTAATACTGGCTGACCCGCCCGGCGTTGCCCGGGTCCGTATTAACAATATTAAACGAACTTGAAATTTGTATGATTTTATCATTAAATGGAAGCATGCAGAAATGCATTGTATGAAATACGTAGCCACTGAGTGTGTGAAAAATCAGTTTAAAAAACAGCTAATGTTAAGCTCTATAAAAATACTCAAAATGAGCGATGAGAAACGCGGGAGGGAATATGTATACAACGACAGCGTGATTTTCATGTTAAAGTGATGATATTTATCAAAAATCACTGTTAAGTCACTGTTAAGTAACTAATTTTTTTTCACATAGAAATCCCAAGTGAAATATTTTCAATTTCAAACTAATTATATCACTCTTAAAGCCGACTATACCATGAATGAAATCGATACTCGCTGGTAGCTAAAATGTTGGTATGTATTATTATAATTTCAGAGCCATTTAACAAAAGTAAGTGTTACTTTTAATCAAATCATGCGTATAATGTTCACTCTATGGATAAATTCCTAACCGTAAACTTTTGTACCTAACCATAACCTGCCTGTAACCTAACTTTGACTTAACAGTACCTTACCGTAAATTAAATATAACATAAATGTAACCTAGCCTTCACACCATAACCTGCCTGTAACCTAACTTTGACTTAACACACTGTAAAAAATGTCAGATGTTTCTGAATGTATAAAAATGTACTGTAATCAAAAGCGAAAATATGCTGTGACCTCTTCTAACTCACCAAAGGTTTCGAAAACCGTTCCTTTACCTTTAAAAATTTCATAAAACTATTTGTTTTCGAAATTTAAAGAAGAATTTATAAAAATTAATTTTCATTAGCTGCCCGTCCTTTTTGGAAACGTTTCTAAGTAGCTTTTACAGTATAATAATCACTTTTCTCAAATCAAAATATCACTTTTTCGGATACTACCAATTCATACGAAAATATTTTGATATTCAGAGAACATGTTCAATAGACAAACATACAATATTAACAGTATTAACATTAATATGAAAATTAACATTATTTTGCTACAATTGCATGCAAAAAATCAGTTATGCAGCTGAAAATGTTTACTTGAGATTTGGTAATATCCGAAAAAGTGATATTTTGATTTGAGAAAAGTGATTATTATACTGTAAAAGCTACTTAGAAACGTTTCCGAAAAGGACGGGCAGCTAATAAAAATTAATTTTATAAATTCTTCTTTAAATTTCGAAAACAAATAGTTTTCTGAAATTTTTAAAGGTAAAGGAACGGTTTTCGAAACTTTAGGTGAGTTAGAAGAGGTCACAGCATATTTTCGTTTTTGATTACAGCACATTTTTATACATTCAGAAACGTCTGACATTTTTTACAGTGCAGTACCTTACCGTAAATTAAATATAACATAAATGTAACCTAGCCTTCACTTTATTGTAACATATCTTTATTATAACCATAGCATAAATGCGATTTAACTTTAACCTAACTTTAACTTAACCGTGACCTAACTGTAACCTAACGGGAAATTAAATATAATCAAAGACTTACCGTAATGTAATTGCAACCTAAATGTTACCAAACTATATATTGGTTTCAGGTCCATGGAAATTATTTTGTCTTGTTCGGATCTCGTTATGATTCATTAGAACATTTTTCTCGGGTTCAGATTTCGTTTGGTTCAGATTATAGGTATTTTTTGATATTGAGTTTTGATTTTCGGGTCGTATTCATGTCCATGGAAATTATTTTGCCTTGCTCGGATACAGTTATGGTTCTTTCTAATATTTTTGTCGGTAACAGATTTCTTTCAATTCACATTTCGGCTTTTTCTTCAAATGGAATTTTTGGGTTCGGGTTTTCTTGCGTGTTCACGGAAATTATGCTGCCTTGTTCGAATAAGAACATGCTTCACTTTTTTTTTTTCTTTTCAAGTTCAGATTTGGTTCAGTTCAGATTTCGTGATTTTTTCAAAGAATTTTTTTTAGGTTCAGATTCGGTCCATGTGAATGGAAATTTTTTGTCTTATTCAGATCGGGTTACGATTCTGTAGAATATTTTTTATCAGATTCCGATTTGGTTCGATTCAAATTTTAGGTATTTTTTCAAATAGAATTTTTAGGTTCGGATCTCGTTCATGTCCACGGAAATTATTTTGTCATACTCGAATCCCAGTTATGATTCTTTCGAATATTTTGGTCGAATTTAGGTGTGGTTTAGGTAAAATTTCAGTTTTTTTTCAAATCGAATTTTTTAGGTTCGAGTTGGGTTTATGTCCATAGAAATTATTTAGTCTTGCTTGGATTGGGTTATAGTTCTTTGGAATATTTTTGTCAAGTCCAGATTTGGTTCAATTCAGATTTCGGGTTTTTTCTTCAAATATAACTGTTGAGTTCGGGTCTTATTGCATGTTCACGGAAATAATTCTGTCTTGTTCGAATAAGGACATGCTTCACTGGAATATTTTTGCCAAGTTCAGATTTCGTTCAGTTCGCGATTTTTTCATAGAAATTTTTTGGATTCGGATTGTGTTCATGTCCATGGAAATATTTTCTCTTGTTTGGATCCGGTTGCGTTTTTGTGAAATAGTTTTGTCAGATTCAGATTTGATTGGATACAAATTTCAGGTATTTTTTTGAATGAGAGTTTTAGGTTCGTATCGGGTTCATGTCCACGGAAATTATTTCGTCTTACTCGAATCCGGTTATAGTTCTTTCGAATACTTTGGTCAGATTTAGATGTGGTTTGGGTCAAAGTTCAGGATTTTTCAAACGGTGTTTTTTAGGTTTGAGTCGGGTTTATGACCATGGAAACTATTTTGTCTTGCTGGGATCGGGTTATAGTTCTCTGGAATATTTTTATCGGTTTCAGACTTCGTTCGGGTTTTTTTAAAGAAAATATTTAGGTTCGGGTCAGGTTTTATGCCCACGAAAATTATTTTCCTTGTTTGAATCGGGTTATACTTCACTTGAACATTTTTGCGGGATTCAGATTCGGTTCGGGTCAGTTATCAAATCCATAGTTTTTTCCAAACAGAATTTTTAGGTCAGGGTCCGGTTTATACTCACGGAAATTTTCTGTATCACGGATCGGAGTGTGGTCTGTTTTTTTTCTCTGGTTGGGATCGGGTTATGTTTAAATTAGTCTAAACATTAAGGTTATAATCATTTTTGCTTCTATTCTTTTTATGGCTATTTCTGATAGATAATTTACTTTGCTATTTGATAATTTATTATGGTGAATGAATCGTTTGCGGATACAAACAATTGTACGCCAAACAGCTATTTTATTTTTGTTTTAAAAACAAATTAAAGCCATATTACAATTTTAAATTGAAAAGAACACATTTAAATTTAATCAATGTTAAAAAAAATAAACTCATAGAAAAGTGTTGTGTAATTTTTTTACTGCAACACAGCTAATGAATCATACATTCTAATGTTCGAAATGCCAAAAATATGCGTACAACCATATAGTAAAAAGAAATTAATAGAGTGGCAATATAATGTCTTGGGATGACGCAAAAAATGTAACTCTAAAATCCGTTACATTAAGTCCAAATAAGCACCAACAAAACCATGTGCTTTCAAACTCCGATCAATTCAAACTGGTTTAAACCAGTATTTCTTTGTTTTTGTTTTTTACCTTTTAAACTGTTATTGAAGAGATGACTAAAATTTCATTTAAAAATAACGTTTTGTGCCATTATTGCCTGTAATACACGATCAGAATGCATGAAAGATACAATTAAATCAATCATAGGCAAGAATTATTTGAATATTTTTATCATGTGACTTTGAAATATTAATATAGAAGCATCATTTAAGACTTTGCTTGAAAAATCAACATTCTTTCGTTAATGTCTTAAAATCGTCTGCACTCTGAAATCTAGATTTTAGATTAATATTATTATTTAAGTGCTCATGCATTATTTTAAAAATCTTTTCATCACTATACTTTATATATTGAAATGGAATTATTAATATGTTGTTAAATCATAAACATTTTTCATCTACGTTATAAAGTATTAAAAAGTTCTGAAAAAAAAAGAGAAAAGTTTTAGTAATACAATTTTTTACTTCAAATCATACGTTTTCAATATTTTATTTAATTTTATTTTGACATTTAATAATTTTTAATTTCCCAATTTCAATTATTTTAAAAGCAAACATTTATTTTAATAAATAATATAATGGAAAAAACCGTTTAAAAAATTACTATTTCTTCGTAAAATATGCTTCAGCTGTAATTAATTTCTTTCAATCCGTCTTATTAATACAAACTTCCTTCCTCGTGCTTTATTTTGAGACATTTAAATTTCAGCGATAAATGGTTTTCATATTGCAAACCTTTTTTTTTTCGGTTTACTTCGCCAAAACTTATATTTCTCCTCCATGGCGTACAGCAGCTGTGATAAAAAAAACCTCATTTAAACTGACAGTTTGCCAGTATATGAATTTTAAAGGTCAGTCCCAGTTTTTTAAATTATTTCTGCGAAAATTTTATGCAACCATCCAACCATAAGAGAATAAAAGGGAAAAAGCTAAAAAAAAAAAGCGTTTTTTATGAGAGTGAGGTTTGGAATTTAATTAATTACTCAGTTAATAAATAGAATTTTGAAATTCTGAGCGTCAGGTGCATCAGGAGAGATATTGGGTACTACTCTCAGAAAAATTTTGAGCTTCGTACGTACCGTAGTTTTCGCTAACCATCGCAGACACACACACACACAGACACACACACACAGAGCGATTTGTTATTTTATTAATATAGATGGTTCTAAATTATCTACGGTTACTAGTTACGGTTCTAAAATTCAGCATATAAGCATCTATGGTGTTATGTTTCGATATTCCACATCAACCATCGCAGTGCAAATATTTTATACTAGCGGCCTTCGCCCGCTACGCTGGTCGGTTTATCTAAAGAAATCTTGAAGAAGTAGTTAGATAAGGTTCAGACATACATTAAAAAAAAAAAAAAGCAAGTCGATCATTCAAAAAACGTTGGGAAATATCAAATATTTACTGTAATTTTTTAAGAAAAACAAAGTTTCGAAAAAAAAAAATTAAATCGAAAAAAAAATTACACTGACATATTAATGCAAGGAAATTTTCCCAGAGAGAAAATTCGCCTTGAATACAATATTTCAAATTCTTTTAATTGCTTATAGGCGTTAATGCCAACATAGTGAAAAAAAATTCCATGCTGGGAATCGAACCCGGGCCATCAGTATGGCGCACTGACGTTCTACCGACTAAACCACATGGAACGACAGCCAGCTTGAAACTTTCTCATACTTAAGTAGACTGGCGAAAACATAACGATAGCGCGTTTTAAAATCGCACAGTGACATCTATTGGATTTTATATGTACTAAAAAACGTTATGTACTAAAAAACGTGAGCAGCGCACCTAATAGTTTCTTTTGTTTCTTTTTGTTACTTTTTTGTCTGTTGTCCGATTTTGATGAAACAAAGCCTATACACTGCCCGGGAGTGTGCATTCTTCATTAGTGAAAACCGCATAAAAATCCATTCAGTAGTTACGAAGATAACCTCGAACAAACAGACAGACAGACAGACAGACAGACAGACAGACAGACAGACAGACAAAAAATTCAAAAAAATTTTTTTTGTGTTTCATTGGTTTTCTTTTATCGCCCTGACTCCATTTTTGTCAATTATCTTCAATGTACAGACACACCGGGTCCTACTGTTTTATTATATGTATAGATAAAACACAATATATTTTGTATTTCTGGATTTTTATATACATGGGAGAAAAAAATCATATTAAATGTAAAATCTTAAACACCTAAAAATTCAGGCTCAGTTTTATGTAGTATATTCTAATGCATATGGGAAAACATCGAAGAAAAAATATTCATATTTTAAGAAAACAGTAATAATTATTTTAAAGTTAAATAATTTTAAACAAAATTAAATATTAGTAAAGGCTGTTCTACAACATTAAAAAAAAGATTTAATTTTTATAATTAAATATTATGCCACCACGTTTATTACAATATTATTCAAAATAGAAGAGATGGTTTCAAAGGTTCTGTTACCCCTTAAGAGTGATAAATTCCACAAAAAATTGATGTGACCTCTTTGTTCTTGTTTTTTTTTATATTTGATATTTTCGCTAGACAAATGATCTCTATAGATTACAGAAAATCTGAAAAGTCTACCTTTCACTGTATACATCAGATTCATACGTTAATATAAATTCACATTTTCAAGTAGAGAGAAATGTATAACTTATACATATATTTTAAAAATGCATTAAAAAATAACATTTCAAGTTTCTCCAACGATCTTTATCCATCGCTCTGCGTAAAAAATAGTTTTGGCAAGTCGTGATCAGAAGTTATACTTTCAAAGATCTAGTGATGGCAACTTGTCAGTAGTGTTATCTGGAGAAATATAAAAAAAGCCTATGTGTCAATTTGTAAAATATATGAGCAATAAAATTTTTATTTCTTCCAAGAATGGATATAAAACACTTTGATAAATAGGAAAGGAAAAAGAAAACGCCTTTTTTTAGAAAAAAGCAGTAAAAAAGGAAATCTATCTATTTTGAATTTATGGTTTCATTACAAAATATTATTATATCAAACTACACACAACAACAAGAATCATTTTTTGTAGGTAATTATATTTATCTAGTCATTTTTATTGAAAGCATTATATATATTTTTTAAAATCCAGTGATATTTATTTTAGTTTTTAAAGTACATTGAAATAAATAGCTTTTACATCAGTATTAATGACTGTATTTAAAAGTAAGTTTCGAGTGCAATTTGTGTTATAATTAAAAAAAAAATTATCCCCATGCGATCTTTGGCAGTATGTTATACATATATATATATATATATATATATATATATATATATATATATATATATATATATATATATATATATAGGATGGACGAGTCCTTACTGTAAATAAAAACTATTCTCTGACAGTCACATACATTTATTATCAGACGAACAGGACAAAAACAAACAAAAAATAAAACTTCATATCGCTCTTTGTGGTTATTCATAACATTCTTATCAAACGTCAATTCGTCGTAAATATTTTAAAGTTCTTAAAAGATTCGTCTTAAATCTTCGTTTTTAAATCGTCGGAATCATAGCGTCGTTAGCCGTCGTCGAAAAATGTTCTATTTACATTTTCTTCCTCTCAATCCTGACCACACAGCTTCGATGTTTCGCGTTTCTTAATTAATCTCGTGCCAGCGTTTCGGAGAGTAGCGGAGGGAAATAGTCCGATGCAGGTGCAACAGAGAGAGAGTGTAGCCCACATGCGAGAGTATACTCAAAACGGCGGGAGGTATTTCGTTATCTTTTTACTTTCTGAAATATTCCTTGGATTTTAATTTTAATTTTTATTTTAACGTCGCGTGACAGGTGTTAATACGCGTTGCTAAAGGACTTGTTACTTCCGAGGGAAAAATATAGTTCTTGCCAAGGACCGCCTGCTACGACCAATCATAATTGATCATTTTTTCCGTTGAGACTCGAGTTCATCCTAATTGGATTTTTAAAATGATTGACGCGGAGTAGGAGGGAGCTAGTTTTGTCGTGAAAATGATTATTTTGATTTGGCTTTTTAGGAGCGTTAGAATGGATTTGCCCTTTAAACTACCAAGCCGCACGTTTCATTTCTCCGCTGAATTAGAATATTTGATGATCTGGACGAGATAATGAAAGTTGTAGTGTCGATGTGTACTAAGGTGATTGCGGGGAAGAGTTTATCTATTTTATGAGCTCATCAATAAAGAACTTGAAGACTGATGGTGTCTGTTTTTATAATGGGGAAATACCCCAATGAAATTCTTCTACTGCTCGCCAACTGTCGGAGCGACTACTCTGCCCGTGCTGCTAAGAATACCTAGAATTTATGCAACATAGTTTATTTTCGTCGAGTTCAACATTATATTTATTACATATACATATATATATATATGCAGTCGTGTGCAAAAATTTAGAACCACCCATAAATATTTGGATAATAAATCTAAATCTTTGGACAAACATCTTGAAATAGTGCTCAAACGGATGACGGTGTCCTTTGTATACAACGTATGTTTCATCTTCTTGCAGGAGACTGTTTCAGATAACATTACCTTACTTTGGAAAACATGATCATAATGTACATAATATTTTTCTTGGCCGTTCGCTTCTCTTCAGGTCAGAGTACTTCCCCGAATTAATAAATTTACTAATAACTTGGTAAACAGCAGTCTTCTTCACGTGTACCCTCTTAGCTATTTCATGTTCAGAAAAGTCAATTTTATGTAGGGAAATTTTTTATACCCTTTTTACTAAAGAAAGTTTATTACATATTACAAATATTAAAAAAACAACATCATCTATGGTTAGATCATCAAAAAAGCTAACGAGGAATAAAATGAATATTGTTAATTATACAAGCAGAATGGATATGACGCAATCGAAAGATAAGATGGACCCATATTCATAGTTGGTAATTTGTATTAAAATATGAAAATTCTGCTGCTTGTTTTTTGCACAAGACGTATATGAGTTTAGCAGCAATTTTCTTTCAATATCCATGTTGAGGCAAATGAATCTTGGATCAGTTCAAAGAAAAAGGATCTTTTACTTATAAATAAGACAAATTATTACTTTCTTTTATCTTTAAAAGAAGAAAGTATCGGATTCGGGAAAAATTTCGACTTTCTGTTTTCAATGGATTTATGAGTTTTAGAAGGCCCTGGACACGATCTGATTGCTTTTAGAAAATATCTCTTGCTAAGTTTTTCTGTCACTCTGTCAGTATGTAAGTCTATATGAGACAAAATTTTGTGGGTTCTCTATCTCAAGGACAAATGCATGCAATATTACAAAATTTTAGATTCAATTAATCCTTAATATATTTGGTGCTAAATTTTTTTTCTGTGTAAAATGTAATACAGGCGGCGCTGCTATACTACAATATTCATCATTATCGCAATGGTTCTATCTGAAGTACCGATATACGAATTTTCATCATGTTACAGATTCAGTTAATACCAAATCTAGTATCAAAGTTTCTGTATGATAAATATTAAACTTCGTATTTTTTTTTCTTTTTTTTTTGTTGTTTGTTTGTTTTCATACTTTTGAATAAAGCAAACATTTATTTATGGACAATGTTTTGTTCGAACACCGGACATTTAACCCTTTGACGGAAGCAGTTCTATTCATAAAATACTAAAATGATTGAATGACACCGGAATTTAAAAACAAATTTATTTCATAATATATAAACGTTTTTTTTTTACGTTCTTTGTAAAATAAAAATTTTCATTTAAAAATTCCGGTGTCAGTATGGCATTTCACAATTCAAATTAAGTGGTATTCTGGGCGCGTATACGCGCTTATAACCACGAAAAAGTTAAAAAAACATTATAAATTATGATTAATATCTTCTGTTACAAACTTTTGTTTGGGATTTTGACAGATATAAAATGTATTTAGATGCACTGATGGAGCACTCGAAGGGCATTTGAACAAATGTGACCGATCAAACAATAAAATATTCTGTATTTGGAAATTGTAAAGCATTTTTAGCATTATTACGGGGCCCTCTGTTGTGTACAATTTCAACTAATTTTAATATAAAATTTGTCATCTGTCTTTATATGTCTATTATTTCAGATTTATAATCTGATTGAATGCAATAGGGATTGTCCATAAAATGATGTCCCAGCTTTAATGTTTTCTTTTATATCGATTTAACAATTTTAAAAAATTCATACATCAAATTAAAAGTAATCTACCTTTTTCAATACATATGTTTAATATGTGCAACTTTAGTTATACAATACACAACCTTCAGATCAATTCCTCCCAAACTGTGGTTAAATCCGGAGAAATAGAAACAACAGCGTTTTTACTTGTGTGTCTCAACTCTGACATATCATTGTATAGAGGAGGAAAATAGACATGATATTTTAAAAAGCTACAAGGAATGATTCGCACGACTCCTAAGAGCTTTTCAATCTTCGACCTAGCAATAATACTTAATGCTTCAGTGTTGCTTTTTAAGTATGGAGCAAATGAGTAAGTAACAAAGATTCGCACATGCATTTATATAAACCTTCTTGGTTTATTCATATTTCATGTTTCGTAATATATAAATGCATGCGAATATTGTAAAAATATAATAAATATTTTATTTTGTTTTAGACAAAATTGCTAATTATAGGAGGGAAGGAAGGGACGGTTGGATACTCTATTGTTGTTATTACTACAGAATATAATTTTATCGAGAAATTGAGATTTGAGTACAATTAAACACAATCCAATAACTATACAAACGCAATTAATCTGTCTCACTGACAGCAGAAAACCTTTTAGCACTTTAACTGGACCATATGTTTTTTTTATATGCATAAAAAAAGATCTTATGCTTTTTAAATTTTAACTTTTAGTGAACAATTCCCCCTAATTTCTACTTCTTAAAACAACGAGAATCTAATAAATTATATCTCTGTTTTTGCTGTGATAGGTTGTCGAAAATTCCAGTTTCTTTTTCTCAAAACAACGTCAATTTCGTTGAATTTTATCGACTTTTTACTAAAATATTGTAAATACTTTCATTAAGCAATCATTTTTTTAATCATTAGGCCTATAGCTGCATTAATATTATTAGATATCTATACATATTTCTTTATGTTTCAAATTTAAGGACGATGACCCGATGACCCCATCTCAATTTTTCAAGAATGGGTTAACTGAACCCAATATGGCCCAATTACTATAATAGTTAAAAGTTTTTTCTTGCTTACAATAGAGAAAATTATATTAACATCTTATTAAAATTATGTGATAAAATTTTTTTAAAGCATATTGTGGTTATTTAACCAAATTTAATAAGTGAGATAGCCAAACTTCGAAATTTTTGATGCAAATGAAGAAGTGTACATAAAAACAATGTAACATTATTAGAAAATTATCGAAACCAATAAAAAATAGTTCTGTTCGTTATAAAATGTTACATTATCACAGGTTAATTAGACATTAGCACTTTAATTGGGAGTAAATTTAAAAAAAAAAGTACATACGTACTTGCGTAGTCGTTTGTTCCCAGATTTATCTTATTATATATTTTTTTTCTTCAAATATCCATGCAACTTTAGTGTTTATTACCAAAAGCTAAAGTACACAAATACTCACTCAATTCTTACGTATTTGGTTTAAATAAATCTAATAATTTAGCATTAAGTGCTTTTTTAGACATATTGACAGCAAAGCTTTCAGTTACAATGTTCTTTAGTTAATGTGTAATTTACATAATCTCCATGATCAACATTTTTTAAGTTGCTTACATTTTTTAAACCGGACTTGATATATCGTATTAAAAACACAAACGTGTGTGGTTCTCAGACTCTCCTGATCCAATTACCTCTATTGTTATGGGGCAACTGGACCCTCGATGAAAGGAAAGTTAAACACCTTTTTAGTTATGGCATTAAAATTTAATTTTTTTTAATTTCTTTCTGTAAGGGTGAACCTAACAGAACACATTTACAGAGTTCCAAACTTCAATTCTAAAGAATTATAAATTTTGGAATGCTGAATTTCCATAGTCCCATTGTAAAATCATGGCCCAGTTGCCCTACGTTATCCTATAACGTGATTCGATTATTCGATATAATGTAGAATAATTAAAAGAGCATTACACAATAACTCTTACTGCAGGGTTTGAGAATGTAAAACTGCATCTGAGCATGTAATTTAAATATGAGCAAAATCAAACCAGCTAAATGGATTAATTTGTTATTTAGCGAGTCTCTCTTCGAAATAAACGCTAATCGTGGCATAAATATAAGTCACTAGCATTTGAGATAAGAACAGTAAAAAAATACCAATAATAATATAAAATAACCCATATAAATAACTTACGGAATTAAAATAAGATAACTAAACATGTTCCTTAGGTAGTTAAAGATGAAAAACAGTATTCAAAATTAATCATTATAACTTACTAAGTTTAATTATTTTTAGCAGTTTCCAGATTAAAGATTAAGATTAGACCTTTTTATTAAAAATTGCCCTCGTAAGATTATAGTATATAAAAATCTCTATAAAATTTTAAATTGCCATTTGATTAAACTTTACCAGCTTAAAAATTCTTACAATTTTCGTAGACAGTTAAAAAAAAAAACGCACATCGTCTTATATGGCGCCAATATTCTGATGCTGTAAATAGTGTATTAATAATTATATAAGTAAGGAATCTTCGAGCTTCAAAATTTTCAGCGAATCAATCTTCAAAGATTTTGCGATCAGGCACTTTCAATACAGCTGTGCCATAAGATAAAAGTGCATTTTTTTATTTACAACGGTAGAATCTTATAATAGTTTAAACTTGTTATGCTTTCTCTTTTGTTTTATTACAGGCCCTTTACTTTATCAGATATTTTTGTAGAAAATAACTTAAGTTGATGTATTTTTACTTTCAATACCTATTTTTGTTTCTTTTTTATGGAATTTAGGTTTGAGAGAGTAATAAGCTGCTGTTCCAGAAGTTCCATTTTCCAAACCACAATCTTATGTGTCTCTTGACATCTACATTCAGTGAATTAAAGAAATTGAACTCTCATTACAAGTTATTTATAATTAAACTCTGAAGCAAAAAAAAGTAAATGCTTTTATATTTTAAAAATAATTATTCTTTTTAGAACATTCGTAAATTAATCTATAGAGACCCACTAGAAATTTGACTATGATGGCAGAGCAGAACTTCTTTTTTTAAGATGAAGTGAAATGTTTTATTTCAGTTTCAAGTATTTACAATACCATAAATAGGAAAACATTTTAATTTTCTTATTATAGTTGAAGAGTTGTTTGCTTTATCCAATCAGTATTTATCATTTTAAAAATAATTATTTGTCAGTGATTCTTTTTAAGATAATAAACGACTTCTCGATTGAGAAAGCTAATATATTTCATCAGCGATGCATAAGAAACTTCCTAATTTAACAGTGTAATTAGAGAGCCATAAAAATTCTGATAAATGACTGCAATTTTCTAATTTATTAAAAATGCATTGAGTTACTGTGAAGATATTTATTTTCTGTCGTGCTCCAATGAATATCTTTCTAAGACTTTTTACATCATTGAACGTCATGCTGGAGTTCATTTAAATAGTAAAATATAGATATAGTTTTTAAATGGTTAATAAAAGGTATTTGATATAAAAATAATTTTCTAATCATAATTCTCAGATATCGCTTTAATAGAAATCTTTGTTTTTTTAATAAATGAAAATAATTATAAAGCTAATTTTCATCTATAATATGTTATGCCTTGGTTTAATAATGAATCCTTTCTTAATCCTTTAATCAAAGAAAAGTTATTGTTTTAAAAAATCGATTTTCTATATCATAAGAGAATATCAATTGATCGATAAAAACATTTTGTATATATATATATAATATGAAGTTTATAATGCTGATGCTTACTTAAAAGGCGATTAAATAATCAACTATAGATGTTAAAAGTTAATTTTATTTAACAAACATCTTAGTACTTGCAAACATTTAAAAAGGTTCTTCCTCAGAGAATATTTTCTTTTATAAATACAAATATAAGATTTTGTTTAAAAAAAACTGAACGAGACTCGTGGCTTGAAGATTGAATTAGTAGTATTTTAGGTGAACGGTAAAAAGAAATATTTGATTGTTGTACCATGAAATTTTAATACTTTACTTTCTCGAATTGTCAGGATTTTATTTTTAGGAAGTTGCACCATAAACTCGGTATATTATAAGACGGGGCATCATTACACAATTTATTGCTTTTGCATAGGATTTCTATGGATTCTCTTATAATGGATAAGTAACAATGGCATGTTGGGAATATGATTTTCATATGATCAAAATCTATTGTGATATTCTGTTTGAGATATAAACGTGAGAGAGCAGTAGATTGGCGAGAAAAATATATATCTGCTTTATGTTCTTTTATTCTTCTTTTGAGTTTTCTATTGGTTTTCCCGATGTATTCCATTAATTTATTGCAATAAGATTTAAAAGGGATGGTATATACACCAGCTATTTCAACTGCTGGTATTGGATCGATTTTTGTACAAATTACTTCTTTCAATTTCTTTGGTGGACAGGCTATTAAATTTACATTGTGTTTCAGTAGAGCATATCTTAATTTTTCGAATAGATCAGGGAAATAGTTAAACTTTTTTTAAATCATTTCGTTATGGTGTAAGTAAGCATGAGGATTTTAAAGTTCATATTATACATATTACGTTAAAAGCAAGGCGAACATTTTATTCCGTCATATATTTTATATTTTTTTGCGTTTTGTTATAGGTGCGTTATATTACATTTGAAAGAAATTAATGGTTTACATAAAAAATGTGTTAATTTTTTTTTAATACTGAATTTCAAAACGAAATTTAAAATATAATCAGAAAAATATTTTTATAGTTTTTTCTTTTATTTTTATTTTCTTATATATTTAAAAGATTGATTTAAAAATCTGAATTTAATTATATTTAAAGCATGTTATGCATCAAAGTTATCTCTCTGCATCAAGATAGTTCTTTATGTGTATGCGTGTATACTGGTTTAAAAAAAAACGAAAACCAGCATACTTTAATACTTGATTGCAAAATTGTCACTCTTAATACAGAAAAAAGGATACATTTATTATTGGCATATTTAGGTTGTAGTAGTCTAATTTAAACTGTAAAACATTAAATGTTTTGTATCCCGAGAAATTTGACAAAGCCAAAAAAAAAAAACTTTCACTGTTGTTAAAAAAATATTTCTCATTTTATCCATTTTAAATTAATTCTTAATATTTAAAACATTAGTTTCTTATAAAATTAGTTTTTACTATAATTTAAAAAAAAATTGAATAAATTATTAGTTAAGGAATGATAATTCAAGTATTATGTCCTATATGCAAAAGTATTTCTAAATATCTTTCACATCTTCACACATTAATTTCTACTTTTAAGATTTTTTATTACTTTTAATTATTATTTTATATTTTAAGATGCGTAAGAAAATGATGATATAAATTATGTGAAATTTTTCTCAACGGAAACAAAAATTCCACTAATGACAGTTTCCCTGCGTTTTTTCAGCACTAACATGATTATCTCTAAAGCGTATTGCGATAACAATGAGATATCTCTGTTATTAGAAACAAGCTCATTTTATATTAAAATAATGTTTCTGATCAAATAACGCCAAGGTCTCACTCTGTATTTTTATTTTTTTAAGTTTCAGTACATAATATATAATTTTTTAATAACATTTAACATTTTTCAAACACAATATTTTTTCGAATCTGCTTAATATTTGAATTCAATTTGTAAGTAAGACTAAAATATAAAAAAATGTTTTTCTTTAATTTCTCAAGTATCGTAATGCACAGTATTAAAAACATTTAACAGAATGGAATTTTATTAAAAGTTCCATTTGCATTTGAAAGAAATAATCTAAAGATTCATTAAATATCTTGTTTACAGCTTTAAAAATTAATTATATATATATATATATATATATATATATATATATATATATACATATATATATATATACATATATATATATATATATATATATATATATATATATATATATACATATATATATATATATATATATATATATATACATATATATATATATACATATATATATATATATATATATATATATATATATATATATATATATATATATATATATATATATATATATATATATATATATATATATATATATATATATATATATATATAATATGTTTCCGCCTTTTAATTAAATTTGTTGTTTTGATCTTTCTTTTCCCAAAGGTCATTTTTTAAATACTTTAAATCTACAACACAAAAGAAAAAAGTTGAAAAAGTTTTTCACATGACAATTAAAAGAAGTGTAATCTTTTTTAATGCACTTTTAGCTGAAAAACTGTTTCGTAAGAATAAACAAAGTAATAAGAGAAAAGAATTTTAATTAATGCTTCACCATTACTTATAAAGATATGAATTCAAAAGTATTGAATAACGGAAATTTCAGAGTAAAATTTTATTTATTATATTTGTAAAAAAAAGGTAAATTTGTCTTTTAAAATATTTCATTGTTTAATAGATATTGATTTTAAATATATTTCGCTATTTAGGAGACCATACTTTGAATGTAGACCAAGGTCGAAAATTCAATATCCAAAAAATATTTATTATAGAATTTTTCTAAAAAAAACTGAACAAGGAGCTTTACAGTAAGCATTTTCTATAATAAAGAACTCGTTTATTCCAAAGAAAAATGAAAGACTGTATACTCTTTGAATTGTAAAAAATAAAAAAAATTACGTTCATTTACATATGTATGTTACTTCCTCGGCAAACGCAATTAGCAATATAATTTTAAACCAATACGAGTGTTGTTCCTATTTCAATTTTACTAGGGATTTTTTTCTACAGTATATCTGAAATATATGTTTCTGATTATAGTTAATGTATTTTTGATTTGTGCTGCATTTTTTTTCGTAGACACTTGGTTTTGGAATCGATGACAAATAAAACCTCATTTTTTTGCAGACAAGCAAATATTTGCAATTTTTAGGCAGTAAAAGGATACCCTTTGACCTCTGATAGTTTATGCAAAGATGATTGGTTTAAAATATAGGAATGGAAGCGAAAAATGTCTAAAAAATTTCTCCATTGCTTTAAGTTTAACTCGCGTTTTGTCTTCTGCCGATTAAATTAGTCTCTTGTACACTATTAAAAAATCCGTTAAATTTACGGCAAAAATTTCTGGTAGCAATGATTCTAGGGGTTTTTGTCTTAAACATTGCAGTAAAATTTTATTACACCTAGTTTTACTGCAATTTGTACGGCAAAAACCGCTGACAACATTGCTGCCTGAGTTTTTTGCCGTAAATTTAACGGATTTTTTTTACCGTGTCAATTGGTGTTGCCACATCCACAGTCTCAAAAAAGCTGGACAAGGGGCATAAAATATAATAAATATTTGTGAAAACAGAACATGTGTGCAACGAAATTGTCTCTGAACACTCACAAAAAGTATTGTATCATCCTACAGAATATCATATATTTACATCTTTAAGGAGGAAATCTATAGAAAACAGAGTATTATTCTGTTTACTTGAAATTTCATGTAAGAGTACTTCGCTATTCTAAATAAATGCAGCAGTTAAACTTATATCGTAAAATCCTTGAAAACGTAATCGGTAAAAAATGAAATAAATTCTGTTTTGAAAGTTTTCTAATTCTACAGTTAAATTTTTGTGCTATCCCATGGACGGGGCATATGAAATTTGTTTGTTTAAAACAGGATTCCATTATAAACAAATCCCGTTTTCACAAGTCTTATTAAATAAATTGAAATAAAACCTGTAAAAACAGATTTGTTGTGGTAAAGTATCGTGTCTGAAACATGTTTTCTATTTAACAGTGCACGTGCAGTTGTGTGATACTTATTTCGGCAAAATGCAAAATTTGTTTTGAACAGGTTTCACTGTATGAAGTTCCACTTAATGGATACTAAAATATACCATTGTACGGAAATAAGATTTTATATATTCTGAAAAATCAGGATTTTTTACATTCCCCTCACATGGGTAAACGGGACGGGTCTGGGGACTCCTAAAATTCGGGATGTTCCGAATAAATCAACATACTGGCCAAAATTTTTGGCCAGTAATTTGCAATGATAGTAATTTGCAAAGATAGACATTTGATACTAAATTTTCTAATTCATTTGGCGTTTGCTAACTGATACATTACTTTGCAGTAATAATTCTTTTATATGTGAATTTGTGCCAATGTACAACCGGAATTTTTGTCATTTCGCCCTATGGTTATTCAAGATACGTCTTGGAAATCTTAAACATCGGAACATTTCACATTAATCGGCATACCTGGCAACATATATTGATGGCAACGATAGTTACATTTTAAATCAAACATTGTAATGTTCACTGGCCTCCAAAATTTAAGGTACAGCATGTTTTTTAAAGCTCAATAGAAAAAAAATGGCAGTCAGATTAAACCTCATAGTTTGTATGAATGACAATAATAAGCTTTAAAAAACTTTCTTACAAAATTAACGCAAAAATTACAGCTACCACTTTTATTTTATAAAAAATATAGGTATTTGTGAATGAGAGAAAAATACGCAATTTCGAAACTTTTTTATCTTTGAGTGTAAGTTTTGTTGTATTTCAACTAATGTTGTCAGTTTTGTTCACAACAACAAACGGAGTCTAGAAATGTCTAGAAGAAGTCCTCTGCCCGATTCATTAAGGTGGTAGACGTCAGAATATATGGAAATGGATTGTCACGGGCCGATGCTGCTACACGGCTAAATGTGTCTTGCAGTATAGTCCAACAACGCAGGGATCATTATCAATCCGTAGATTCTGTGTTAAGAAGACATGTTTGCGGCTCCCCACGTGTTATAACACCTGCAGAAAACCAGTTTCGGTTCTTTAGGCCCGAAAGAAAAGACGCATTACCGTGCCGCAACTCATTGCAGACTACTTTGCAGCACCAGGGAGACCAATCTCCGTTACTATGGTACAAAGACGTCTTCACAATGAAGGTCTCTAAGCAAGGCGACCAGTTGTGTCTGCACCTCTCAACAGACGACAGAGAAGAGCCCGCTTATGTTGGGCAAGAGAACATGTTTCCTGGTTCAGACAACAGTGGGCTTCTGTACTCTTCACAGCCGAATCCAGATTCACAATGTAGAGCGATTCAGGACCACTTCTGATCATAAGAGGACTATTGTTCTCTCAATATTGTATTTCCATACATTTGATACCATAAATCCAACATTGTCGAAAAACACAGGTAAAGAAACAGGTGGAATCATGGTTTTGGCAGGGATCTCATTCGGAGGTCAGACTGTCCTGCAGGTGTTCCATGGAGGAACTATGACTGGTGCCAGATATCTGATTAAATCCTGGATTCATGTGTACGCCCATAAGCCGGTGCTATTGGTAATAGATTCATTCTAATGGGTGATAATGCGAAACCACATTGAGCTGTGATTGTTGAAGATTATCTTGAGGATCACAGTTTTCAGAAATTGGATTGGCCAGCTCACTCTCCTGACTTGAATCCGGGAGAACATCTTTGGGACTATTTTGGAAGACAGGTCGCAGATTGAAGTCCTCCTCCAAGGTCATTAAATGAGCTGGAACAAGGCTTTCTCCATATCTGGTCAATGCTTCATTTTTCAGTGTCCAACAATTTAATTGAGAGCATGGAAGTCGATGTCGCCAATGCATTGAAGTCCGGGGTGGACATATTCCTTATTAGAACCAAATTTTTGAATGTTTCTGTCACATTTTACTGAATAATACTGCAGAATACTGATTTCTCCAAGAATGGAATTTTCCACCATGATAGCTTTTTTGTTGTAATTCCATTTATACGTTTAACTTAAGTAAAGTTCTATGTCGCATTTAATAAATAACATTTTAGCGTACATTTTCTGTGAATTTATTGTCACTATATTCATTCAATTGCAAATTACATGCAAAAAACCGGTTGTACCTTAACGTTTACAGGCCAGTGTACTTGGAGTTTACTAAGCAATATATAATGTATTTTTGTAGAAATAATTATTTTATCTGTAAATCGAGACTTATGTATGTGAATTTGTGCATCTTCAATAATCAGTGTTTGGCATCAAGACCTCAGGTTACGCACTATGCGGGACGGGTCATGGAACACCAAAAAGAATTGGGTGATTTTGCATAAATCGACATTTGAAATCCAGAATCATAATGTATTTGATGTTCCGTACCGAATTTATAATATTTTATTTGCAATAAAAAAATATATGTTAATTCAGACTTTCGCATGTGAATTTGTGCATCCTGAAAAAACAAAATATGTGGCATCCTGATACATATTTGCTTTGACGCATTTGCATTTGACGCAGATTTGGTTACGCGAATCGGGTTTTTGGATTCCTAAAAGTAAGGACATTCCGCTTTTATCGGCATAATAGGCAACAATGATTGTTACATTCGATATCTATTACGCTAATATGTTTAGAGTTTTTTGCTAATTCTCATATATTTTCTTTGTACTAATAACTCTCTGACAAGTAAATCCAGGACTATGTTAATAACTAAATAGATGTATGATAAATAAATATATTATAATAAAATATTTTGTAATTCACAAAAATTTACAAAGGAACATGGAAGTAATTGATTTAAATCTTAAATGAATTCAAACGCATGCAAATTTTCTCAGTACGTTTCTCTAATATTCGTAATTTTCTTCATACTTTTTTTTACATAAATTTTGTATAGTTTCGGAATATACATTACATTTTTCGAATGTATAAAATTTTCAAATAAAAAATATTCCTTTTTTCTCAATTTCATATTAACATTTATTTAGAATTATTCTGTGGGTGATAGAATTGAAGTCAAATTGCAATATTTTTATTAACAGAAATGTATTTTTCTTGTAATTTGCAAACTTTTTTTTGTTATTTTTTTAACGAAGTAGATCAAGATTTAGTTGCATAATATCTCTCTTTTAAATTCTATATAGTGATTACCAATTTTCGCCCCCTAATAAAAATTATGACCTTTGGTTTCAGAATTACTTGTCTTATAACAAAAGCTTATACTTCGAAAAGTATCAAATGTTTATCATATGAAGGAAAAATTTTGTTATAAGAATATGATTATAAATATCAATGTCACAAAAATAAGAATAATTAAAACTAAAATCATATGCATAAACCTAGGATAAAACTATCAATGCTTTAACTTAATATTAAAAACACCAAAAGTTGATCATTTGATAAGTATCATATGAAAATGCTTTAGATAGAACCAGAAATCTCTGTACAAAAATCACATAATATAAATTAAGTAGAAATAAGCTAAATAACAACATTAAAAAGATTTCAGATAATAATAACAATTCATATGTGAAATTTATTACAAACCGTGAACAATATTCCTGGTATGGGCAGTGTTGTATAAAACGAAAAAACTTTTTGTGACAAATTAGGTGTGGCTTTTAAATGGTAAATATCGTTAAAATCGCTCTAATAATAAATTTATTTAACCTTTCGCCGGGCGCGCGTTGTAGATTGTACAACACAGGAAAAACAATCAATTACTACTGCTTTATTTTAATTCTACAAATAATTTAACTTACATATATCATATAAGTTATGTCTGATCACAATTTATGAAAGTATTTCGCAATACACTTATTTTATTATAACATACTAAAGCAGAATTTTAGATGCATAAAAAGCTACTTGCTACTACAATCACAAAGAATAAAATTTAATAATGAATTACTAAACAATAATTAAGTAATTTTGGATTTACATAATTAGTCCTACATTTCATCTATAATAGTCATTACCCATTTCAAGCGTTATATTTGCTTTTTCAAGACTGTTTACAGATAAACCTTGCGCATTTTGTACAGTGTTAACAGATTAAAATGACAGGTGCAGTTAATTGCTCAATCTGAAATACAGATAACTTTAAGGAACTAGGTAAAGCGATCCCATTAAACGAATAGAAACTGTTATTATCACCCACTAGTGGTTGAATTTTGTTTTAAAGAAAAAAGAATGTGAATGTTGTACTTTTTACAACGGCGCGCCCGCCGAAAGTTAAAAAAATATATTGTTCGTTTTTGTTTGTTACAACAGTTTCTAATGAGCAAATGGTGCCTGGTTGTCCAATGCGAAATTGTTTCATAGTTCTATTATGTACCGTAATTTATTTCGACTTTACAAATTCACCTTGCATTTTTTGATTTACCGCTAATGGTTTTGTTTAGAGTGGAAAACTCATAAAAAATATGCTATATTTGGAAATTTTCATCAATTGTAATTTTTTTAATAAAAAGTAATTCAAATCTTCCATAACTAAAAAACCAAAAAAAGACAAAATACATTTTTAAGAATGATATGAAATACATAATGGTTAGTTGCGCGCAATTTGGCTGTTTAAAAAAGCGTGTTTTGTAAATTTATTTTTTCAAAAATCTAATCGAATTACTGCAGTAATAAAGCAACATGAAGAAAAAGAGTTTTTTCTGATTGAATTTTTTTGCATTCTCCGACTTCAATTTTAAAGTTTCGAATAATATTTTGCAGCTCTCATAATTTCGATGTAGTTGCAATGTGTTTATGAATTTTGTATGACTAGTCATCTGTAAACGTACTAATTCTCATAAATAAACTTAGATTTTCAAATACCTCCAAAAGTTAAACCACAATCTGTTTTTTACATCGAGTTTGCAAATGAATATGTGCAGAAATAAAAATTTGGAGGAAATGTGCAATAAACATTTATTTATTACATGCGATATAGAAATGAATTATAGTAAAACAATAATAAAATGTAATAAATAAATTACATGAATTATAGTAAAAAAGTACTCTTGTGGAAATGTTCCATTCTTGTAGAAAATACTTCAACAGAATGCTATAAGATAAAATGCAATAAAACAATAATAAAATGTAATAAATAAATTAAAAAATTATAATAAAATGCTCTCTTGTGCAAAATGTCCCATTCTTGTAGAAAACACTTCATCAGAACTCTATGGGGTAAAACGCAATAAAAACATTACAAAAATAAAATCGAATTGAGACTTTTCCCATCTCTGACTTTAATGCATTCACGATATCCACTTTTTATGCTGTCTATTAAATTGTAGAAATGGGAAACGTGAATCAAGCATGGATTAAACCATGTTCCAGCTCATCTAACGATCTTAAATTTACAGCTGTAAATTGTATTCCAAGAAAGTCATAAATATTTTCTGATGGATTATGGTCTGGAGAGTGATCTGGCCATTTCGTTCTCTCCAAACTCTAAACCTTCAATTTAGTCCTCAACAACCACAGCTCAATAAGACTATGCATTATTATCCAGCAGAGTGAAATCAGTACCAATTGCACTGGCATAAGGGCGGATATATAGATCAATAATCTCATCCAGGTATCTCAAGTCAGTCAGAGCTCCATAGAACACATGCATATCTCTGGATTATCAACGATCACATTGAAATTGATACCATTAACATCAGTATACGAACGGCCACATGGATCTAATATCTCATCCAGATATCTTATACAGTCAGCGTTCCTTCGTGGATCACATCAAAATCACTGTGACAACCGAGTGAGATACCTACCCACATCATGTTTCCACCACCTTTGTACTTGTGTGTTTCAACAGTGTTGATTGTTGGTATCTGGTACATTATTTCTTCCAGTTCAGCAGACGACTTGAATTACTCTTCATTGTGAATCTTTACTCGTCTATGGAGAGTACAGAAACCCATTGTTGTCTGATCTAAAAAACTTTTTTTTTAATTGCAACATAAGTGGGTCCTTTTCTGTCGTTTTTTGGTGAACACATAAACATCTGGTCAACTTATATAGGGTCCTGCATTATGAAAGTGCCTTCGCACCGTACTAGTAGGTATTCTTCTCCCTGATGACACAATATGGTCTTGTAATGACTTGCTGCACAGTAGGCGTCTTCTCCTTCAGTATTAAAAAACTAGGAAACGGTCCTGTGCATGTACCCATATACCTCTGTTTTGAATAATATGTTTTTAATAACATTAATGTGGTAGCTATTTTTTTATAAGTTTTTTTTAAGTTCATAATTGTCCTTCATATAAATTGTGAAGTTTATTATTACTACCAATTAAATGTTAGCTCCGAAAAACATTTTGTACCGTACGTTTTAGAGACCAGTGTATATAATTTTAATATTTTATTGATATTCATCGCTATCAAAACTGAAGTGTATATCATTTATATTTTGTTTATAGGGGTACACATATTCTCCCTTTTATAATGGTATATAGAGAAAAGATCATTTGCTGTGTACTTTATTTATATGAAAATAATGCACACATTAAAATACACATAAGAGCCATTGACGTTACTGGAATATGCTTTATCGCGAGTATAGATTAAGTGGTATTAACATTTAGTTTACAGGGATCAACAAAACAATTCATTTTCGTTAATATATATTATGTATATCTTGGAAAGTGCTTTGATAATTTGTAATTTCGAAAATATTTATCAAAATATTACTCAGAGTTGAATGCATTTAATAATTCACTTTGTCTAGCTATATTTAAATTTTCTGGTTCACGTAATTGTAACAGGATTTTCATGTAATTTTTACATTTTATGGAAGTTTTCTAGAGAATATATAAATAAAAAATAATTATATTACATTATTTTGTTTCGAGAAAATCATTTCCAGTGCATTTAAAAGTTTACTATGTTAAAGATTGACCGCTTTCCTTAATGATAGTGTCATGCTGCTTTTTAAGTATGTAATCTGAGTTTCTAAATTTTAGCGACAGTGAATGTCTGATCAATGGAATGTGCCAACCCAAATTCATTAGTACTATGAGATTTGTCACAGTTTTTTCACCGGCATAAATAACTTCGGAAGTGAAGTAATAATTGTGTCATCAAGTTCTAAAACCGAACAACTGCACAAAATTGCAAAATGCGTTTTTTAATTTTTTTTTAAGTTTGAAGTAAGCGTTTCTACTATCTGGAAACAATAAATCAATCCAAAATCGGTCACACATACTGTCATAACGACTAAAGAACTAAAGAACTTTAATTTCCATCTCATTTTGGCTAAATGTCGCAAAAATAATCAGCTTTCTTCAAAGATTTCGTTTTTTGGAGATAGCCGGTTTTGCAACAGCAGGATACAATTACATAGTACTCAGAAGTCTACTCCAGAAATCTCTATTGATTTCCTTAGCTGCCAGCTGCAGAAATCTTAGATCAATACACATATTTTTATAAACTGAAAGTCTTAGCGTAAGTCTGGATATAACACAAAATATATATATATAAACGAACTGTATAAATGTCCTTGTTTAAAAATCGTTTAAAAATGTCTCCTCCTATATCAGATATATGACGTCTACACTGACGCATTTACTGTAATTTATTAATTTAAATACTTAATACTTATGTTTAAATACTTAATACTTATTATTAAATACTTATAACTTATGCTTAAATACCTAATACTTATTCTTAAATACTTAATACTTAAACATAATACTTATGCATATTATTTATGTTTATAAATAAAAAAAAATGCTGAATAAATTCTTAATATGCATTACTTATAAATAGAAACTGGTCCTACCAAAGCATGCGTATGATTACATAGTAAGAGTCTTTTGATTTCACATTTTTATAACGTTGATTAAAGGTATTTAAACGCAAAAATAAAATATAATGACTTCAAAAAATTCATTCTTCTTTCGATATCCTTTATGGAATCAATATATCTGTTTTGGTATCATTTTCACCAATATATCCAAGAAGAAATTGATTTTTTAAAGGCAGTTTTCTGTTATTTTCGAAATATCTCAACTGTATTCAGGAAAAGGGATTTAATTTTAAATTCTGAAAGAGATCTTCTGTGGTTGGATTCAGCGAAGATTTACTAAAAGAGGATTGTAGTATAGGTATGTATTTTTTTTTTGTTTTTTAATAAAGTTCATAACGAATAAGTAAATCTAGAAAATGTATTTATTGTTCTTAACTGTGTAAAACTACGATTTCTAAATTGATTTGAAAATGCTGTAAATGAAATAATTCCATAATAGATAGCTGCGGTCATCGTTTCAAGTACTAAGAATGTTTGTTTCATTAATAGTTTTATATATAATCATACAGAAAGAAAAGTCTTTATCCATATATTAAAGTAAAAAAGAACAATCACTGATATAATTTTGATTGCAGTAATGAATCAGGCGATAATTTTTGTATAAAAAAATGAAGTTTTAGGCATTGCACAAATTAATCTTTTTCAGTCTCCAACAGGAAAAAGACTTTTTCAAATGCATTTTGTTTTAAAACTGCATCACAGTTTGTTATTTTTTTATGGATTTTAAAACCATTACCAACTGTGAGTTCATATAAATCCATGTCTCTGACATTCAGTCACTTTTTGGAAGATTTAACTTTTTGTATTAAAAACAGTACAGAAAATTCTAGATATTTTAAGCTAATATTTTACAACGAAATAAAAAAAAATACTGTTAAAAATTATGCCAAAAATGTATTTATAGATTTAAACATAACTATATGTAAGATATAAATATTACTTTTAAATGGAAAAATTTAAAAACAATGAAACTAAATTTATTAGTATTATCTTTTATAATCCATTAAGTTATTTTGAAACAAGTTTTTTTATTATCTCAGCAAAGAACATTTGTCAAATAATGTTATAACCAACGCATAATGGCCTATTCTTAATCTAGACAGGACACCGACTACGCAAGAGGTAATTAGGTGAAAAGTAAACAAAAAGGAATGCATAAAAATGATGTATGTACTAGAAGTTATTCAACTGTGAAAAAAAATGCTTTGAAACATAAGATTATTTTACTTATCATCATAAACATTTTAAAAAATATACTAAAATTCAGTGGGTTTGTATAACAATTGTTGTAATGTTGTAACATTTGCAATAGTACACACAAATCAAACAAAACTAAAAAGACATCAGCAATTTTACAACATTTACAACAATTGTGTGCTGATGTTTGCCGATTTTTTTCACTGTTTTAGCACATACGTAATATCCATGCAAAGAAGATAGATTGCCAGAAATGGTTGCCAATCACCAATCATATTTACCTTTAGCTTCTAATCCTGACTGAATATACCTCTAGTGCGGTTTGAAAAACTTTAAGCCCACTGAAAGATATGTATAAATTTCTAAGAAAGTTTTTTCAGCAATATAAATCTCAACAAAACTAATCAAAATCGTTGATAATTCTGTATTTTTAAGTGAAATTTTAGCAATTATTTGTCGTTTATGTTGCCATTGAGTAAAAAGTTTTCTGCCAAAGGGAGATTCCTTCGCTTCAACCTGTCTCTCTTGTGTTGCTGTTAACTTTTCCACAAACCAATTTTTTGCAATCGAAAGCAAAGAACATTGGTTGATGTTTTAATAAACTGGTACGTTATAAACACATCATCACACGTGCTAGTACAACTTTTATTTCAATTGCATTCCTAAGCCAATGTATAAATGCAGGCGCATGTACTAAAATAAAAATTGCAAAAGTTAAAATTTTAAGAGAATATTGTATTTTTGTGAAAATATTTGCATTATTCAAAATGTTAGAAGATTAAAACAGGGGATTCAAAAATTTTGAATGCTTGTGAATTTTTCGATATGTTCAAAATATTACATATATTAAGCGTAAAAATAGGTGCTGTGGAACATCTACTTAAGTTATAATAAAGTTTTGCATAATCATTGTTTTCACTTTGCGTGAAACATAGATCATTCGTCCAACATAACTGAGTTTACAAAGCATCGAATTATTGTTTTCGATAGAGGAGGTCTTAATCAACAATATATCGCTAGTTACTTAAAATATTCTCAACCAAATGATAGTACAGCAATAAAGCAGAATTTTAACCACGGATATTTTGAAAACAACATGTTTCGTATGGGTACCATTATTTTCCAGGTGTAATACCAGCAATATTTTATAGAAAAATAAATCTAGTTCAAACGCGTGAAATTTCGTCTTATGTAATCATATATTTTCTATAAGAAAATACTGATACCGAAGAATTTTCTGGTCATGAAATTCCAGGATCTGTACGAACACTGAACAAACACTGAAATAGCGTCAAAAGACAAAAACTATTTAGAAAAATAGCAGAGACTAAAAAATATAACTAAATTAACTATTTTAAAAGTGTAGGATATCTGCATCGAAATTTGGAAGATTATGGTGTTCATGTGAGCCATCGTACTACTGGTGATATCTAACGTAAAAATTAAAATACGTTTTTTAGCTTAAAAATGTATCACTACGATCATAAAACTATTGAATGTAACATTTATAACTGTTTTTATTTATATATTAGGTATACTTTCATAGCTGCAGCTGAAACAATCAGTTCAGAAAAAACCAATTTAACAATTGAGTCTTTCTATATCCAATATATATAACTCTGTGTCTATCATTTTTATCGCATATTATCTGTAGTGAATAATGGCAAAAACATCAGTTTTAAAATTCTAAAATAAAATTTAGACTACATTTAATAAAACTGTCTGCTGGAAATCAAATATAAAAGAGAAAATAAAAACGAAAATATATATTTAAACAGATTTTATGCACTTGATGACAATATCTTTTATTTGTTTCTATTAAAATAACACGCTGACATTTTATGAGATTAAAAAGGTATTGTTTATACACTAGAACTGCAAGCTCTAAAACTTTTGCAAATTTTTGCAAAATATAAAATGTTATTTACTATCTGTCAAATAGTTTTTGTCCTCGTTAGAGAAATGGGAAATCTGAAGTATATCTAAATGTTTTCATTGGTTGAAATCCGTAACATTATATAACTCATTTTATTCGTTTTCTGATTGGTCTATGTTTAATGTCCAAAAATAGAATTCTTCTGTTTTTTTATTTAATTCGTTTTCTGATTGGTTGATTGTTGATTGGTTGATTTTTGTCGTCTGATTATCTACGCTAGGGATATAGGACCAGGGGGGAGTGCCCTCCGTGGGGGTCTTTCTAAGGGAACCTAACCCGTATTTACGCAAGGTTCGAAGAAAACCACGGAAAACTCCAAACGGTTAGGCCGACAGCCGCGATTGGGTTCGAACCCAGCACCTGCCGTCTACCAGTTGAGAGGTCCGAACCTCTCGGCCACTGGTGGGGCGTTTTCTGATTGGTACATGCTTAATGTCTAGAAATGAAGTACTTCTGTTGCCACGATGACAAAAAGTGTATTAAAAACTACAGTAAATAAATAAATAAATAGAAATAAATAAATAACTCAATAACAAATTTAGATACAGTTAAAAACAAGTTGCATTTAAAAGTAATATTTTTCTTTATACGACGCGACGGTGTAAAAACTGAAATTATGCGATGTTTAAAAATTTAAAAAATACAGCACCGAAAATTATTAAACTGAAATTTCATTTAATATTTCTTTATGACTGGCCCAGGAATATTTACGTGACTCTATGTCCAGGCGTATTAATGACTTTGTTATTACTTAAACTACGTTTACGTAAACGTGTCAATGACTTTGCTATTACGTAAACTACGTTTACGAAAACGTGTCAATTTCTAAGTTTGTGGAGTTTGTATTTCTAGAATTGGGCAGTCTACATGCCATTATTCTATCTTATTTCATAGTTTTGTTTGCATGGCGTTATTACCCATATAGGTAGGTAATAACGCCAAATAGCATTGGTCAAGAAATCACGCCATTACATTTTATGAATACATATCTCTTAAATTATTTTTTTATATTGATAGTCAATGAGTTGCAGTATCAAATCATATATTTGTTTGAAAAATACAATCTAAAACTGAGCCGTGAAAATTGGTAGAACCTTAACGTGGCGTTATTACCCCAGGATGCCTTATATGTCTATGCCTTTCTTATTATACCTTCATTTGTGTTTTGACATTTAGTAATAACAATAATATTAAAAGTTTACTTAATTCTCTTTACACAGATGGCTATTGTTTTATTTTATACATATAATTCACTCTTTAAATTTAAAACATATTTTACTTTTCTGAATGAATTATTTGTGATAAATACCAAAAGAACATTAGAAATTTATAATATCTGTCACATTCTGTTGTAATACGATACATTCCAGTCGTCTATCAGAATTCTTATTTAGCCTATTATCATCTATATAGATATTACGCTAACGTATGCGGCACAAAAATCACGATTATTTGTTAATTGTTCAATGGCAACACTTGAATGAAACGCAAATCATTGGTTATTCTGTAAAAGTAATTTAGAAGGATTTAGACCAAGGTAAATCTCATTTATTTACATTATTTCACTGCAAATACGGAATTTTAAAACATTATTATTTTAGTTTTCTGTTATTTAAAAAAATCATGAATTTTAAACGCTTTAGTTTAAAATTAAAGCTATACATTATAAATGAAATGAGAGAAAGGATTACATTTTAAATGAAATACGAAAAAATGCCATGGGAAGATTGTTTGGCAAATTATCACCTGTGTCCGATCAGTATAAAAATACCGAGTTTTTCAATATTCTAGCAGAATTTTCTGATTTGGCAAACAATTGAGCAGGTAGAATTAAATTATGAATAAACGTATTGAGATGCAATATTAAGTATAAATGTAAAGGAGACCAAACTTGCCGCCAAGGACGGCTAGTATAAATATAAACTGAATAGTACAGAAAATAAGTACATTCGATGTCATTTCAGACAACCAGATAATCTGTATACCATCAGTAAGTCTATTTGGACAGCTACTATTTTAATTATTAAAGTAATAATTTTTCCCCAAAATGAAAAGAAAATCGTACCAAAAATTGGTAAAATGAAAAATTATTTCCTGTTTATTCCGTTGTACATTGTAGACATGTTGCTCAAATTATTAATACATAAATAAATAAAAACATAAGATACATATTACAGAAAGCAAGATGTACTGTTTCTTCTTATGAAGAATACACTTTATTCGATGTAAGAAATCATAATTAAATGTTTGTCATATGTAATGTGGATTGTTATCAAGTAATGAAATAATTGTTGTAGTAATCAATCTTCAGAAAATTCTCTTGCATTAATAATCTTTTTCCCCTCACTAATACATTATAGACGTTAAGTTAAATGATTTTACATTGATGTTCAATAGAACGTTGAAGTTAAAAAAAAAAATTAAAATTTCTAAAAACAGACTTAGATTATTTAATGTTAGTATATACGCTGAAATAAGAAATATAATAAAAATTACCTTTCTATAAACAAAATGTTTAAGAATAGGTTTTGAGATTACAAACTGCTCAACATAAGTTTTAACGCGCTTTCAGTTTACTTAATAGATGACACATGTTAACACAAATGTTACAAGTTTAAAACATATATTTGGTTTAATTGCAGTAGTATTTTTATCTGTAAAACCGGCAGGTACTTGAAAATTTAAATATGTATATTTTAAATTTGTAACATCTAATTTTAGGCGCACTGGTAATTATTTAAATACGTAACATCTATAGTTGTCGTTCAATCCGTATTTCCGCACATATCAACGCAAAAGATACCCAACCACCCAACCAAATTGTTTCATATTGAATATATATCATTATTACATAATTTTGTCAAGTCATTTAAAATTTAATGATAATCGGATGTATAGTTCAATTACAGGGACAATCAAAATTATTCCGTTACATTACGGTCAATGGGAAAAATAGTTTTAAGTGATTTTGAGGATGTTATACTCCTTCGAAGATAATAAAATTGATATGCATATATGAAATATGTACTAAAGTATACATTCTGTACGATGTGTGATGCAAATAATGACTTTATTGATATACAGGCCCACACAAAAGTATTTTATTACATAATGGTATAGGGTTATTCGTTGTTTGGAGTGCATTTTAATTATATTAAACTATTCCACATTTTATGAAATCGATATACGTTGCTGAGGTTTAGTACAAGTTAATTCCTGTATAGCAGAAAGCATTTAGTATTTACAGGAATACACAAAAGATTTCAGATACTGTAATGTATCTGAAGTAATGTATATTATAAATACTTCGTTATAGTCCGAACGCAGCTCATTTGCTGCTTTTGTCGTGCTATTTTTAACAATTTTAGTTATAATGAAAAATCAATATTTCTTGGTTATTGCTTTCTATATTGTAGAAATGTTGCACAAACTATTAACATTCCGCCCGGTGCGCCGTTGTAAAAAGTACAACATTCACTTTCTTTTTTTCTTTAAAACAAAATTCAAGCAGTAGTGGGTGTTAATAACTGCTTGTATTCCTTTATTAGATCTCTTTACCCAGTCCCTGAAAGATATTTGTATTTCGGATTGCAAAATTTATCTGTAAACAGCGTTCAAAAAAGCAAATCTTATGCTTGATATGGGAAGAGACTAATATGGATAAAATATAGGATTAATTATGTATATCGAAAATTACTTATTTATTCTTCAGTAATTCATTATTAATTTTTACTTACCCATCATACGTAGTATAGGGTAAGTCTTGCAATCGTTTTGAAAATCGAAAAAAAAATTTTGACGGATTTACACGTTTTAGATAGTGGAGATTCCGAAAAACATATTTTTAGAAAAAAATTTTTGCCGTCCGTCCGTCCGTCTGTCTGTCTGTCTGTCTGTCAGTCTGTCTGTCTGTAAACGCTCTATCTCCCAAACAAATTGAGATAGAGACTTGAAATTTTGTATGTAGTTAGTATGTAAGAATGGGACGAACCCTATTTAATATCAGCAACCTCGATTATCCGGAACTATATTTTTCGGATTCTCGAAAAATTCGTTCTGATGAAAGGTATATAAATATTTTCGAATTTTTTTGTTCTAAGAAATGAACGTAAAAGGCAATAAAATAACACACATTTTGCATATAGAACGAAGTCGATAGGATTATTAGTTGCCGAGATATTTGTAATCTTGTTTTCCTCATTCTTCGGTTTTTCATGACCCTGTATTTCATTCAAATTTAAATTCAGAAGTATATTTTAATTGGAAATGAGACGCTTCATCCGACGCAGTTAATTGTTAGTTAACAGAATTATTATTTTTGGAGTTATAAGGATGTTTCTTTTACGCAGTTCGGTACTACTTGAGTAGTTTGGCGTTTTATATAATTTGTCAAAATTGGTACATCAGCAGTTCTTTAATATAGCATTACTATGTATATTAACAATATTTAAATTTTGTTTATGAATTGCAATGCATTGTATAAATAGTTTCACATGTTTTATTTTCATATACATATCCATGATGGGTAAGTATTACGGTGGCCCCCAACGACTAGTTTTATTTGTGATTGTAGTAGTAGGTAGCTTTTTTATACATCTAAACTTCTGCCTTGTTGTATTTAAAAAAAAAGTGTATTGCAGAACATTTTTTTAAATTGTGAACAGAAATAACATATGATATTTGTAAGTCAATTTAGTTATAAAATTATAATAGAATAGCAACAATTGATTGTTTTTCGTCTGTTGTACAATTTACAACGTGCGCCCGCTCATGTGATGAAAATTTGCGCGCCTGGCGAAAGGTAAAAAAAAAAATAGAAACACAAATTAATATATTATAGAAAGCAGGATGTACTGTTGCTTCTTCTTGCGAAGAGTACATTTTATTCGATATAAGATATAATAATTAAATCCTTGTCACATATAATGGGGATTTTTATCTAATAATGACATACTTGTAGTAGTAATTAATCATCAGCAAATTTTCTGGCATTGATAATCTTTTTTTCCCTCACAGATACATTAAGGATATTTAGTTATATAATTTTTGATTGATGTTCCAAAGAACGCTGGAAGATAAAAAAGAGATTAAAACTTCCAAAAACAGCCTTACATTATTTAATGTCAATATATATACTGAAATAAGAAATATAATAATAATTATCTTGCTGTAAGCAAAATGTTTGGGAAAAGGTTTTGCAACACAAACTGCACAATATAAATTTTAAAACGTTATCAGTTTATATAAGTCTTTCAGATCCATTTTTTTTTTCAATTTTGAGAAAAAAATTACATTTACGTTAATAATATTAACGCTATATAATAGATTATTTAATGTTTCACGAATATTTCATTGTCTGAAAGATAGCGAATGTTGTTGTTTAACATACTATTCAATTAATATTTATATGACAGGCTAAGAAAGAATTTTTGCAGATGTGCATTACAATTTGAAATAATTTATATTATAGCTTTCGAATTAATTTTGAGCTTATTATACAGTAAGTATTACGGTGGAACTTCAGGAAAGTAACTTTTATTTTCAATTTATAGAGTGAAACATATGTTTAAAATAAAAGAATTTCAAACAGGGCAAAGAGAATTAAGCAAATAATAATGATAATTATTATTACTAAATACCTACACATAAATGAAATCATATAGTAAACGTACAGCAATATACCAACATTAGTACATGTAAATAGCAGCAAATGTAAAAATTAAAAATTGAAATTTAAAATAACAGTGACGCACAATTTAAGCTGTTCTTATTGAGAAAGGAAGGAAGTGATATAGATAATGAGCTAAAAGAATTTTTTTGCTTATTAATCTTTTAATTTTCAAAGAAATACTTTTAAAGTAAGAACAGGAACGTAAAAACAAAGCACATACACAAAACAATATTTTAGCAAACGTGTAAAAATGATGCTTTAGATCAGAGATTACAATTACGTGTTTTACATAAATTATATTTCAGTTTCTCCTCTACTGCAGAGATAATCACCAGTAATTGTAGAAAAGTTTAATTATTTCCTACTACTACTCCATTAAAAGTATACAGGGTGATTCATAAAAGATGGGCAGAACTTTAAGGGGTTATAGTACACTTAAAGGCAAATAATATTAAATAGGAGACTAAGGGTTCCAGACGTATTCCCAATGAGATAGGGGGCATTAAAATTTAGGGTCCGAAATTTCAAATGATTATAAAAAATGGAAAAATTGGTCGATTCGTTTGCGGTTTTTGCAAAAAATTTTCTTTATGCCATCATTTTCTTGAAATAAAATTTTAAAGTTCAATTTCAAAAAATGCCGATAGGGGGCGCTTTAGACTTTGGAGTAACAAACAACTATTTTTTAACGTTATTTTTTGTATTTCTTTAAATGATTTCGAAAGCTTAGACTTAAACTTAAATTTTGATCTAAAAATCTGAGTCCTAACGAGTAGTTAAGTAGCGTAAACTGAAATTTGAAATTTGAAACTCTTCTCCCCCCAGAACAAAAATCAGTTATTCCCGATCTTTGTGTCGTAGATTAGGCTCTAACTACTGCCGCGTTTTGCTAAAATTATTCTTTATGTCAGTATTTTCTTGAAAATAAATTTTAAAGAAAATTTTCAAAAAATTCCGATAGAGGGCGCTTTAGACTTTGGAGTAACGAACAACTATTTTATACCGTTATTTTTTGTGTCTCATTAAATGCTTTCTAAAGCTTAGACTTAAATTTTCAGCCCAAAATCTGAATCGTTAGACGTGGTTAAGTTTCTGGGGAGAGGGGTTTGAAATTTCTACTCCTGAGCACAGTTCAGTTTACCATGTCCACACACTGTGTGCTGTGATACGAGGTAAAAAGACACAAATTAGGATTATGTTACCAAAGCATATTTATTAACATGTAATTACAATAAATGTTCAAAATTGTGACCACGAGAGGTTATGCACGCAGAACAACGGCGAAGAATGGAACGGCGAACATTCGCGAAAACATCAGGCTTTTCGAGCACTTCCCATACAGCGGCGGAAAGTCTGGCGACCAGTTCCTCGGGGGACTCAAAAGGGTGTCTCATACATAAGAGCCTTCAATTGTCCCCAAAAAAAGAAATCGAGGGGTGAAAGATCTGGCGAGCGAGCAGGCCAAGCAACAGGACCACCTCGACCAATCCATCTTTTCGGAAATGTGATGTCCAGATAGTTGCGGACGTCTCGTACGTAATGGGCTGGCGCTCCATCGTGCTGGAACCACATGACCCGTCGGATGCGTGGAGGAACAACGTTTAACAGGTCTGGCAGCACATGTTGCAGAAATGTGAGGTATGTTTTACCGTTGAGGCGTTTAGGAAGAAGGTACGGTCCGATTAGGTGGTGTCCGAGGATTCCTGCCCAAACATTGATGGAAAAGCGTCTCTGATGAGCATGTGGATACGTAGCATGTGGATTGACATCCGCCCATACATGTGCATTGTGTGTGTTAAATGTACCTTCACGTGTGAAGGTACATTCATCGGTGAAAAGCACAGTTCGTCCAAAATGTGGATTTAGCGCGTTCTGCTGCAGAAACCAGCGGGCGAATTCAATACGATTTGGATAATCCCCTGGAGACAGTTTCTGGACTCGTTGCACATGAAACGGGAGCAAATGTTCATCCTTCAGTACCCTCCAAGTCATGGACTGTGAGGCCATTTGTGCCTAGCCACTGTTCGTGTACTTGTACTTGGCTGCGCCGCTACTACATCCAGAATGGCTTCTGCAACAACTACTGATTCGTCCTTTTTTGCACGACCTGCATTCGACCGGGAAGCGAGAAATGATCCCGTCTCACACAACTGTCTGTGCAAGCGCTCGAAAGTTTTGCGGTTAGGCAACCGCCTGTTGGGAAATCGCTCTCCGTACATTCGTTGTGCTTTTGCACCATTTCCATCTGCCGCTCCGTAAATTAAATGCATCTCAGCCTTTTCCTTATTCGTGAAGGGCACCATCTTCCGATTCATTACTACAGCGACTTACACTTGACTCACCATTCAGTGGTTTTTATGCCTGAATCGTGTCGAAATTTTGCATACGTGTTCTTCTTCTTCCCCATTTGACATTTGCATACTTTCTGTCTCCTTCTTCACCCGGTGACTAGCGTCAGGAATGGAGCTTTAACGTTTGCATGAGCGACGTTTCCAACTGTGCCAGTGCCTTTATGAGTGAATTCCGACTATGCAGTCCTTGACGAAAGTTGTATTTTTGCCTCGTATCAGAGAACAGAATCGTTGGGCATGGTTAAGTAGTGCAAACTGAACTATGTTCAGAAGTTGAAATTTGAATCCCCTCCCCTCGCTACTGAACCACGCTCAGCGATTCAGATTTTGAGCTGAAAATTTAAGTTTAAGTCTAAGCTTTAGAAAGCATTTAATGAGACACAAAAAATAACGGTATAAAATAGTTGTTCGTTACTCCAAAGTCTAAAGCGCCCTCTATCGGAATTTTTTGAAAATTTTCTTTAAAATTTATTTTCAAGAAAATACTGACATAAAGAATAATTTTAGCAAAACGCGGCAGTAGTTAGAGCCTAATCTACGACACAAAGATCGGGAATAACTGATTTTTGTTCTGGGGGGAGAAGGGTTTCAAATTTCAAATTTCAGTTTACGCTACTTAACTACTCGTTAGGACTCAGATTTTTAGATCAAAATTTAAGTTTAAGTCTAAGCTTTCGAAATCATTAAAAGAAATACAAAAAATAGCGTTAACAAATAGTTGTTTGTTACTCCAAAGTCTAAAGCGCCCCCTATCGGCATTTTTTGAAATTGAACTTTAAAATTTTATTTCAAGAAAATACTGGCATAAAGAAAATTTTTTGCAAAAACCGCAAACGAATCGACCAATTTTTCCATTTTTTATAATCATTTGAAATTTCGGACCCTAAACTTTAATGCCCCCTATCTCCTTGGGAATACGTCTGGGACCCTTAGTCTCCTATTTAATATTATTTGTCTTTAAGTGTACTATAACCCCTTAAAGTTCTGCCCATCTTTTATGAATCACCCTATATACTCTATTAAAAGATATATACTATTAATAGTACAACAAACTTGAAAAAGTTAAAAGCTGAAACTTGTTAAGAGAAATGTTACAAATTTGAAAAATAATAACGGATGATCCTATAGTCAGATCGAACTCAAGACGAATCAATATACAAAGGTACGGTTTGCACCAAACGGATGGAAAAGAAACGGGGTTTTGTGTGGCTACAAAAACAAATAGTTAGTTCTATTGGCAACCAACAGATGGCGCTGTCAGATTTCTGAATTGCAAGCTCGGCAGGCATTCCAAACAGTCACTTTTATGGAAGATGGAGCTCCACCTCTTATTGCTCTACTTGTGCAATACCTGCTACGCGCAATATTTGGGGGAAGATCGCACTATCAGTCGATACATTAATCACGCATGGCCTCCAGGTTTACCTGATCTGACATTCTAGGACATACCTTCTCAACAGGGGCGGTTCCGCCCCCCAGTGGGCGCTAGAGCCTTCCAAGTGGGCGATACCGAGTCTAGAGAAAAATGGGGGTGTTAGAGATTCAGGGGGGCGGTCATGGCGTGCCTATCTACTTAGGAACTAATCTAATGAAAATAGTTGATCTCCTCTGCACTGCCCGGTCCATGACAAAAACTTTACCTTTACATGGATATCTATAAAGACAAACTTAGATCTGAGGGGCGGAGGGATTCAATTTATTTTACTAATGACAAAAAAATCGTAAAGGGGCTAAAATCGCGGAAATAAATTTTTATCATATCAGGCTAAAAACATTGCAGCTGCAATTCTTTAATGAATGTCAAAATATCCCAGAGGAACACCGAAAATCACTATGATGCGCATTAAAAATCATTATGAATTTAAAAATTGTGTACTACAAAATTCGCTATAATTGGCTGGCTAAACATTTTAAAAAGAATTATTTTATTAACCTGTATTTTAAAAAAATCTGAAGTATGGCGACAAATGCCTGAACAAAGATGTATAAGCGAACCGATATCAATTCAAGAAATTTGTTTATTCGTGGTGAAAGTGATAAAAATCATTATATCTATAAATTTGTTTAAAAGCAAATTTATTTAAACTTAAATAGGGAAAAATTTTATGCTTCAAAATACTTTAATCGAAAAAGAAATACCGGGAATACAGCATTAAAATAAAATATGGATATAGGCACTCTCCCTACAAATCAGTCGTTACCAATGTGTTTAATTTGCCAATAAGTTTTTTCAAATGACGGCATGAAGTAGGTTAAGTAAGTGAAGTAGGCCTAAATGAAGGCTAGGTTACAAGATTATTTCAATAAATGCGTGCTGATAGAAATGACAAAAATATGTCCTATTTTATTTTCTTCTATCTTAATTACAAGAAGAAAGTATTACATTCCTGAAAATTTCCGAATTCCGCTTTTTGATTAATTTAACAAGTTTTAGGAGTTAGAGAATCCAAAAAATATGTTTTTACAAAATGTATGTCTATGAGTCTGTGTTTTCTGCCTGTATGTGACATAAATGTTGTGGGCGCTCTATCTCAATCGCTAACGTAATGAATTCAATAAAAATGTATATTCTGGTAGTCTATGATATGAATTGATGTTGATTAATTTTTGGTGTAAATCGCTAAAAAGGTGGCGCTGCTATACGACCTTTTTCACGATTTCCACAACAGCTTTATCTCAAGAACTACGGTACAGATTTTTACTAAACTTCAGATTCTGTTAGTCCTTAAAATGAATGGATGCTGTTTACATTTTGTTGAAAATTTCTCAACAGGTAGCGCTGCTATGCTGCCTTTTTCACGATTCCTGCAACATCTCTATATCAAGAACTAATTTTCTCCAAACTTCGGATTTGGTTAGTTCTTGACATTGACATTTATGCATAAACATACCGAATTCAATTTTAGATCCTATCGCAAATGAAGATACAGCAGTATCATCATATTTGGAGGAGGAAATTATGGAACTCGCGGCAAATGAGAGCTAAAAGTAAAATTCAGAAATGGATACCAAGAATTCTAACTTCAAAAGCCACCTAGATTGTGAGTGTAAGTACATAAATTTTTAATTACTTTTCCTTCATCAGATTTCGCTGAGAGTGGGTTCCGTGCAGTAGCTAATTTACTGTCTAAGAAAAGGAATAGACATTTTTGAACCTGACAATTTGTGACCGATGTTAAAGGAATTAGAATCCGAAATGAACAAATTGTTAAAACTCCATCAACCTCAACCATTTCGTTATTTTTTTAAGATTCTTATTGGTTTTGTGTTTACTTTTTATTTTTAATAAACAATTTTTTACTAGATTTGATGGTCCTTTTTATTAACTTCTACTTTATGATTCTTAATAGATAAATGCAGAGATAAAATACAGATAATATGCAACAATATTTTAACATTTTCTATAATAAACTATTATGGAAGAGTTTGATATTTTTTTCTCTTCTAAAGGGGGTGGTGATCCAGAAAAGGTTGGGAATCCATGTCCTAGGACTTTTGGCTGTGGGGTTATTGAAGTCAAAAGTGTACCGCGACCAACCGGCATCGCTAGCAGCATTGAAAGATACTATCCGCCAAAATATGTCTGCCATAACGCAAGAAATGCTGGTCTATGCTGTGAACGGCGACTGCCTCGTCTCACAGCTGTAGTTCTGAATGATGGCCAGCACATTGAACAGTTACTGTAGTACTAAATAACAGTAATTAATCTGAATTGTAAGTTTGGAACATTTTTATCATTTGTAAATCATCTTTTGGTGCATTAAATCACTATAGCGCCATCTGTTGGTTGCCGACAGAACTATTTTTTTGTTGCCACACAAAACCCGGGTTTTTTTTCATCCGTTCTGTGCAAACCGTATCTTTGTATATTGATTCGTTTTTGAACTATTCAATTTTTAACTTCGTCCTTTTGGATCATCCGATATTTTATTTTATTGTCGTAATATGTTTTGTCTGCAAATCCAGCTGATACTTGGGAATTTAAATACGTATATTTTAAATTTGTAATGACTATTTTATTGTTATCTGTTATATTTTAAGGTAACGGAAAGCGTATCCTGAGTGCAATGTTTCTAAAAAATTATGAATGGCATTAAAAATGAATTTTTTCACATATTCATTTCTGTATTATCTACAACTTAAAACCAGAAACAGGTAAGATTTTATTTTATTTTTTATTTTGAAATCTAAAAATGCAATATATATATATATATATATATATATATATATTAGAGATGGGCAATATCGTTCCTTTTAAGGAACCGTTCCAGCCGGAACCGTTCACCAAAAGGAACGAGTTCTTTAGACTCGGTCCTATTAGAATCGTTCCGAAAAAAAGGAACGAGTTCTTTTGACTCGTTCCTTTTGGAATCGTTCCGAAAAAAGGAACGATTCCGACAAAGGAACGATTTTGAGAAAAAGGAACGATTTCAAGAAAAAAAGGAACGAATCCGTAAAAAAAGGAACGATTCCGACAAAGGAACGGTTTTGAGAAAAAGGAACGAATTCGAAAAAAAAGGACGATTTCAAAAAAAAGGAACGATTCCGACAAAGGAACGATTTTGAGAAAAAGGAACGAATTCGAGAAAAAAGGACGATTTCAAGAAAAAAGGAACGAATCCGATAAAAATGGAACGAATCCGCGAAAAAAAGGAACGACTTCGAGATAAAAAGGAAGGAATCCGGTAAAATAGGATGGATTTTTTAAAAAAAGGTTCCAAGGGAAAAAAACACGTCCGAAACTATTTTACGAAAAAAGGGAACGAATCCGGAAACAGGGATAACAGATCTCGGAGCGACATGCAATCCCTAATATTTATTATTTATAACTAACTTATTTTCTTACGTATTCATTTTTTTCATATCATTTCTTATCGTTTGCTTTAATTTTTAAATATTTTGGACAGTTCATTTTGTTTTTAAGAGTTCATTTTATTCATCTGTGTGCGCTATTAATTAGCATAGTTATTTCTAATCCCCATAATATAAGTATTCCCTGACTTTATGATTTATTGTATTAAGCATAATTCCTCTTGAAATTTTGCATTTGGTTGACCTTTCATTTATCACTATAGTTTATCCATGAAATTTTACTGTAGCTTTGGTTTTGGTCATCAGGCTGTTGCGGCGGTCTATTAGATTTTCAATGTAATCATTGCTTTCCCCTCCAAAATCTGTCGTCAAATGACCCTCTATTTATTTTATTATTTTTGCGTAGGAAATTTCTTTATTGATCTAATATTTGATATCGGGGTCTATGATTTGTTTCCTCTTCAAAATTTATCCTAACGTAATCTTTAACTTATATATCGGCCTTCGTAACCGGCCGTTTTCCAAGTTGGTCCATTTCAGTACGATTCCTCAGGAATTGGGAATTTCGGAGTCTGCCCATTTCGAGAAAATTCCTAGAAGTCCATCTATTTAGGAATTAAGGGTGTATTTGAAAAAAATATTTTTCCACATTCAACAGCTCGAAAATATCCGATAGAGTTTCAGACACATTTTTAACCCTTCCCGGCACACTGTGCCCGGTCTGGGATACCTAATTTTAATTCCAAACTTGCAAACGGCACCAATAACATTTTAGTAAAATTTTGCTTTTGCAACAAAGGTTTAAATTAAGGAATTCAAAATATCTAAAAAAAATCGTTTGTCAATTCCGGTGTCAGTCAACATTTTCTTATTTTACTAACAGATTTTGCCCGTGCCGGAAAGGGTTAAAGGTAGATACGTGAAACTTGCTGAGGTGATTTTTAAAGAGATGTATAAGAAGCCGTGTGATTTCTTTTTTTTTTTCGCTCAATTCGTTAGAATTTGATTTATAAACAATTTTTTTCTCAGTATGACCATTTTTTTCGTTCGCAGATCTCCCTCTTCAGGAAATTCAGTTCAAAACGCCAACTTTGACAACAATTTTTTTGCAATTGTAAAAAAAAAAAAAAGGACAAGGACGGCGCATTGTGTACTTTCTAAGAAAGAGAATTGCCAGTTTGAAACGTTGGAGAACAAAAATGAATTTAAGAATAAATCAGACAATAAGCAGTTTGGATTGGAATACACCCTTAACCCCTTCGTAACGGGAGTATTTTATGAAATTTTTAAAGTATTGTCATCTTTTTTTTAAAAACAGAAATTTGTGCCTTATGAAATCGAGAAAATGCTCCGATTAAATAAAGCTACTTTTGCAGTAAAATTTTACTGGTGGAAATAAACAAGGATTCTTAGGCTTTTTTGTGGCACGTATACGTGTCGCTCGTCCTCAAGGGTTAAGGCTAAATATGAATAGAATCTTTTACATAATCAAATTCAATATTTATCGATTTGGAGAGACATAATTGGTTAAATGGAGTGCATATGACAGCCTTAGTATGTATATAACAGTGTGCTTCCTAACTGAATCATCAATGCGGAGCCGAAACCTAAATGCCTACACCTAAAATTATAAAATTTTAGCTGTTACTACCTACTATAATATAAAAATCCATTAAAGAAATAGTTTCTGAAATTCAAAGCTTAGTGAGCTGAAAATGGGATTGTAAGTTTCTGAAAAAGGATACAAATGAAAATCCAGGATATTTAAATTTAGAAATTGCACATAATTAAAACTGTGGTTTTATGTAGTAAGAAAGGAAATTATAAGTATTTAGTTGAATAACGTAACTAATTTTCTTCAATTATATATTTTAAGACAAATAAGTTTTGAAATACATAAAATAAGTAAAAAAATAAAAACTACAAAATACAATGTTGTTCAAAAGAATTTTATTTCAAAAATAGGAGCACACAAAATTTGCTGATTTAGTGAAATCATAAAATGATACGTTGCAATAACAGCAAGGCTAAAATGGTAGTACAACAAACAATTCAACATTATTTTTTTTATAGTAAAGAAATTTAACATATATAATATATAGCTGTCATGAATAGTAAATTACTTCTAAAATTTTCATTTATTGACGGTAATTAAAATATTTTAGAAACAACCAAATTTCTTTAATAATTTTTGTTTATGAAGTTAGGTTACATAAGCTAAAACATTTAACAACGTTTAAACACGTAAATATGTACAGTATCATGACATGAAAAAAAAAAAAAAATCCCACAATGGCCGTTTCGAGGATTGTGTGGATCCCCTTCCTCAGTGCGTAAAAAATAAGATAAAATAAAAGATTAAAATGGATTCAAAGAGCACCTCGGTTATAGCCCCGAGTAAAACTCTGAAAACCCCTGATCCCGAAAAACTCAAGACTATAACAGATGTTAGGGGGCTACTTCAGTCAAATGGGTTCACTCAAAGGAAGGTCAAATGGACCCGTTTGCTAATGCTAATCCTGTGCAAGAAATTTATAAAGATATCTCAGCTGTATTTTAATATTTTTATTTTATTTTTTATTTTTTGCATTGGATAGCTGAGATCGATCTGTATTCAAGTCGTTGTTTGCTTTTTCGATTATATTTACAGATATTTTTTATGCGGGACTTTCATTTTCAGAACCGGTTTAGAAAGGGAAAGCACCCTTATAAAAATATCTGCAATCAAAATTGAAAAAATAAAAAACGGCCTGCATTTTGATCCATCTCAGCTATCCAATGAAAAAAAAAATCATTTAAAAATATTGAAATGCAACCGAGTTATCTTTATAAATTTTTTCCATAGGATTAGCATTAGTAAGCGGGTCTTTTCATTTGACAAAAGTAGCCCCTTAACGGGGCTAAAAAACATCGTTCTATTTTAATCCTTTAATTTTTTTTCCATACTTAAAATGGAGTTCCAAGAATCCTCTAAATGGACGTATGTGACTTTTGTATCATGGTATTATACTTATTTATGCGTTTAAACGTTGCTAAAAATTTTAGCTTGTGTATTGAAATTCACACAAAGTGATTGTTTTATGTGCTTGTTACGCTAAGGTTTTATCTGAGAAATTTGCTATAACCGAAATATTTTTCAAATAACTAGAAATGATCCAAAAAAATTTTGGAAACTTAAACATTTAATAATTTTAATGTTATACAATCATTTTCTGCTCTAATGATTTTGTTAATACATAATAAGTATTATTGAGACATGTGGAGAAAAAATAAGAATGTTAGGAATTATAATACGTAAAAATAAAAATATATGCTAAATTAGCAGATATTTGTAATAATAGAATTTTAATGCAATAGTGGGAAAAAAACCTAAATTAAAGTAGTTTAAAACACAAAAATGATACAAAATGCAACTACAATAATTTTTTCCCGAAATGTTTTAGAATATGTCAGGGCTTAATTTGCGCCGGAGCTCAGGTACGTCTCTGTTTTTAAAAAATATTTAAGTATTGGTTGGAATTCACCAGATCTCATAAATGTAGGGCTCCGGAGCCCAGTTCAATAGAGCTTTTTTTGTATCGTGGATACTGCCCATTTTTTAACTCTGCACATTTCACTCTCTTTTCTGTCATTTTCATTTGCAAGTGGATCTAACTGTCATGTATTATTATTCTGATAGAAAGAAATCGAGCAGTGTTTCCTCTTTTTTTTTTAATAAAAGCATCGAATTTTTCCGATAGCGGTGTCAATTTTTTTATTTTGTTTTTTAGTTTTTGGACTCGTTACAAAAGATTGATAAGCGGAAGGAATCGATTATAGTTTAAGATATGCACATTTTAAAGAAAATCGAAAAATGTTGTTCCATTCTACAGCATATAAATATTAATTTCAGTGAATTTCAAGCATTTTTTATAAACATGCATAGCTATGTGACTAATTTTGTGTGTGTGTGTGTGTGTTAATGCTATTTCTGAATCATAAATCTTACCATATTTAATACCAGAATTCTGCGATTAATTACATTAAAATTAGAAAATACTTCTATCGGAAGAAGTAATAAGTAAAAAGTGGAATAGTTGACAAATAAATATATGCTGATAAATATATTTAAAATTTTTATTTTGCTAAAAAAGAAAAATGCTTTTGCAAATAATATATGAAATCTAAATATGCAGATTGGAGTCAATATGGGGAGGGGGGAACGCTACAATTGTTAGTATTGCAGATTATTAGGATTCCGGTAATTTTTACTTTCTCATCATATGTGGTATATGGTAAGTCTTGCAATGGTTTTGAAAATCGAAAAAAGAAATTGACGGATAGTGAAGATTACGAAAAACATAATTTTAGAAAAAAAAACATGCCGTCTGTCTGTAAATATTCCGAACAAATTGAGATAGAGACTTAAATTTGCTATGTACTTAATATGAAGTAACCTCGATTATCCGGAAGTGTTTCTATTGGACTCTCAAAATATTCGTTCAGATGACAGATATTATTGAGATATTCGTAATCATATTTTCCAAATTCTACGACTTTTCACGACCCTGTATTTCATTGAAATTTCAATTCAAAGATTTATTTTAATTGGAAATGAAGCACTTAATCCAATGCAGTAAATTGTTAGTATAATTATTTATTTAATCCGTCTGTCTGTGCGCGTGTCTGTCCGTCTGTCTGTAAATACTCTATCTCTCGAACAAATTGAGATAGATACTTAAAATTTTGTGTATATTTAATATGTAGTAATGAGAAGAAGCCTATTGAATATCAGTAAACTCCATTATCCGGAACTATTTTTTAGGACTCTTAAAATATTCGTTCTGATGAAAATTTATAGAAATTTTCGAATTTTTTTATCTTAAAGAGTGGGTGAAAAATACAATGAAAAACATAAATTTTGTATAAAGATTAAAGTCACTCGGATAATTATTTGCCGTAAATTGTATTAATATTTTCCACATTCTTCGATTTTTCCTGATCATTCATTTCATTCAAATTTCAATTCAAAGGCATATTTTAATTGAAAATGAGACACTTAAACCAACGCAGTAAACTGTTAGTTAACATAACTATAATTTTTGGAGTTATTAGGATGCTTCTTTTACCCAATTCGGTATTATCCCGTCGATCAGAAAACTATTTCCAAACTGTAAGATTAAATGCCAATAATGACTTCATAAATGTCACATTCACTTGACATTAAACACGTTACATGTGTTTGTTACGCCATCAAGTGATTTTTAATTTCATATTTTATGTGTGGTACTATTAATCTTTTACTAATTTATTTGTTATTTCGTTATTTAAAGTAAAAATTATTCTAATTTGCATAATTTAATAATAGCTTGTCGATTATATGTCGAAATGGGTCGACGAGATAAACAATTATAGTGTCCGTAATTCCGTAATGGAGCATTACGAAGCATTGGAAAAATTAAATATACTTTAAATTTTATTTTGGAATTGTGATGCACTTGAAAAACATACATAAACGTTTTATAACTTTAAACATGCTTATAGTAAAGAAAAAAAAAACTGAGGAAAGTTATTTTTTAATTGAAGTGGATTGTGGCATTTAAATGGAGAGTGGTGTAATAAAATCACTTTAAACTGTATTTATAATACTCGAATAGATATAAAAACTTAATCAGAATACACTAGCGATAATAAAGCACAATTAAAACAAGAAATTATAAAATCGAAATTTTCGTTTTTTTCGCCGAATAAAGAGCCGGCGGAATCGTTTTAAATTCTCTAACGGACCGGGCTGGCAGATTTAGAATAGTTTTTTCAACGGGCCGGGCCGACAAACAACATAAACGGGCCGGGACCGCCAAAAAAATTAAACGGCCCAGACGGGCCGGGCCGATTAAAAAAATTTTCGGGCCTATCGGCCCGTTCTGAAGATTTGAGCTGGAACGATAAAATATGAGCTATTTTATATGGTTTTAACGAGAATAAGTATAAATGTACGTCACGAGCCATACTAGTTTGACAGCATCAATATAAAAATGTACAATGTAGAGATCAGCATCGGAGAATTACATTGTGTGCAACTCGTTTTAATATTTTTTTTAGCTGACTCATGCCGGTCCGAGATCAAGCTCGCATTATTTTTCTACATATAGACTGGCCGGACCGGAATTACACTTAATTGTTCTCAAGATCTGTAGATCAGAAAACATGATTTGTAAAATTATTAACACCGATAAAGAACTTATGTTAGCTTTATCTTCGGATATATACTTCTTGATGGTTTTTAAATTAATTTCTGATTAATTTTAAATTGTAAAAGTATAAAAGTGATAAGCTTAATTATTGAAGGGATTTGGAATCGAATAGCGTTTTTTATTTTTGGTAAATATGACCTTTGTATGACCTTTTTGTATGACCTTTTGAGTCTGACTTGTATGACCTTTTTGAGATGTAATAGTTTCTCAAATGATTGCTGATTTTTCTCCCTTCCCATGCTATCGCTTCCGGAAATTCTATTCAAATCGCAGTGACATATGATTATGACAGTATTTTATTTACTTGTAGTATTCTTAAATTGCTTGTATCAAAAAATAGATAACGCCCCTCGATTATATAGTTTTTGAATAAAGATACCTGCTAATCTTATGCATTTCTGAGAAAAAAGTGAATTTAGAAATGTATCAGAAAGAAGCTTCTTTGAATTTAAGAATGAATTGGGATTTAAAACCTTTAATAAAATGATATATAAATACTTTTATAAATTTTCTTTTATCAAACATCTTCAAAAGTAACGACGTTTTTAGCTTTCTTTCTTTTTTCTTTTATTCTAAGCCATATTAAATTTTTAATGAATCTTTATTCGAATGTTGATAGCCTAAGAGTCTAAGTAATCATTAATGTTGTTAATGTGTATTTCCTGTAAAATGTATTGTAAAATCATTCCATAGATATGTATGCAGTATTCTTTAAAAAAATCTTAATTATATGATAAAAATCTGATTTTTTTTTTTTTTTTTTTTTTTTTTTTTTAGAAATTGTAGAAATTGTAATGGGCCAAAACGGGCCGGGCCTATTTTCACTGATTTCTGTACGGGCCGGGCTGGGCCTAAAATATAAAAATTTAAACGGGCCGGACCCAGGCCGAACTTTTGAGCTTTACAACGGACCGGGCCGAAATAAATTACCTACGGGCCTGAAAATTCCGGCCCGTGCAGACCTCTAGATATAATGCACAGTTGTAGTTTATTAAACGTTTATCCCCTCCTACAACTTTAATTTCTTTTCTCTTTCTTTCGTTTTTCTTCGTCTCCCTCCCCCCCCCCCCCCCCCCCGATTTTTTTTTCATGCACATTTGAAGGATATTTGGGCAATACACTTTGCTTTAATAAATCAAAATATATCTTATTTTAAAATAAAATCGGTCCTTTTCGGAATGGTTTCATTTCGGAACTAGTCCGAGGAATCGTTCCTTTTCGGAATGGTTTCATTCCGGAACTAGTCCGAGGAATCGTTCCTTTTCGGAAAGAGTCCGATCAATCGTTCCTTTTCGGAATGGTTTCATTTCGGAACTAGTCCGCGGAATCGTTCCTTTTCGGAACGAGTGCGAGGAATCGTCCCTTTTTGGAATGATTTCATTTCGGAACTAGTCCGAGGAATCGTTCCTTTTTGGAATGGTTTCATTTCGGAACTAGTCCGAGGAATCATTCCTTTTCGGAACGAGTCCGATCAATCGTTCCTTTTCGGAAGGGTTTCATTTCAGAACTAGTCCGAAAAATCGTTCCTTTTCGGAACGAGTGCGAGGAATCGTTCCTTTTCGGAATGGTTTCATTTCGGAACTAGTCCGAGGAATCGTTCCTTTTCGGAACGAGTCCGATCAATCGTTCCTTTTCGGAATGGTTTCATTTCGGAACTAGTCCGAGGAACCGTTCCTTTTCGGAACGAGTCCGAGGAACCGTTCCATTTCGGAATCGTTCCGAAAAGGAACGAATCCTTTTTACAGACAGGAACCGTTCGTTCAGTTCCACCACCGGAACCGTTCCTTTGGAATCGTTCCTCATCAAATGACACATCTCTAATATATATATATATTAGTTTTTAATTATTAAATACATTTTCTAATTTAATCAAGAAATTTTACAATTATTCTGGTTTTAGTATAAAGGTAACACTATTATGTATTTATTTTCACCAAATTTCCCTCTTTATATGCATGTTTTCATATTTTAAAGCAAGACGTGTTACTTTTTTTTCTTATTACCACATATATTTTTTAACTTAGCATTTAAAAATTTATTTATGATTTTAGAATGTGTATTTACCTTATATATATATATATTACAAATTGTAAATTTTGTTCGCCAAAACTAACCTTTATACTATCTTAATTTTCTTATAATAATATTCCGTACTTACTTTAAATTATTAAATTCAAATCTTGTTTCTAGATCTAATCTGTTAAACTTTATGCAGACGATATAAATTCTTAATTTGCCTTAAAAACATTATTCCAGTATGCGTAAATTTAAAAAGAGGGCCCTAAATTAAAAATATTCTTAATTAAACTTTATTTCATAATATTCCAAATAATTTTCATTTCTATGTTTTTATCAACCTTTTTTAAGAAGATCTTATTAAATTTATTCCAAAACCATACTTTTCAAAAATATCATTATTTTATTTCATCTATTTATTTATTTTTCCTCCGTCAACCTTTGTTAGTGTGTGCATATCAATAAATTCATTTCTTTTCTTTTTCGCTTAAAATTAATCATCTATAAAAATCATCTGCCTCAGAAATTCTGAGTCGATTATAAATTGGTTAAATAATATTTTTTTTTAAATAAAATTATCGTCTGAATGATGTGTTTAATCTCGAAGCTGGACAAGAATTCTGTTTACATAAAAGAATGATGGTTTGAGGTTACAGAATGTTCTAGAATTTTCTTTTAGTTTTAAAAGAGGAAGCTCGAGAGGTGGTAAAAATAAGGAAGATGAGAAGAAGGATTCTTGGGTGCGCTCTTGCATGAGTGAGTACGACTTGATGTAGTAAAGCATGGAATATTTTTCGGATGTTTCGGTAAAATATCGTCTGCAACAGGAGCTTTTCCCTAGATTATAGCTACCGTTTAATAAAATGAACTTGCAGCAGCCAAGGAGTGTTTATTTTGACCTTCTACATTTATTTTTTTTTCTCGCTGGCCATGACTTCTGTGCGGAGAAAGGAAAACCTGGCGATGATGTTTCTGCCCCTCTAACTTTAAATCGTCACATATGCATTTGATATGTGATATTTATGCTCAATTTAAGTAAATATGAGCTTTATATTTAAATGAAGTTTCATTTTTTTACCTGCAAAAATGATACATCTATTAACTAACTGTTTTCAAACTTGGATAAAGTGTCTCATTTCTAAATCAAATATATTTTCGAATTGAAATTTAAATGAAATACAGATCATGAAAAATTGAAGAGTGTGGAATATAGCATTATATATATCTCATCAATCTACTATATGATGAATTTCATACGTTATGTAAAATTTATATTTACAGTCACTCCTTAAAATAAAAAAAATGGAAAACTCTACATACATTTATCAGAATGAATATTTCGAGAGTCCGAAAAAATAGTTCCGGATTATCAAGGTTACAAATATTTAACACTATTATTTCCATTATTACGTACTAAGTACACATCAAATTTTAAGTCCGACAGTATGTAACAGACATACATACATACACAGAGACAGAATGATGGCTTATATTTGTTTTTTCTAAAACTACGTTTTTCAGAATTTCTAGTGTCTGAAACGTGTATATCCGTTGTATATATTTTTTCGATTTTCAAAACGATTGCAAGACTTTTCCTATACTACGTATGATGGGTAAGCAAAAACAAAAATCTGAGTGATATTTCGCTGTATTCCAAAATAGTAAAATTGTTTTAATTTTTTCTTCTTTATGATTACAAAGTTGAATGTAACATTGCGGTTCTACACATTAATGTATCTTAATGGATGAATGTGCTAACACAAAATATTCAAGTAATCCTGTGTATAATAGGATTAATACATTGTGTTGTATTTGAAACACATTTGGTAAATATGCGAAGAATATAAATTTAAATCTGTTAATAAATAATTTTAAACATTGCATATACATACTTAAAAACAAATACATATAAAATTGTAAAGCGTATTTAAATTCATAGGAGATATAAATTACCGTTTTCAAATAGAAAGAACTAATGGTGAAAATGTTAAATCTAAATCTGTCTTATTGTAATCCGCTTTTCGAAGTGAAATCTATTTAAACTCATTAGTTTTGCTTAAAGCTTGTTTGTATTTTTAGATTTTTAGAGATTACAGCATTTATTCTGTAATCTCTTATAGAAAATACTAGCTGACCTGCCCGGCGTTGCCCGGGTCCGTATTAACAATATTAAACGAACTTGAAATTTGTGTGATTTTATCATTAACTGGAAGCATGCAGAAATGCATTGTCTGAAATACGTCGCAGCTGACTTGGTGAAAAATCGGTTTTAAAAACAACAACTAATATTAGCTCTAAAAATACTTGAAATTTGTATGATTTTATCATCAACTGGAAGCATGCAGAAATGCATTGTCTGAAATACGTCGCAGCTGACTTGGTGAAAAATCGGTTTTAAAAACAACAACTAATATTAAGCTCTAAAAATACTTGAAATTTGTATGATTTTATCATCAACTGGAAGCATGCAGAAATGCATTGTCTGAAATACGTCACAGCTGACTTTGTGAAAAATCGGTTTTAAAAACAACAACTAATATTAAGCTCTAAAAATACTTTAAATGAGCAATGAGAAACACGGGAGGGAACATGCATCCAACGATTGCATTAGTTTCGTGTTAAAGTGTTGATATTTACCCGTAAAAATCACTGTTAAATCACGTAATTAATTATTTTTTTCGCATAGAAATCCCAAGTGAAATATTTTAAATTTCAAACTAATTATATCACTCTTAAATCCCACTATACCGTGAATGAAATCGTTACGCGATGATAAAAGATTGGTATATCGTATTATAATTTCAGAGCCATTTAACAAAAGTGTATATTTTTAATCAAAGCACGCGTAATGTTGACTCTGTGGACAAATTCCTAACAGTAAACTTTTGTACCATAATCATAATATGTCTGTAACCTAACTGCGACTTAACAGTACCCTACCGTAACTTAAATATAACATAAATGTAACCAAGCCGTCACTTTGAAATATCAATATAGAAGCATCATTTAAGATTTTGCTTGAAAAGTTAACATTCTTTCGTTAATGTCTTAAAATCGTCTGCACTCTGAAATCTAGATTTTAGATGAATATTTGTTATTTAAGTTTTTGCGCATGATTTTAAAAGAATGTTTTCATAAATATATTTTATATATTGACATAGAGTTATTAATATGTTGTTAAATCATAAACATTTTTTCATCTACGTTATAAAGTATTAAAAAGTTCTGAAAAAAAAAGAAAACTTTTAGTAATACAATTTTTAGTTCAAATCAAATGTTTTCAATATTTTATTTAATTTTATTATTTCGAATTTATCAATTTCAATTATTTTAAAAGCAAACATTTTTTAAAAATAAACAATATAATAGAAAAAAGACCATTTTAAAAAATTACTAATTCTTCGTAAAATATGCTTCAGCTGTAATTCATTTCTTTCAATTTGTCTTATTAATACAAAATCCCTTCCATCTGCTTTTGTTTGGGACATTAAAATTTGAGCGATAAATTGTTTAATATTGCAACCCTTTTTTCGGTTTACTTCACCACCACCTATCTTTTTCCTCCATGGTTTACAACCGCTGTGATAAAAAATCATCATTTAAACTGACAGTTTGCCAGTCTATGAATTTTAAAGGTCTGTTTCGGCTTTTTTAATTATTTATGCGAAAATTTTAAGCAACCAACCAACCATAACTAAATGAAGGGAAAAAAAGAAGAAAAAAGGCGATTTTTTTATGAGAGTGATCTTTGGAATTTAATTAATTACTCAGTTAATAAATAGAATTTCGAAATTCTGAAGCTCAGATGCATCAGGAGAGATTTGTGGCTACTCTCAAAAAAATTTTGAGCTTCGTACATGCTGTAGATTTTGCTAGCCATCGCAGACACACACACAGACAGAGCGTTTTGCTCTTTTATTAATATAGATATTCACATAAACTAGCATAGTGTAACAAGAATCTACTTCTAATAATATATTTAAAATATCCATAGACAAACATTCTATTAACCATTAAATGCGCTGTTAATTGTTATCCAACATTGACTGCCACTAATTTTCCCGTTTAGGCCACTTCAGTCACCGGTGACGGACAGTGTAAAATATGATATAAACTAAAAAAAACTGTATCATTTTAGGTACAATTATAATGAAACTATAATTCTGTAGCAAAGTAAATTTTAAATTACTTTTCAGTAATTATTTAAAATATTGTAATTTATATATACATATACAGTCGAGTCTCTATATAACGAAATTCACCGTTCCAGTAAAAAATTCGTTATATAGAGAAATTCGATGTATAGAGAATGATGTTAAAAATCGTATTTAACGTGTGAAATTTGAACAAATATTATTTTTGATCTTTTGAATTAATAATTTGAAATGTTTAAAAGAAAATATTAATTTAACATTTTATTTCTTAATTATTTAAGCTGTTTCAAAAAAGAGAAGAGACATTTATTTGAAAGCTTAATGAAAATCAAATAAGGAAAATTTGCATTAATTTCAGACGAAGAAATGTGTGATTTTTTGTTGTTTTGATTTTAAAATTGTTACGCTCTAAAAAATAAGTGCTCCAATTTTAGCAAGGAATGAAAAATTGTAGTTAACATTTTCCTCTTTTGAAAGTTTCTCTTATGTTCCTCTCATTGATTCCTCTCTTACATGTGCATCAATCATATTGACTCTGTTTTGAGAAGGATGTGGAAAGGTGTATGGGAGATGGGATGAATTCGTTGGATTTAAAGAACAAGGAGGGAAGTAACATAAAAAAAAATAAAAAATCTCAGCACTGACGATAAATCAGAAATAAGTGATGGAAAATTGATTCCATATGATTTCGAGGCCTTTTAAAACTGAGTAAATTAAGACCAATTTATGAAAAAATTCGTTATATGGAGATCGATATTTCGCTATATAGAGACTGTTTTTAATGTAATCATGCGAAAAGGGAACCGTTCCTTCTAAAAATTCGTTATATAGAGAAATTCGATGTATGGAGTTTCGTTATAGAGAGACTCGACTGTATTTAGTTTTATACCATATTTTAGACTATCAGTCACCGATGCGAGGCTAAGAGGGAAAGTTCCGTGTCAGTCCCCGATAATTGATTAGGCGGAAATTGATTAAAGGGAAAGTTCCGTGTCAGTTACCGGTGACTGACGTGACACTAAACGTGTTAAAAGTATTTTTAATAACCGAGGGTATTAAAAACGCAGGTAACGGAACACTGTAAAAAATGTCAGATGTTTCTGATTACATAAAAATTTACTGTAATCAAAAACGAAAATATACAGTGACCTCTTCTAACTCACCTAAGGTTTCGAAAACCGTTCCTTTACCTTTAAAAATACCATAAAACTATTTGTTTTCGAAATTTATAAAAGAATTTTTAAAAATTAATTTTTATTAGCTGCCCGTCCTTTTCGGAAACGTTTCTAAGTAGCTTTAATAGCACAATAATCACTTTTCTCAAATCAAAATATCACTTTTTCAGATGCTACCGATTCATACGAAAGTATTTTGATATTCAGAGAACATGTTTAATAGAGAAACATACAATTTTAACAGTATGAAAATTAACGTTATTTTGCTACAATTGCATGCAAAAAATCAGTTATGCTGCTGAAAATGTTTACTTGAAAAATGGTAGAGTCCGAAAAAGTGATATTTTGATTTGAGAAACGTGATTTTTGTACTGTAAAAGCTACTTAGAAACGTTTCCGAAAAGGACAGGCAGCTAATAAAAATTAATTTTTATAAATTCTTCTTTAAATTTCGAAAACAACAAGTTTTATGGGATTTTTAAGGGTATCGTTTTTAATTACAATACATTTTTATATATTCAGAAACATCTGAAATTTTTTATAGTGAAGGAATCTGGAAGGTAAAATATTTAGAAATAATTCTCAAAAGACATCATAAACTTTTAAAATGAATATAAATTTTATGAAATTTTTTTTTGTTTCATATGGAGTAAGTTCAGGTGTATAAAAATACCAGATAATATGGAACACTTTAAGATTTGGAAGCCCTGTAACATAGTGGTCAGCACGCCTATCTGCCATATAACTTTCGGCTCCCGGCTGGGCAAGGATGACTCAGCCTATTTTTCTATTCGAGGTCGATAAAATGAATATCAAACTTACTTGCGAACTAAACGCCTAATGTCAAGCACAAAATACCCGCAGCAGTTGCTATTAATCCTATGAGGCATTATACGCATTTCGGTTTCGATACCAATTGTTTGATCGACATAGTGAAATAAAATCTTCTAATCTTGAAATCTTCTAATTTTTTTCAGTTTTTGTACGTAAATTTTTATTAAATTCGTATTAATTATAAAATCTCATTTTAAGTGATGTTAAAAATGTTCAGTATTAAGTGGAATGCTTATTTTTACATTTCAGTTAGTCAATTCCCCTCTATGCCATGTTACTGAAGATGAAGATGTGTTTTACAAGGTGGTGTTTCAGGAAATATGGAATGTCAGGCAGCCAACTGTTTAAAATTAAATTTCGAGTCTAAAATTTAAAATAAATTTTCAAAATATCTGATGTTTTACCGATGAAGTACTACGGTTTTACTCATAAAAAAACTTTTTGGTTATTTTTTTAACCGTGGATTTTTTTGCAATTTTAATATTCATTAGAAACCCCTTATGCTATATCTTTATTTTAACACAGTTATAACTCGACATACTTACGTCATTTGTTCCGAGACTAGTTACCTAAGTGGAAAACGACGTAAATCGATGTACATTCAGATGAGCAAAAATAATAAGTAATAAAAATCCACCAAAAATATCATGAACATACTCTCTTGTATTTAGGATTCATGTTATAATGATTTAATATTAGTATAAAATATGTGTTTGTAATACAAAAATTTGGAATTATAAATGCTATAACCTACCCATACGTTCAAAATCTTCATATATTTGTTCAACAGTAGTTTGTTTCTTTAATTCGACATGATCGCCGATGGCTAATTCCTGATGACGGGAATTCATTAGTTCAGAAACATCTTCAGAATCCATTTCTTAGTTGCGTTTTCTTTCATTTTCGAAGATTTTATCAATTAAGAGCGATACAGAATTACAATTTTTTGATGTTCTTTGGTCTTTGCAAAGAAAATGGGGAACAATGTTTTCCAAGCGTTTCAATGGCTTTTTGTTACACTTTATCCCATCAATCCTCTATGACTATGACTGTTTTTGAAATGTTAAATTTCTTCCAAAAGTCTTCAAAAATTTAAAATGGCGTCATTATTAAGGAGAAAAATTTCGTTCCAGTCGATGTAAATTGGAGGTGACGTAAATCGAGAAAATGTTAGTCGGGGTATTACTATATTATCTATATTACTCGACTGGTTGCAATTGCTATAAAGGTATAACTTTTTTTAAATATTAAATATTCAAGTTTTAGTTTTTTCTCCCCATTAACTGAATTGTAAATATACAAAGAGATAGTTCAAGTTTCTTCTTTTTAATTTTTTTCTTTACCTCATGTGTTTTATAATGACTTAAAAACTAAAATGTATATGATATTTTATTATACCCGACCTTTCTTGATCATGAAAAAATATATATTCTATAAATATAAAACCACATGGGAATTTATCTATGAGTTTTTAAAATATTAATAATAGTAATAATACGGCTCATGAGTGGCTAGAAAGTTAACTTTTATTCTTATTTTTTTTATTAAAATGCTTCCATTAATTTTAATTTTGAATTTTTTAAAAAATAAATATATTTAAAAATGCTTAAAAAGCCAAGAAAATATTTTATATATACATTAACACATTGAATGTGGGTATTTTTCACAACAATAGTAAGGCATCATCCTAAATTTGTATTTGAATCAAGTGTTCCGAAAATATAACCCCTCATGACTAATAAGCAGAAAAGAAATAAAGATGGTTTATGGTTTATTTAGTGTCGGCCGATTATGTACTTGAGGGATATAGTCCCAGGAATGAGTACCCTTCGTGGGGGTGTTTCCAAGGGAACCTAACCCGTATTTACGCATGGTTCGATGAAAACCACGAAAACTCCTAACGGTTAGGCCGACGGCAGCGATTGGGTTAGAATCCAGCACCTGCCGTCTACCAGTTGAGAAGTCAGAAAAAGAAATAAAAAGAAGTGGTTGTTAGTGTATAGCGATAGATAGAAGAAGCATATGATAATGCCCATATGAAACGATTAGTGAAATTTGCAGCAGTGCCATGGAACGTGCTTTAATCCCTTGCGGGGCGGTGGAATATCTATGAACCCACATAATTTTAATTCCCAAAGGTCACATTGGCACCGGAATTTTGTTAACAAAATTACAGTTTATTCAATGTGTGAAATATAGCTTTTTCTTATTTACAAATAAAGTTGCTTTCAAATTTCGGTGTCAGTCATTAATTTCAATACTTCAGAAATGAATTTGCCCTGTGCCGCAAACTGTTAATGACTGCAGATGGTCCTGGACAGCTATGTATCATTAAAGAAGGGATTTATACTGAGTTTTATCAAGAAAACTCTATGCATTTCGTGATACCATCATCAGAAGACATATGTTTGGTCAAAACATTAGTTTCCAGCTTTAATTAACTATTTTCGACTACGAAGCACTACAACTAGCTCTACAAAGAATTGACTAGACCAAGACCAAATTAACGTACTTTTTTTATCCAGCTTATGAGTTATATTTAATATTTATTGAGAATTAGTAAGGAATAATAAGGAAAAGACGGCAAGTTACTACGCGAAAAATCAAAGTTGACCGTTTTCCAGTAAAATGTCACCGTGGTTATGTTTAGGTTGAAAACATTTTGAACCATTTATACCTAGGTAAAAAGAGTTCGTGCTGATATAAAAGTAAATGGATGCGGTAAAATATTAACGAATTTAACTATTAACTATTTTTTTAGTATGTAATTTTTACAATGCGTTGCCTTACTGTTTTAACCAGATAAATGGTTATTGTGACGTATTGTTTTTTACCAAATGTGAATATTTATTTTAATTTTTTATTGTTTTATTTTAATTTGTATCCTAAAAGATTCTACAAATTATGCAAATTCTTACGATATTATGTTTTACCCTGTATTATTATTATTATTATTATTATTATTTATAAGCGATACAAAAATAACTCTTTTTTATAATTTCTTTTCCTTTATTGTTTTTTTTTTTTTTTTTTTTTTTTTTTTTTTTTTGTTTAAAGGTGTAATACGGTCATCACACTTATAAACGAATTACAATTATTCGACTAATGGTGTTTATATTTTTTAACATTTCATTGATATAAAAGAATATTATACAACCATTTGTGGAAAGTGTAACATATAGCAAGAAATTTCAAGTATAAGGAAATTGAGCACTAATTAAAAAAAAAAATAATAATAATAATGAAGATAGGAAAATAATACATTTTTTATTATTTGAACAAATCACAAAAGAAAATAAAATCAGAAAGAGAAAAGCGACTTTTAGTTTTAGAAAAAAAAAATGTTTACTTAATCTCTGAATTTGCACTGATTGGGAAGGAAAATATGATACATTATCGCAAATAATGAAGAACGAAAACAAGTGATGAATGTTCCAATATGAAGTTCGTGTAACTTGAGTAAGAATGATGATGTAAGTGACAAACAATTTTGTTATTCAATATGATACATTATGTTTTAAAAATGTGTTTCTTTATATTAGTTCTACATGCAATAAAAAAAAGCCGTTTGTTTGCGGAAAGATCCAATCTCAGAAAGTCATATTTGTTTAAGTCACCTTTTTTTAAAAAAAAATATTTGTATTTTCTTATATTACTGACTTTAAGATGCCATTTTGCAAATTTTATTACAGAATATAGAGGTATGAATTGAATAAAAATGTTGATGTAAGTGACAAACAATTTTCTCATTCAGTATGATACATTACGTTTTAAAAATTTGTTACTTTATATTAGTTCTGCATATATTAAAAAAGCTTTATTGTTTCCGAAAGATACAATTTTAGAAAGTCGTATTTGTTGAAGGGGATCCGGGACACAAAAATCTTCAAATTAAAAAAAAAAAAAAAAAACTACTGCATTAATTTTTTTCTGCTTAAAATGACACTTAAATTATGTATCTATCTTAAGTGGAACAGAACTATTAATTTTTTTGTTTTGTTTTCAAAATCTAGCTTTAAAACAGTGTTTACTATAGGAGACGACTTTTTGTGAAAGTGTGTTTTCTACAAGATGAATTTTTCAAAATTTTCTCCTTTGAATGTGTTACAAATCAAGAAAGATAAAAGATAACTGTAACGCACAAATATCATACAGGCATATAAACAATAAATAAAATATATCCAACTGAAGTGAAAAAATAATCCGAGCAAGAAATCGAACCCGGGACCACAGCATTCCAGGCTGTTGCTCTAACCACTGAGCTACTCCGGCCGATGCCTCAGTCTGCAATTTCTCACTAAGAAACCAAGTTGGGGAAAGTCATCCTCCATCATTAAGGTGGATTAGGATGACGGGACAACAATGAATAACATTTACTATTTCTATTCAGACAACGCCTGAAATAATTCAGTGGTTAAAGCAACATCCTGGGTTACTATGGTCCCGGGTTCGATTCCTGGGCCTGGCTATTTCTTTGCTACAAGTGGTTTATTGTACTTATTGATTGTGTGTCATTTTTGTGTACTTTTATGATTGGAATGCAGGCGTTATTTGTGTTTGTATTTTAAAAAATAACTGGTTGAATTTTAGAACATGTCTTTTTTGAATATTTTACTTTAAGTCTGATTCATCAAATATGAAAAAAAATATTTACTTTTGAAAATATGATTTTTTTTTAAAGTTACATCACTTAAAAAAATTGACTGTAATCATTTTTAATTTTTATTTAAATTAATATTTTAAAAAAATGCTGGAACAAAATTAAAATTTTATATGTCTGTTTATTTACATGAAAAACATTTGCATTATACACAAAATATTTCGAGTTATAACGATTTTAAATTACACCTCTTTTTCATAAATTTCAAATTTTAATCTTTTTAAAAAATTTGAGAAGTTTTATCGAATAATTTTGTTTACAAATGATATGTTTTACCATCACTTAAAATTTCAGAATTTTAATTCAGCAAAACTAAAATATTTTATAGTGCGTCCTGTACTCCTGTAAGTCACAATCTAAACTTATACCAAACATATTTATATTTTCTGTTGTTACTGACTTTATGTCATTTTCTAAAATTTATTACAGAATATAACAATTTAGATTTTTTATTCGAAACTATATGGCGCATGCTCTTGTTATAACAGTTTCTTGTGAGATTTTAAAGAGTAATGTTTAACAAAATGTTATGTGTAGAAATAAAGTATAATAAAACATTTTGTGAAATCACTATAAAATGAAAAATAAAGTAGAAAGCGTCTCGAGCTACAGCATTAATAGCTCGTCATCAGCTAAACCAAAACGTGTCCGTAAGGGTAAAGAGTCGAAAACTTCTCGAGTCTGAGTCCTTACGGACACGTGTTGGTTTAGCTAATGACGAGCTGTTAATGTTGTAGCTCGAAACGCGTACTACATTATTTTTCCTTTAATGGTGATTTTACAAAGTGTTTTACTATATTTATGAATTATCGCCAGTGTTTACGGTGTTTTTTTTCACTTTATGTAGAAATATTTAACGTTTTTATATCATAAGGAACTTGGAGACAAATTCTATCTCGTAAGCTTTAAAATACACCGTGAAGGGATTTACACATATTTACTTAATATTTGAATTTACGCTGATTACTAAAGAAAATATGGCAAAATATGAAATAATAAAGAACGAAAACAAGTGATGAATGTTCCAATATCAGGTTTGTATAGTTGAGTAAGAAAGATTATGTAATTAACAACCGATTTTCTCATTCAGCATGATACATTATGTTTTAATAATGTGTTTTTGTGCATTTGTTCTAGATGCAATAAAAAAGGTGTACTGTTTGCTGAAAAATGCTCTCTTAGAAAGTCGTATTTGTTTAAATTTTAAACTAGACTTGTACGAAACATGTTTGTATTTTCTGTTTTCAATGGCTTTAAGGTGCATTTTGAAAACTTTATTACAGAATATGGAAATTAGTATTACTTAAGTAAGAATGATGATGTACGAGACAAATCATTTCGTCATTTAGTATGACACATTATGTTTCAAATATGCGTTACTTTTAATTAGTTCTACATGTAATAAAGATGGTTTATTTTTTCCCGAAAGATGCAGTCTAAGGAAGTCGAATTTATTTTACTCACAAAATAAGCTTTTACCAAACACTTTTGAAATTTCTTTTATTACTGCCTTTGAGATGTCATTTTGCTAATTTAATAACATAATATAGAAATTAGTACAACTTGAGTAAGAATTATGAAGTAAATGACAAACAATTTTGTCATTCATTGTGATACATTATGTTTTAAAAATGTCTTACTTTATATTAGTTCTACATGCAACAAAAAAAAAGTTTATTGTTTCCCGAAAGATGCAATCTTAGAAAGTTGTATTTGTTTAAGTAGCAAAATAATATTTTACCAAGCATATTTGTATTTTCTGTTATTATTGACTTTAAGATGTCATTTTGCATATTTTATTACAGAATATAATAATTTAGATGCGTAATTCAGTATGATACATTATGTGTTAAAAATGTGCTACTTTATATTAGTTCTACATATAATAAAAAAGATGAATGAACCGAATGAATGAACCGAAGAACCGAAAAATGCAATCTTAGAAAATCGTATTTGTTTAAGTCTCAAAATAAATGTTTACCAAACATATCTATATTTGTTGTTATTACTGACAACAAGATGGCATTTTGTAAATTTTATTACAGAATATAATAATTTAGATATTTTTGCTCGTCATTTGTGTGACATTCTCCTCTTATAAAAGTTCCTTGCAATATTTAAAATAATAATGATAAAAAAGTGTTATATGTAGAAATATTTAATTTTTTTCTATTGTAAGAAACTTGAGATATTGTCTATATTTCTTAAGTTTTAAAATATCCCGTGAACTATTTACACAGATTTATTTAATTTTTAAATTTGTGCTGATCGGTAAAGAAAATTTGATACATTAACGCAAATAATGCAGAATGAAATCAAGTAATGAATGCTCAAATATCAGTTTCGTATAAGTTAAGTAAGAAAGATGATGTAAGGGACAAAAGATTTTGCTATTCTGTACGATACATTATGTTTTAAAAATGCGTTACTTTATGTTATTTATACATGTAATAAAAAAAGATTTGTTGTTTCCCTAAAGATGCAGTCTTAGAAAGTCATATTTGTTTAAGTCACAAACTAAGCTTTTACTAATCATATTTGTATTTTATCTTATTAATGACTTAAAATGTAATTTTGCAAATTTTATTACGGAATGGAATAAGTTAGATATTTTTGCTCGCCACTTTAGTCGCATGTTCTTATTATAAAAGCTCCTTGCGAGATAAAAAAAAATTAGTGAATAACAAAATAGTATATGTAGAAACATTTAATTTTTTCATGTTGTAAAAAAACTTGGAGACAAAATCTATCTCTGTTAAGTTTTAACTCGTTTCCTGATTGTGTTTTTACCATTTATGATTTGCCCGTCGCACGTGCGGGTATCCATATTATAATCATGATTTATTATTCTCATCAGTAAATTGTAAGATACATTTTGCATTATTTAATCAGAGCATTTTTCTGATTTAATTAGGCAAAAATTTCTGTTTTGAAAAACCGGTTATAAAATATTAAAAATTCTGTAAAGGGCAGGAAAAATTAGGCATTATTTGGAAGTTTTTATCAAAAATATTGATCAGATAAATAGTTAAAATACATCGTGAACGGCTTTACACAGATAAATTCTAACACGTAAATTCAATAACTTATCAGAATGGATTTTTTTCAAAGATGACTTTTCCTTTTATCTTGATTACGGAATTAAGTATTTTAATGTTATATATATACATTTATATAATGAAAAAATGCAAAATGAAGCCATGAATGTAAAAAAAAGAAGTTTGCTGTAGTCAAAGGTAGTAAAAATTAATCCCAGTAGAGAACTTTAAATTTTTAAAATTTCTATGGGGAAGATTGTTTAATATAAGAAATCATACAAAATATTATCTCATATACAATGCGGTCTGTAAAAAGCGTACTTATTGAAACAAACATATAATATTCCGTAAAAAATGTTTTTATTGGCATACGCTTTATATTATATTTTTTGTCATGCAAATTAAAACGAATATTATTAAATATAAATAATTAAATATGAAAACGAACAAGAATAAACTCATACCTTTGCATATCAATACTTTTGACACCGTTTAGAATTTATATTTTAAATAATTAATGTTCCCATATTATGAAAAAAAAGTTCAAAATTTAAATTTGAAAATGCCAAGTTTAAGCTTGTAAATGACAAAATAAATCAACAAATTATATTAGAGAAAAACATAGAAATGTTTCATGAATTATCACCTTTTCCTTGGCCGAAAGCATTATATATGTAATCTAACTAATAATTATTTGAAGTATTAAGCAATATTAAGGATTTTTAAACGACAATCCTTAGGCTACATAATAAAAAAGTTGCCACATTTTTAGTATGAAAAATTTGCCTTATTGAAAGGCAGAAAAGTTGAGCATAATTAAAGTGAAGATTTCTTTTCTGAATTTCTGGAGGGAAGCAATTGATGTCAAGAATATTTACAATTAAATTCAATTTTTATGTAAGAAGTCACAGTTTATAGATGTATGGTGAGTACAAACGATTTTTTTTGTCCATAATAAAGTATAGCACATTCTTTTAAAAAATGTATTTAAAATTGTGATTTATTTATTTATTTATTGCAGATTAAAAAAATACATTTTATTTATTCCGATTAACAGAAAATTTTCAATCGTCATATTATAATTTTGAAAGCACCATTTAAAAAAAATATATATATAAGAACAAGAGAGTGTCTTCTGTAATAATAATAATCAATTAATTTCGTACCTAATAAATTTAAAACTACATGCATAAAATAAATTACTTAAAATAATTTACATGATATTATGTTAGTAAAATTGTATAAAGAGGAATCAACATTTTGTTTTAATTTTAAGCACTATTCGTGGCATAATGATTAAATTGTTATTCCAATAATTAAAGTTTCACACATTAATAAATAGTACAATAACCAAAGGTGATATATATTGATAAACACACACACACCAATATCTAAATAATAAGTGACATACAAAATATTATTACTTCTCGAACAAATAAGCTTACTATGTTAAACAAAACTCATATAAACATAAGGATTGCAAAATAGATATTGCAGAAGTCGCTTCTCCAACCAATGTGACGTCGAAAATTGTCAAAAAAGTCATTACGACTCCGCAACGTCATAGTCATTACGACGAACAAAAGTATGATTTATGTGTTATTTTATCATTATAACTTTGTCATGATCATCAGCGGTTGAATCTATTGTAATGTCAACACGATTGTTATTTTATGAAGAATCAACCGATGCTGTTACAGTGAAGTTATTTTTTGACAACAGACGACAAACAAATATATGATATATGTACTCTGATGTCGAATGTGTCTTGGTATTTAGATACAAAGTCACAATCTCAATTGATTTATGACGACTCTTTAAAGTGGTATGTCATGTAAAAATTTACAAGTCGTACTTTTGAAATCGTTGGAAATTCGTTAAACTGGAACTCGTCCGGTTCTAGGAATTGATCATAGTTGAGTTATATATCAGTTAAATTTAGTTTTTTTTTATTTATGGTTTTCTTTTTACCTAAATTGAATTTTTTTAAGGAAGACGTGCCGAAAATAAATGTTTGAATATTTACTTTGTTTTCAAAGCAAACGTGTTGAACTTCTGACATAGGTAAAAATTATTAAGCGAATCAAGAAAAAAAAAAAAAACAAAAAAAAACAAGATGCCTCACATTTATTTATATTTATAATTAACAACATGCTTTACATTTATTTTTAAAATGTTAAATGCTATTAATGGATAGATTATTCAGGGATTTATTTTAATATTTACGTTCATTCAATTTTGTTTCTATTTCAATAGTAAAAAGCCTTCCTAAACTTATTATTCTTACACAAATTGAAATAAAAGAAAAAATGTTCTCAATGTTTAGGGCTTTTCGGAATACTAGTGTTAAAATTTCACGAATTTAATAATTTCTTTTTTCACTAATTTAGATGAAAGTTAAAACATTTTCCATATCAGGTAAATTAAAGAATAACATGTATAGTTGTAGATTCAGTCATACAGATCTTACAACCTTTATAAGGAATTTGAAGAAAGTACAATCTGAATTTTTTCATAATGAAGAAAAGCGAGAAAAAACGAAATAAAAAGGCAGATAAGTATATTTTTACTTATGAAACCGTACGGTACATCACTAAACGGTTTCACATGATTCCATAATCATATAAAACGAAATTTTTTTTTCGTCTCATTTTAATTAAAAAAAAGTCGTGATAAAACATTGCTCAAAAATAATTTTGCTCAATTTAATATCTTTATTCACCGTTTTAAAAAATTTCAGCTATGTAGGTTATTTTATTCTTTTGAATGACATTTTTTGGCTACTTTCTAAGTTTGAAACTTACGTGACTGAATATTTTAACATTTTTTGTCACAGTTTTTTATTTGCACAAATAATAAAACATTAAACTAAAACTTTTATTTCTCCTTTCATTGCACCAAACAATACTTTATCCTTTAAAAAAATAAATAATAAAGTTTTGAATTTTGTTTTAAGCGTTTTCTGTTTAAGAAATAAAATTAGTTTCAGTTTTAAAAGAAATGAAAATAAGAAAGGATTATTATAACTATATTTCAGTAACTAAAAATAATAATAAATATCCATTAAAAAATCGCTGGATGGAAGATGTAATAGTTAATTTAAGAGTTTTTTATTTTAAAATTTTCTTTTTCAGTAAAGATATCAAAATACGTTTAATATATTTTTTCTCTTTTGCATTGATAAATATTTTACGTATTTAACATCCGTTGAGTAATATTATACGGTGATATAAACTTAAGTGCACTTAAAAATACATCATATTTTCTTAGATTATTTTTTAACACAATTTTTGAAATGGTAAAAAATTAGTAACAGATGTAAATTTCAAAGATTTCAAAATTCGTCCGAGATGGCTTAATTGATAGAACATTAGCGGCTTCAGGCAATGCATCCCTGCGCCATAAAAAAAAAAAAAAAAAATCTGTAAAGTTATAAACTTTTTCTAATAAACTAGGATTTTGGTCATTTATGTAAACGTTAAAGCAAAAATACATGTAACTGATTCTGTTACATGATTTTTTGCGGTTACAGTTACATAAAAAAGTTGTAAAAGTCTCAGTAATAATAATAATAATAATAATAATTTTACAGATTTTTTTTTTTTTTTTTTTTTTTTTTTTTTTTTTTTTTTTTTTTTTACGGCGCGGTTCGAATTTTGACTGGAATTTTTTCCCTAACTTGGAAATTTATAGCTTTTATAATTTAATTACCCATTAAAAAATTATGTTATAAATTATCGTAATGTAATTACGAATATTACGAATAATTGCAGATCTAAAAAATAATCTGGTGGGCTGATTCATGAATGACATATTCTAATCGTTATGTGTTAGTCGGGTGAATTGGTCCTCCAGAATCGTTCGGGATGACTCAATTGGTAAAGCATTCGCGGCTCAAGCAATCTATCTCTAGTTCGAATCATGGCCTCTGAGAACATTGTGATCGTTACGGTAGAACAAGAAAGCTCTTAGAAGAAACAGCACGAGAAGCTTTACAGATTATTAGCAATTGGGCAATCACAAATCAAATAATCATTTCATACGAAAAATGTCAATCATTGCATCTTAAGAAGCCAAAATTTTTAAAAAGACCACCAACCTTTAAAATAGATAATAACTCGATAAAATCTGGAAAAACCCTGCCATACCTTTGAATTATATTGGACCAAACATTGTCTTTTCTTCCTCATTTAAAGAATAAAAAATTAGAATTAAATTTCCTCATTCAAAACTTACTCAAATTTACATCTAAAAAAGGAGGACTCTCAAAAAGTATTTTAAAGATCTGGTACAATGCCATACTGGAAAAGAAAATCCCTATGGAGCAGCAGTTTGGTTTAATCTACTTCAAAAGTCTCATGGACTAAGATTAATTTCCTCAATACAAGCTCAATGCCTTTTGTTAATCTCTGGTGCTTACAAAAAAAACTGTAACTTTGGCATTGTGTACATTGACAGGAATTCCACCGTTGTCATTAAAACTATCACAGATTTCTACATCAGGAAAAGTCCTCAGATTGGGAATACCAATAGATGAATTCAAACCAGAAATGTATCAAACGAAATCTAAGTCGGCCTCTATTTGTCCGTATAAACCTTATCTTAAGTGGGACAAAGAAAACGCAAAAGAAACTGAGATAAGCATATTTACAGACGGGTCCAAAAATGATGAGGGAATAGGACTGGCTTTTTGTTGTTACCAAAATAAATCTCTAATACATACTTTCCAACTCAAGTTAAGACAAGAGAATTCTATATTTCAAGCGGAATTAACGGCAATATTTAAAGCACTAAACTGGTTCCTTCAAACTGATTATAATACTGCAAAAATACATACTGACAGCCTCTCTAGTCTTTATGCCTTAGAAGATATAACATCAAAATTAGCAATAGCTCAAGAAATCATCAAGCTACTTCAAAACACTACAAAAATAGTTTATTTCTCCTGGTTAAAAGGTCATTCTGGCAATTATGGAAACGAAACAGCAGATGAACTTGCGAAAGCAGCAATATCAGATTTAGACACAAAACAAGAATTTATTCCCTTTCCACCATCATATTTAAAGCGCCAATTAAAATTAAACCTTATATGTGACTGGCAAGATATATGGAACACAGATAACAGAGGCAGATTCACTTTTCAATTAATACCAACAATTTCTGAAAATCTGTTGTTATCACATAGAAATTTATATTTATTAGCGTCAAACCATGGACCTTTCCCGCAATACCTTTTTAAAATCGGAAAGACATACTCCCCAAGATGTACCTGTGGAAAAATAGGTTCCTCTTTGCATTATATAACTGAATGCTCTTTAACTTCAACTTATCCTATTAGACGATCTCAAAATATATCCCCTTCATCATGGTTCCAACTGATATTAAAACAACCTGCACTAGTTCAAAAAATCATAGACTGTATAACATTATTGGAAAGAAATCAAGGGCTTTTTCAAATGCCACCATTGGATTTAATAGATGATGAAGACATTTAGAATATCATAAGAAACATTTTTAAATAGAACTTTAACCTACTAAATTATCATTAACAAAATTAACAAGTTTTACATTATCATCTTTTTGTTCTTAATTTATTACTCTTACTTACATTATTCTGTTTATTTTATTTATTCCATTCAACTATCTCTAAATTGTCTTAACATATTGCTATTTTTTTTAGATCTAAGAAAATTTATCATCATTAAGTATTATTTAAGTTGGAAATATGATTATTGCAACTTCTGGTTATGAATATGCTCATAGGTTTATCTTAATTATTTATATTGTACGCATAATTTTGTATTTATCACTGTGAAGAATTATTCAATTATGTTTACTTTTTGAGCACGCACTGAATAGATAGGGCTACGCGTTGTCATTGTGTTTAAATTATATTCTTTCATTTGTTCTCTAATATAACTTTGACGGCGGTCTGGGGCCATTCAATAGTGTCCCTGGTCACTCCTGAGTCCGTATACTACGGAGATTCTCCTTTCCTTTTGGCATTTCTGTCTTAGTCCATGTTGGACTTTTAGCATAGTTATTTCACCCTGCTAGGTGGGGCTTGATGAGCTTAAGCCATTTGGTAGGCCTCCCCACCTAGCTGAAACTGAAACTGAAACTGTTCGCCGGGCGAATTAATCCTCCACAATTGTCCGGGATCGCTCAATTGGTAGAGCATTTGCGGCATCAGCCATTACATCCGTAGTTCGAATCCTGGCCCGTATTTTTTTCAAACATTTCTGCGTTTACAAAGCTTATGATTTATTTACCAATTGAATAATTGTGTTATAGATTAACCTAATATAATTACGAATATAGCGTTAACTACAGGAGTGAAAAATCACCTTCGATTTATCTTGGTGAGCTGATTCTGATATCCTATATTGTGATCGTTAAAGGTTAGTTGAGATAATGGCTCAGTTGATAAAGCATTTCCGGCCCTCATAGCATGCATGGTTACAGTGACGTCACTGAAAGTCACTGTGGTCACATCACATCTGTGACCAAAATGCCACCACTCAGTGACGTCACATTCTGACTGAGATGAGACTTTCTTAGAAATATTTAGAATATTACAGAAATTCTTTAAAACATGATATTTACTTTTAAAAACACCTTTGTCACAGCGTCGCTTTTATCACAGTTTCGTCACGATGTTAATGTCAAAGTAGTAACAAATGACACATTTTTCACAGATTTGTCACACCGTGACTTCACAAAGTGGTCACAGTGTGACGTCACATACGAGCTCTAAAACGGCCATAACGACTTCACATTTTAGTCACTGTGACATCACATCGAAGTCACGTGACGTCACATCGACAATCGATGGTCACAAAGTCACAGTGTGACTTCATAACGACGTCGCAGTGACGTCAGCATGCTTTACGGGGGCTTTCGCCAATCCATCACTAGATCAAATTCTGGCCGATATTTTTTCAAAACACTTGCATATTAACAAATGTTATGATTCATTTACCAATTTAAAAATTGTAATATAAATTAAACTAATGTAATTACGAATATAGCGCTTGTTGCAGTGAGCTGATTCAGATATCACATATTCTGATCGTTACAAGAAATTGAATTGGGTGAATTGGACCTGCAGAATCGTCCGGGATACCTCAGTCGGTAGAGCATTCGCGGCTTCAGCCGATATATTCCTAGTTCAAATCCTGGCCTGGATTTTTTTTCAAACACTTGAATATTTACTTTTCTTATGATTCATTTACCAATTGCATAACTGTGTTATAAATTAATCTAATGTAATTATGAATGCAACGTTTACCTCAGTTCCTAAAAATAATCATCGATTTATTCTGGTGAGCTGACTCAGTCGGTAGAGCAGTCGAGGTTTTAGCAAAGATAAACTTGGTTTCAATCATGGACCGATTTTTTTTTCAAAAATTTAAATATATACATCGGTTATGACCAATGATTTACCAATTGAATAATCGTGTTAAAAATGAATTTAATGTAACTACATATACAGCTTTTACTGCAGTTTCTAAAAATTAATTTCGATTTATTTTGGTGAAATGATTCAGGCATCACACATTGTGATCGTTAAATATTAGTCCGCCTGATTCGACCTGGTTGTCAGTCGATAGAGCATTCGAAGCTTTCACAAAGATATTCCTTCTTCGATTCCAGCAGTGGAGTTTTTCCAAACACTTGGAAATTTACATCTGTTACGTCATTTTAGGTTATGCAGATTCAAAATTATTCGTACTAAATTTTATTTACTCTGCGTTAAATGTATTATCAGTAGTTCCTTTAACATGATTTGACTGAATTAATAATTCTCATTTAAATTCCTCTCGATGATGTTAAAGGTTTACAAAATTGAATATACATTTATATCTTATAGTTACAAACGTACCAAATGCCTTTCGATAAACTAATGTAACTTACTGAAATGTTGTTTCAGATTAACTTAAAGTATATAATGGTTAAAGAATGCGCACGGTTCGTTAAGTGTATTACTCACGAAAAAACAGCTGGGAATTCCAAATAAATTACGCCATTAACGTCTACGCTTATTTTTTACTCTTTAAAAAAAAGAATTGCATGTTCAACTATTTTTTATAGCTGATGATCGCAATTTTTTCTATTCACTTTCACAATTTACATTGATATGCTACTGTGGAGTACGGAACGCTTTAATGGGATATTTATGTAATTTATTTTATTTTTATTTTTTAAAATAATTTCATTTAAATCCAGCGGAAATGACTGTCATTTTTATCTTTTTTATTTCAAACTAAATGTAAATGTTTTTAGTATTAAAGTTTAAATTTAGGCAATAAAGAATGTTTACGGATAGAGTATATCATTAGTCCCTACGGCTGTGCCGTATATATTCGCGTACCATGTAGCTACGTTCTACCCATAAATATTACAAAGCAAACAACACATATTAATTCTAGTTAAGTTAGGTTTTTACATATCGATAGTTTGACGCTTATTATTTTAATATTTCAAATGGGCATTGCTTTAAATAATATATATTATAATGAATTACTAAAAATTGTTACATAGGAAGGAGGATCTAAGTGATTATGATTGAAACCGCTGCTTTCGTCTGATTCTTTCGGGCACCTGAACCGAACCCTTTCCTCGTTTTAGTGTCTAAGGTCTCTTTTCGCTATTAAAATTGTCCAGCTCTATTTATTTCCTATTTCCGTTTAACCTGAGTGTCAATATGTATCAATGTTGAAAAAAAATATATTGGATGGTTATGACGAACGTGGCGTTCTGCCAATTCTGCCGCTGTTATTAAGAGGAATCCATCCAAATAAGATGATTTTTCCTTCTAGTTTATACTTTCCATCGATTATAAGAGAAACTGCAATGATTGTAACACACAAATATTCAATATGTAATGATTCAACATCATTTTACATTCCAAAATTAGCTTGAGCTACACAACGGTATGAAAATATATATAAAAATTCAAGTAAAAAAAAGCAATAACGTACATAATAAGAAAGAACACGTGAAAAATTATATGACTCGGTTAGAATCGAAACATTTAAACTGTCGAATAAACATGCTGTTTTAAAAATCTTATTGACATCTAATAGTAATTAAAATTAGTACATAGTTATTTAGGCTTTAAGAAAACTTTGCGAATACATAACACTATCTGTGTTTTTTACTTTCAATAAACAATGCATATCTTTAAAGATTAATTGAAAAAAAATCGGCCAATCTTTGCAAACATTGCATTTAATAAAGAATTTTTGATAATAGAGAAAAGTTAATACATAGAATAAAGTTTCTACAAAAACGGAGAAAAAAAGCAAGCCTCTCTGTAAATCTATACTAGTTGTCGGTTAAATGCATTTATTAAGTATATCGGTTATAATTTTACACACATTTCCCTTATCTTATGCCTAATTCGCTGAAGTGATTCCCATGTCTTTATTTAAAGATATTTTTATCTCTGTTAAATTTTGCAATTCAAAATGCACACTTTTTTTGCAATTTTTTAACAACAATGAAGAAGAAAATTTAGTTTAAAGATTGTTTTTTTTTATTTACTATAATTTAAAAAGAGAAAAATAATCTCATGAGATTTAATGGGAATTTTCACCGCTGAATAAAAAAAGATATATTTTTTACGCAACAGCAATAGCTTCTATGGCTCAGTGAGTAAGGTTTTTTTCCCCACTGTCCACATATTTCGGGTTCAAACCCCAGGAGAGCCAGAAACAAACTTTGTTAACGTTTATTGATACAACAGTTCTAATTTACTCGAAAAATTCAAGCGGTTTGAAGATTGAGTGATTTGCTAATTTAAAAAACCAAATTAAATTATCATTATGAAAAGTAAATTTACACAGTCTTGTGTATCTTCAACGATGTTAATTTACAGAGTCTATTCTAAATTTACCGAATGACTTTTTTGTTATTTATCAGAATCATAATCTTGATTGCATTCATCTCTGTACTTTTACATTAAACTTAAGATAACACATTACTCGTAGATTCTCTGTAATTTCATAGAACATATTTTAACAGTGTCTAAGTAGGGTAAGAAGGACGTATGATTTTTTCCATATTTATTAACCGATCAATTTTGACAAGTGCGGTTTGTATAAAGAAACGATTTTTTTCAGTTAAAAAAAATAATTTTTCGTTTCCTCCAACAAATTTTCTTTAAATAACAGAATAGTATTTTTAACTGCGGTGATTGGTGAAACAAAATCTTTTGACTATAAAAAGAGAACGATGAAAAGAGAAAACAAATGGAGAATGTACCAAGAGTCGTTTGTGGTTGTCACATATTTAATCCTGAGGATGTGAAAAATGATATTGCAATTCATTATGAGAGAAAATGGATAAGAAGTACACGTTTGCATATAAGAAATTCAGAAAACATCAAAGTGATTAATCGTTTCACCACAAGATGTGATTTCAGAAAGCCGTATTATTGTTGAAGTATCACTTGAAACAGTTTTATTTCATACATGAAATATTTTTATTATCGTTCCATTTTTTATTTAGATATTTTTTAGATATTAGTGAAAAGAAAAAAAAGAATTATATGCAATTAAAAATAACTTTAATTGGAAACTTAAACTTTTAGATTATATCTTTTGTATTGTACAATAAAAGGATTTTTTTCGTTAAAAAAATTTAAATCATTTTTTCTTTCCTCCAACAAATTTTCTTTTAATAGCATAATAGCATTTTTAAATGCGCTGATCAGAGAAACAAAACATTTTGACGATAAAAAGAGAACGATGAAAAGAGAAAACAAATGATGAATGTGCCAAGAGTCATTTGCGGTTGTCACATATTTGATCATGAGGATGTGAAAAATGATATTGCAACTCATTAATGAGAGAAAATGGATAAGAAGTACATGGTTGCATATAAGAAATTCAGAAAACATCAAAGTGATTATCGTTTCACCACAAGATGGGATTTCAGAAAGCCGTATTATTGTTGAAGTATCACTTGGAAGAGTTTTATTTCGTACGTGAAGTATTTTTATTATCCTTCCATTTTTTTATTTAGTTATTTTTTTAGATATTAGTGAAAAGAAGAAAAAAGAATTATACTGAGAAAAATGCAATTAAAAATAACTTTAATTGAAAACTTAACCTTTTAGATTATCTCTTTTGTATTTTACAATAAAAGAATTTTTTCTCCGTTAAAAAAATAAATAATTTTTTCTTTTCTCCAGCAAATTTACTTTGAATAGCATAATAGCATTTTTAACTGTGCTGATTGGAAGAAACAAAACCTTTTGACGATAAAAAGAGAATGATGAAAAGAGAAAACAAATGATGAATTTGCCAAGAGTCGTTTGCGGTTGTCACATATTTAATCACGAGAATGTGAAAAATGATATTGTTACTCATTATGAGAGAAAATGGACAAGAAATACATGACTGCATAGAAGAAATTCAGAAAACATCAAAGTGATTAATCGTTTCACCACAAGATGTGATTTCAGAAAGACATAATATTGTTGAAGTATCACTTGGAACAGTTTTTTTCACACATGAAGTATTTTTATTATCGTACCATTTTTAGTATCTTCTACCTTCAATAGAAGAAAGTATTGTAATCGAATTTTTTTCGATTTCCGGTTTTCGACGGATTTACACGTTTTAGGGGTCAGAGATACCAAAAAACATGTTTTTGCAAAGTGTCTGTCTGTCCGTGTGTCTGTCTGCCTGTGTGTCCGTATGTCACCATTCTACCATCAAAAAATGTATGAAGATATGCATAAATCTGAAGCTTTTTTTTGAAGCACAGACATAATGCTTTTGTCAGTGGAAGCAGTTCCTCCTTCATTTTTGAAATATTCCGCTGGAAGGGGGCGCTATAATCGCGATATCTGTGCCATTTTCATTATTTTACCATAAAAAGTGTGTGAAGTTATGCCCAGAACTGAACTAAAACTTTTGTTTATGATTATTTTTGGATATGTCAAGCAGGTCTTACCTGAATTAAAAAAAAATCTTCCTATCATACTATTGCTCGTGCAGAGATGGAAGCTCGTTTTTACTCCGATTAATTGACTGAAGCAGAAATTTAAGATGAAAATCAAAGTTGGTATAATATTGAATTAAAATTATTAAAGCATTAACATGTGTAACTATTTTTTAAAGTATTAAAGTGTACTTATGAAACAGAAGAAATTTTTGGGATTGGCACATCCAACTGGTTTTTTTAGTTATTTGTTTTAGACATTAGTGAAAATAAGAAAATAATTATACTGAGGAAAATGCACATAAACATAACTTTAATGGAATATTGAACTTTTAGATTATCCATTTAGTATTTTACAATGTAACATACTTTCATACATTGTATATTTCCATGTAGCTATTATTAAAGGATCAGTGGTTTTAATAATTTCTAATTATTGAAATAAATATGACGCTTAAAATTTACGATTGAATATATGTAGTGACATTGTTATTTTGAACATATTGATTTAAAATTACCGTAATTACTTTATTCATAAAATCCTCAGAAAATGTAAAATAATAATAAATGTAAGTTAAAGATAAAAATTCTAATATAATCCTTAAATACTAAATAACCCCTGATGGTTAAAGTCTGTAAATTGCGACCTTTATAGAATATTAAAAATTCCTATATTTAGAGATAATTCCAGTAATTTTCAGGCATTTTTATATAAAAAATGTATGGAATATGAAAACAATATTTAAAAAAAATTAAGAATTGATTACTATTATGTTAGAGTATAAACTTTAGAATGAGAGACTGGGAGAAGGCGACTATGTTAACAATTTTTGTTGTTCATTAATTTATTTTTAAATATAGTACAATTAATTTTACACGAACTATTATAGTACTCCTTTGTAATATTAAATATACATTATACTTTTTTTAAATAAATAAATGATAATTTTATTTTTTCATAACTTTAACCTATCATCATCTTACCCCAGTACTGTGGCAAGATGACAACACTGAAAAAGATGAAACATGTTTTATCATTTGAATATGCTACATGGTTTAATAAATGAAAATTGTGTTTTTTACGTCTTATAAGATATCAAACAAAGTATAATGCATTGTAACGTAATGCTGAAGTGTTTAGTTGTGCAGCTAATAATAGTCACAAATAAAAATGCCATTTTCATAATTGGAACATCCCTCATGCCACCACTCATGGCATTTGCAGCAATGCGACCATTCTTCTGTTGGTGGGTCACAACATTCCTCGGCACACGCAAGACATATGAAAACGCGATTGCAACGCGAATGTTTGGTCTGGATTTTAATAGACTTAGGCCTACAGGAAGTTAATTTGAGTTTTTAGCTCACAGGTTATCAAAGCCTGAGAGCTTATGCACCCGCCCGTTCTGTATCTATGTACGTACGCTCGTGTGTGCATACGTGTGTGAGTACGTGCGTAGCGCGATAACTCATGATAAAAACATCCGATTCATTTGAAAATTTTGGATATAGGTTTATAATGATAAGGCACTTCCCTGATTAGTTTTCAGAGTTCATTCAATAAGTATAAGAAGGGAAACAGGGGCTAATACTCTCCCCATAATTTATATAAATGGGTTTTTCATGCAGAATTATCAGTTTTCGCTGAAATCTTAGGTATAGTATCATTCTGATGAGACACCTCTGTGATTAATATTGGGTCTTCGTTATATAAGTATTATAAAGGAAAACGAGGGCTAAAACCCCTCCCCATAATTTATGTAAGTGGGTTCTTCATGCAGAATTATCAGATTTCTTTAACGCCTTAGATATAGGTTAATTCCGATGAGGCAACTCCGTGATTAGTATTGGGTGTTCACTGGATAAGTATTAAGATGGAGAACGAGGCTATTTCATTTCTTAATTTGTTTTTCGAAGGGCATTATTATATAAGGCTGTAATGTACAATTAGTGTGCATAGCCTGTGAGCTTTATGCTATCAGTTTAACTGGGCAATATTCTTTTTATTTTACTCCGTTTTTCACCTAACGAGAGTCCTGTTCTTCCATCCCCTTTTCCCTTTTGTTCTAATATTTCATTGATGGGTGTGCTTGAAAAAATGCTTGAGCTCAGTGTTTCGTTTTTAGCGTGCGTAACGTGATAATTCACGATAATCCGATTCGCTTGATATCCGATTCGCTTGAAATTTTTCACATGTGTATATTCGGATAAGGCGCTTCCCTGATTAGTCTCTGGAGTTTATTAGATATATATAAAAGGGGGGAACAGGGAATAATGCTTTTCCACTTAATTTATTTAACTGAGTTTTTCATGCAGAATATCAGTTTTTGTTCAAAATTTAGATATATGTTCATTCTGATAAGGCCCCTACGTGGTTAGTTTAGGTGATCATTGGATATATATAAAAAGGGGGAACCGGGATTTTTTTTCCATGCAGAATTTATAAGATTTCATTCAAATTTTAAACATAGGATCATTCTGATGAGGGCACCACCTTTATTAGTTTTTGGAATTCATTGGATAAGTATAAAGACGGGATATTTTTGTTAATTAAAATGATGAAAATTAATTGCTACAGTACGATACATATTTTACAATGTTATCAGATAACATTAGTCGACAAAAGTTGGGGCTCGACATGTTTTGATAGATTGTTTAGCTTTTGATAACTGAATCTTTTGCATTCTGCGTCATTTTTTACCACCATGTAAATTTTTTTTGCAAATCGTAAATTTAAAAGTTAGAAAAATAAAGAAAAATATCGAAACTTTGATATTATAAAATAGTGTTTTTTAACATTTGATAATTACTTTTTATGAATTTTCTACACTAAAACTGAAAATTACCTTTTTTTTTCAATCATCGCGACATGATTTTTCGCAAATTGTAAATTTCAAAATTAAAAAGTTAAAAGTTAAAACTGAATCACATTAACCCACGTCATCGACGCCTCAGTTGTTTATCTGTAAGAATCTTAGTATATGCAAAAAAATGAGTAAATTATAGAATTAAAAAAATTTAATGTAATAAAAAAAGTTTTACATCATTTTTATTTTTATTTGAACTTTGAAATTCAAGATTTACAAAATAAATTTCGGATATAATGACCTAAAAATTAAAATCATTTTCAAATTGAGTGCTAAAAAATAAACAAAAATCAAATATCAAATATTAAAAAACATAGTCATCTCCTCTCTTTTACAGAATCAGATTTTTGTTACTTTTTAACCACGACAATTTATGACATACGTAAAATCCTGACATGATAGTTACATTTTAAGGTAATTTTCGGTTTCAGCGATAAAAAAACATATAAAAGTTAAAAACACAAACATCACCGTCTTCTGTTATCTAATCTGAAACTTTTTTGTTGGTAATCTACTCGAATTTATTTTGAGTTAATCTGTATTATTGTGTATCACGGTGTTATTAATAACTACCGAAAATCATAATAAAATTAGATTTTCATTGTATTTACGCCATGATGTAAAATTTAATCTTGATCGGATATCTAAAAGTGAGTTAAAGTTCTAGTACAAATTTTGATCTGGAAAAACAAAAATTTAAATAAAAACTTATAAAAATAGCATAATTTTTGTTAAATAATATTGTGAAAAGAAAATATCTCAAATTCTTACAAAAAAAAATTAAAAAATGATATTTTAGTCAAACTTAAAATTAATAAAAGTTAACTGAATCGTAATACTTTATTTAAAAGCGCATATAGACATGAAATAAGTTATTTGATTGCAGCAAGAACTTGGTCTATGATCCGACAAATCATGTTTGAACTCTTTTGTTTTCAATGCGAGAAAGTGGTATAAATGCGTTTTTACAGTTTCAAAACTCGGTCAGTTTTAATGTTATACGAGCAGGAATTTTATTCGTCTTTCTCGTTAGTGTAATAGGAAAAAAATACTAAACATAACTTGCAGGACCGGGAGACTGTATAAAAATTTAAATTATATATATATTTTTTTTTTCAGAAATGATTTTATTGACTCAAATTACTTTTAAAATACTTCTTTACCTCATTTAAAATATTATTGTGATCGTAACTACACATCTATGACTAACGGTTTAGGACTTAATTATTGACCACTGTTGATAGTGGCCGAACTTTGCTGGGTCTAAATTGACTTTTTGTTCAACTGCATGTAATATTTTTCTTCTATCATTTTTTCTGTACAATTGCTATAGCGCACGTTTTATATAATAGGATTATTTTAAGGAAAAAGATCAATTTGAAAACTATTTATGTACGACCACGTTTTTAAATGTTACAGTATTTATACATTTCCAACGAAAGGACATGAATCAAAATCAGGTTTTAACTCCACTGTCATTTGTTTAACCATGCATCTCGATTTCTATTATGAATGTCTAAAAAATTTCTTCTCATTCTAAAAGGCAATTTTTAAGCCAAATATCGAGAAATTTGGTGATATTCTTTCAAGAAAGTGTTTTGGCAATCATAATCAGGACAGCCGATATTTAGACGAAATGTCGGCAATATTTTGTCAAATATAGCCAGTTTATTGAATGATGCAGACTTATCGGCTTTGTGACCCTGGTCCGGGAATACCCAAATGGTCCACTAATCAAATTAAACCGAACATGAAACATGTTCAATATGGCTCTCTGTATCAAAAGCGGTAGGACACTATTCAGTCAAAATCGATTATGCCGTTTCTTCACTAAATTAGTTTGACCCGCTGTGACCCTAAAATAATCCACTAATGTAATTTATTCGAACGTGTGACCCAGCCCGGTGGTCATCTGAATTTTGAAAACAGTAAAATATCGAATACAAAAAAAAATAGTTAGAGACGTATGTTAATAAAATTACCTGGATTCGTAGTGACCCAAAAATGAACCACTGATCTAAATATCTCGAACATGTGATCTAGACCAAAGCTTTTCTCACACTCGAAAACAATATATTAAAAAAAATTTTAGTATCGTTCGAGTCCTTTTTTAGATACGATTAGTTTAAGCCGAACCGATTGTTACCAAAATAATCCCACTAATTTAATTTTGTCGAACATGCTTCCTAACCAAATAATCTTCTAGGGGTCTAAAACGATAGAATACAAAATTCAATCAAATTCGTTACAGACGTTTTGTACATAAAATTTGACTCGTATTGACCCAAAACTCACCCATGAATCGAAATTTCTCGAACATGGGATTTAACCCAATGATAGTCTTGTACCCGAAAATTGTGTAATATAAAATTTTCTAAGTAAACGTTTGAGTCGTTTTTTAGGTACAATCAGCTTGAACCGGACCCATATCGACAAATAATATATCTCAATGATATTAAGGTGCCCTGAAACACTATAATGCAATATTTTGTCAAAATCATTTGGGACGTTTCATGGATACAATTAAATTGTTCTGATTATTCTGAGTATCTTGTTCTGAGTATTCTTATCCCAAAATACTCACTAATCGAGTGTTCTTGTATATGACATCTAGCTCATTGTTCTTGTAGAACCCTAAAGAAAAAATACAAAATTCACTCAAAATCGTTAAAGTTTTTTTTTTTTTGACAAAATTATCTTGATCTAGAGTGACCACAAAACGACCTATTAATCGAAATTTCTGAAACATATGATATAGCCCATTGGTGTTTCGAAAACCGAAAACGGTAGAATGTAAATTTCAGTCAAAATCGTTAGAGCCTTTTTCTAATAAAATTAGCTGGACCCGTAGTAATCCAAAAATAACCCAGTAGATGAAATTTCGGGAACATATGATCTAGCCCAATGAGTTCTCCTTCCCGAAAATGTTACAAATTCTTGTCAAAATCATTTGAGCCATTTTTTTTTATAATTAGTTTGATCCGGAGACATAGTGAAGCAAAATAACCCACTAATCGTCTTTTCTCGAACATATGATGCAATCCAATGTTCTTCTTGATCTCGAAAACGATTAAATACAAGGTATAATCAAAATCGTTCGAAACTTTTTCTAGAAAATTAGTTTAATTCATTGCCCCCCCCCCTCCAAAAAAAAAAAAGAAAAAAAAAATAAAATGGCCCCTAAACGAAATTTCTCAAACGTGTCACCTAACACAATTATCTTATTGTGACCGATAACTGTATAAAATGAAATTTTGACGAAATCATTTGAACCAATCTTTAGATAGTATTACTGGACTCTGATCCATTGGCATCTAAAATGTCCAAAAATCTAATATTCTTCAACATGCAACCTAACCGTATAGAACTTTTGTGCCGGAAATGATATAATATAAAATTTAGATAAGATCGTTAGAGCCATTTTTAGATAAAATTAGCGTGAGTCACAGTGACTCACTAATGACCCACTAATGACCCACTAATCGAATTTTCTCTAAAATCTGACTTGGCCGATAGACTTTTCGTAATCCAAAATTGTAGAAAACAAAAGTTATTCAAATTTATTTCAGACGATTTTTGATAAAATTTGTTTGACCCATAATGACCCATTAATTGACATTTCTCGAACATGTAGCCCAATAATTATCTCGAGCCAAAAAACTGCTGAATACAAAATTTCGTTAAAATTGATTTAACAGTTTCTTAGAAAAAATTAGCTTGACCCTGATCCATTGTGACCCAAAATGACACACTAATTGATTTTTCTCGAATATGTAACCTAGCTCAATGTCTTATCATACCTGAAAAGGGTAAAAAATATAAAATTTTATGAAAATTGTTAGGTACATATTTAAGATAAAATTTACAAACACGTATATACATTTTTAGTATAAGATATTTAGGACAGCATAAGAAAATTTCGGAGACTGTGTGAATGCTACAATCAAACTCAATGTTCGATAAATCGTAAAACGTCTTTCCTAAAAAAAGGATACATTTCGGGTATATATTTTTTATCAATTGAGATAACATGAAGTTTTCTGCGTAAAATAATGTTTAAATTATATTTTATGATTTAAAAAAATGAACCTTATTTTTAGAACAAGGTAAATGCAGTTTGAATAATATCTTGTATGAAGAAAAAAAAATAAATACATGATTAATATTTCGATATTAATTTTATGGTATATTTTTCCTAAATACAAAAGAAAAAAATCTTCGCAGATAAAATATCATTTAATTCAAAACAAGAGACATTTTCTAATTAATCTCTTTATCATATATTATTTTAAAGAGCTAAAATAATCTCTAATACGATTAATTTAAGAATATAAATAACAGAAGCTATATCGATCGAAGGAAAAAAAAATGCTGTTATTTTTAATGAAAAAAATAAGTCTCAATTTTAAATTATTATTCTTTAATGAGCTTTAGAGATAGGTAACAGTTATTAAAGATTGTAGGGTTTTTTTCGTACAAACATGAAAAGCTTTTGATTTAAAATTAAGAATACTTACAAGCTGAAATTATGATTAGCTTATGTAAAACAATTGTGATGATGGAGTGGAGTGTTAATTATCTTCATTATACAGGGTGTCCACTCTGAACAGTGGCTAGTGATTAATTATTTTGACCGCTAGTCATAGATATATAGTTCCAATCACAAAAAATGTTTTAGAGATAAGTGACAGTTATTAAAGAATGTAGATTTTTTTTCATTCAGAAATGACAACGTTATTGATTAAAAGTGAAGAATACATACAAGTTGAACTTACGTTTAGCTTATGTAAAACAGTTATAATGCTGGCATGGTGTGTTAATTATCTTCATTATATATAAGGTGTTTACTCTCAACAGTTACAAACTATTAATTTTTTGACAGTTGGTCATAGATTTCAATAACAAAATGTTTTAAATGAGGTAAATAAATATTTTAAAAGCGATCTTGGTAAAGAAAAAAAAAATATTTTTTTTTAATTAGGAAATATAAATTTTTATACGGTCCCCCGATCCTATAAATTATATTTAATAAATTTTTCCTATTACTTTAACAAGAAAGATAAAAATTATTAAACACGTTAAAAATGTGTTAAAGAATAGTCAAAGTTTGCTATTGACTAGTTTTTTCATATAGTTCATTTTTTTCCGAATGAGTATCAAATAAAAAGGTAGATGGTTTTCAGAGTACCTTAACTTGCTCTACATACTATATTATAATGTAGATATGTATTTTTTATTTGACAAAAATCAAATTAAAAACACAAATTCTGTTTGTTTTTGTTCACAAATAAAAGTAGACAAGAAAATAAAATCATGGATAAACATGATTTCGTGTACTTTCAAATACTTTCTCAGTACATCAATAGAAATTTCCCGTTAAGGAAATTGAAAATATAATTATTTAAACAATCTGAAAAATGTTTACCAGATCTGAAAAGCTAATTTCATTAAATTGCAATTTATAGCCAATAAAATATACTGATTATTTTGTGAATCCCTGAATATAATCTGTGTTTTTAAATATATGTATATATTTGACAATATAATATGCTAATGTTTATTTCAATTAGGAAAGGAATAACACAATTGAATTTTTACAGCCAAGATTTTTCGTCAATAACTAAACGGATGTAATTCCTTTTATGCAAAAATGTATATGATCTATAGCAGGGGCTCCCAAAATTTCAGACCGACGCGTCGGTCTAAAAGTACCACTAAATAAACGTTCATTTTTTCGCGTACCACTACAAAAAAAACCTCAAATTTAATGCAGAAAAACCAATATAAAGTATATTTTTCGGTGACAAACATGCTTGCACTTATATAGGGAACATAAAACTCTTTCTTAAACTTAAAAAAAATCCACATTTGAAGTCACTTTGTGCGTGATTTATTTGTTATATGAATGCTATATAATATTTATATCAATAGTATAATACATAAGAAAATTTAATAAGTGAATAATCTACATAAGAAAACCACATATATTATGAAAAAACACTTTTTATTAATGCAAGATCAAAGATTTTGAAGTAAATAATAGATATACATACAATACAGTAATAGGAGTAATTTTTTTCATTTTTTTTCAGGGAGGATGAAAGGGCAACTCAACATATACCGAAGCATTAATTCCATTTGTCTAAAAATTTCTAATAGAAATTTCATTAAAATAACAAAAATTAAAACACTGTCAAAGCAGTAATGACAGAGAGCAGCCAACACTGATCCTGTGAACTGACAAATCAAGAAAGGGGAACCGGGAACTCAGCTGTATTTTGATTTCATGTACTATATATTTTTTATTTCTTTTCATGTAGCAGTATCGCATTTTCGCGTACCAGTATACATAGCTTCATGTATCAGTACTTGTACGCGAACCATAGTTTACGAACTTGCGATCTAAACAATTTATTATCAACATATAATATTCAAAATATTAGTCAAATTTAAAAGAAAATGCAAGAACGGCTTTCGAAGCAGCATATCCCAACAGACTCAACAAGACAAACTGAAAGTGACTCAACTCAACGAGAAAAACCGAGAGTGGTTGAAAAGCGTTAACGAGAAACAGCAGATCAGCATCACAAATGACTCTATGCTCAGCTGTAATGTGATTACAATCGTCTTGTGTTGTATCGTTTATTCCGATTCAAAACAGCTGATGGTTATACTTTTATCGAAATGTTGCCATCGACACGACGACAGAAATTTACCCTTGTTACAATCTCTGAAATTTCATGGAGTAATGATGATAATGTGTTGCGTCACCGAAATTAAGTAAATTGTCTCAGTTTGGAGAACCGCCAGACATGCTAGCGGTACATATCGCCGAATAAAAAGTTTCAAATTTAACATAAAAAAATCTCTCATGCTTTTTACTCTTCTCAACTTGCAATGCAACTCTTGCATGTGCTTACTCTTTTCTTTCTTTCCATTTAATCAGACTGAACACAGCAACACGTGGGTGCATATTACTACTTGTAATATGAAATTCCAGTAAAATAAAGAAATTATGACTCTGGTATTATTTACATTTTGTGTCAGATTCAGTCAAAAGATTTCAAAGATAAATCGACATCAAGAGTAGAAATTCTCTATTTCATTCCATCTAGAATTTACAAACAATAAGTTCTGACCTATACGGTATAATAACTAAGGAACCACAATTTTTCCAAAGCACGTGTTGATCCTTCAAGTACTGTTAAACAAACCATGTTTTCAAGTATCGTTATTTATAGTGTTTACGCTTTGTCTTGATAATTTTTTTTCATACTATTCTGTTTTTAGTGATATTTCTGAGCAATATTATTACACTTAATCCTGTTTAAAATTCATAGGTATATTTCTGTGTAATTTTCTTACACTTACTTTGGTGTAATGTACGAAGTACGTAGATATTTATCTAATATACAAATGTTTCAATTCACATTAATAAACAAGTTCGAATAGATTGCCAATAACATACTTCTTTGAGTTTTTGAGGGGATGACTTAGTAAATTTTATGGATAAAGTTTTATTTTAAAAATTTATACATAAGCATATAAAAAATGACTAATTGCCGAAACGTCAGTGAAGGCTTACTTTAGAGACACGAAATTTTTTTGCGTCTGTCTGTCTGTCAGTCAGTCTGTCAGTCTGTCTGTTCCGCGATAACTGACGTAAAAGTCATTCGATTGACTTGAAATTAAGTGGGTATGTTAGTGAGGCACTGGGATTAAGCTGTATAGTTTTTTGTTAGATTTGATTCATACGTTCGGAAAATATAGAATATTTTATTTTCTGCAATAATGCTTTTCTATGGCAAATCCAAAAATCATTGATTTTTAATTTATCTTTTTCTCTTGAGAGAAAATGACACATTTGATTAATGTAATTCAATGATAAATAGATATTGAAATTTACCGGTTAATTTATTGGTATTGTTTTGAAATTTTGTCAACGCATTTGTCAGATTTTCTTAATTATTACTGTAAATTTTGGAGATTTTTTATAAATGTGTTCCAATAATATAGACTAATTTGTTTTAGAGATTTACTAATTTCAAATGTATTTATTTCATTTTCTTTATTTTCTTATATTGGTTCCTAAGCAACCATTCATCCTAATTTTTATCCATATTTTGAAAGCGTGTACGAAAATTTATATGAAGTCAACATGAAAACTGATGAATAAGTTAATGTTTTTGTATCTTTGCGTATAAATATAACATAACCCTGAAAAGAACACAGGTTATGTTTTATTAATTTTATTCAAATATTTTCCTTAATAATTCAAAATTTCTTTCTTTTTCATACACAATCAATAGAGACTTTTTAGATACAATTTGACCAATTTCCTTTATTGTTGCCAAAAAATTAAAAGCTGGAATAATTATTTTTCAACGGCAATAAGTTTCAATTGAACAATTTCCATTCGAGAAATTAAACTAAGAAAAAATAAATAAATATGACGTCAGAATTAAATAAAAATAAATGTAGTACTTTTTAATAAATATTAGACACGGATATTTGTTTCGTTAATAAGAATTTTTCTGACAAAAATAGATACATGTTTAGAAATAAAAGAAATAAAAAGGAATTATATTTTTAACAAACAATTCACTTGGTAAAATATGACGTCATAATTGAAATAAAATAGGTATTTTATAGTTGTTAAAAATACAAGAAACATGGATATCAATAACTCATGAATAATGAAGTAATTGCCGAAACTTCAGTGAAGGCTTAGTTTGGTGACTCGAAATTTATTGTTCATGAAATTGTCCGAAATTTATTGTTTAATCCGTATGTCAGTCAGTTCTTCTGTCTGTTTGTTCCGCAATAGCTGCTGCAAAATGCAATCAAACTTTTGTTTTCGTAAAAAAAAATAAAATTGTAAAACTCTAGATTAGTAATTTTACACTTTGAAAAGTTCCTTATAGATCAGTTTTTGATGTTTGTGGTTGGCAGGCTTGTAGAAGTATGAGGTTAATGAAAAATGCTTGTTCAAACTGTTACTTATACTTATAAATCAAAATGAATAAAGAAAGGCAAGATATACGATAGCCATTAATAGCGCACTTAATAGAAAGTTGAAAATTTAAATTTAATGAGACTACGGGGGGTTCAGTGGGGCGGAGCCCCTCTGAAGAGATTTACTATGTTATAATAAAAAAACAAAAATAATAGATCATGAAAATTTCAGAATTTCTTAACATAACTAAAATTTTAATTTAACGGATTTGATGGCTGAAAACTTCTTATTCTTATTTTATTCTTATAAATAATTACGTAATTTGAAAATTTTAAATTAGTTTCCAAAAAGTTTAATTTTGCCCAAAGTGTGTTTAAAAAATTGATGTGCAAAGCTGACGTTGAGGCTCCTCATCTGCAGATTTACTAGTTATATACGATTATTTTATGTGCGAAGGGAACTAGTGTTTTAGAACATCATGTGCCGCTTCCATCGCCATTTCATATTAATAAAATAAAAAAAGAAAATTAATCTATGAAGTGTATACCCTATATTGTGATAAATTTATAATAATTCCACCCAATGAAAAGACCCGCAAATTAATTACAGTTGAAACTGCAAAATACTTATTTGTTTATTCTACAATTAATATAAATTCTTTAGTAACTGAATGATCGCTGTTGGTCAACTTTATTTTTCATTAATTGATTAATATTAAAATCATTGAATTAAAGTTGAACTATCCCTGGAGATAAAATGTATAATATGAACTTGAAAATGTTCAAGTTTACTTAAAAGTCGATTAAAATTATCAACTATAGATATTAATAGTTAATTTTATTTAAAAAAAACATCTTAGTACTTTCAAACCGTTATTCAGGCTCTCTCTCAAAGAATATTTTTTATATAAATACCTAAAAAAGTTATTATTTATAAAAGAAAATGTTCTCTGAGGAAGAGCCTGATTAAAGGCTTGAAGGTACTAAGATGTTTTTTAAAATAAAATTAACTATTAAGATCTATAGTTGATCATTTTAATCGCCTTTTAAATAAATCTGAACATTTTTAAGTTCATGTTATAGATTTTATGTAAAAAGCAAGGCGAAAATTTCATTCCATCCATATATTTTATATTTATTTATCCCTGGATATAAGAAATTAATTAATTTAAATTACAGTTGACTGTCATAAGAGTTGAAAGAAAAGATTTAAAATGACTACAACAAGGCACAACTGCGCTACGGAAAATGAGAACATTTGATCACGAGCCAACCTTCCAACAGCAAAAATATTATAGCAGTTTTTTTTAATATAATTCATAATTCGTTTTATTAAAGGTATATATTTACAGAAACGGTTTAATCAAATGTCAAAGTGGAACTATTTACAAGTATTTAGAGGTTTATTGAGCTTATTCTTGTCTTTAGTATCATATCTTTCTATATAATATCACTAGCAGGGGAGACCGAGCTTAGCTCGGTCAAAATTAACTTTGTGTTCAACTCGATATGTATTTTCACTGTATCAATAACTCTGTATTATTACTGTAAAACATGTTTATAATAGTATTATTTAGAAAAACAATCAATAAGAAAACTATGTTTTTATCGCATGTTTATAAATTTTACTTTATTTTAAAATTTACAACGAAAGGACATCGATCTAAATCACTTTTTTAGCTCGACTCTGATTGGTTTAACCATGTATCTCGAATCCTCTTAAGAATGTATAAAAAAAATTCTTTACATTCTGAAAGACAATATTTTTTGCTAGATATAGCCAAATTTGGAGGCATTTTTCATTTGGCTCCAAATACGGGTTTTGGTTTTCGTAATTTTTATAGTCGATTTTTTGGCCATATGTCTCCAATATTTTGTCAAATATCACCAAGTTATTGGCTTTTGCCATATTCTCGCGACCCTGACCCGTATTACCCTAAATATACTAACTACCCTTATCAAATTTGATCAAGCATGTGACATAGCTCAATCGTCTTCAGGTAATCAAAAACAGTAGAAAATAAAATTGAATCAAAATCGTTTAAGCCATTTTTTAGGTAAAATTAGCTTGGCAGCATTCAGCAATGAAGCGAAATGACCCACTAATATAATTTAATTTAACATGCGACTCAGCCCAATAGTCTTCTCGTGACAAAAAACGTTTTGTTTCAAAATTTAGGTAAAATTGATTGAGTTGTTGTTATATATAATTAGAATGACCCTAGCTCATTAAAACCCAAAATGACCCACTAATCGAAATTTCGCGAGCATGTGTCCAAGCCAAATGGTTTTCTCTTGCTCAAAAACGATATAATACAAAGTATAGTCAAAATGGTGAGTACCATTTTCTATATAAAATTAGCATGACCCATCATGACCAACAAATGACCCTAATAATCGAAATCTCTCGAACGTGTGGCCTAGCTCATTAGTTTTAGCATGCCGAAAAACATTAGATACAAAATTTAGATAAAATCGATTGAGCCGTTTTTTAGATATAGTTAGTTTGATCCTGACCCCTTATGATCCAAAATGACCCATTGATCGAATTTTCTCAAAAATCTGTCATAACCCAATGATTTTCTTGTGGCTGAAAACGATAAAATACAAAATTTAGTCAAAATTGCGCGAAACGTTGTCTAGATAAAATTAGAATGACCCAAAAGGGCCCACTAACCGAAGTTTCTCGAACATGTGACCTACCCCAATGATTTTCTCATGCCAAAAATATGTTGTATACAAAATTTCGTTAAAATCGACCCACCCATTCTTTAGATATAGCTTGACCTTGACCCATTAAGATCCACAAATGACCCTTATAATCGAAAGCTCTCGAATATGTGACTTAGTCCATTAGTTTTCTCGTTTCTAAAAATTGTTACATACAGAATTTCGTTAAAATTGATCCTGCCGTTCTTTAATTATAAATAGCTTGACCCAGACCCTTTATGATCTAAAATGACCCATTAATCGAAATTTTTCGAACATGTAACCTAGTCCAATGATTTTATCGTGCCAAAAAAATGTTGCATACAAAATTTCATTAAAATCGATCCACTTGTTCTTTAGATATAGCTTGACCATGACCCATTATGACCCATCATGACTCACAAAAGACACTCATAGTCGAAATCTCCCAAACATGTGTTTTAACCCATTAGTTTTCTCATGTCAAAAAACTGTTACATAGAAAATTTCGTTATAATCCATCACGCCGTTCTTTAAATATAAATACCTTGACCCAGACTCTTAATGACCCAAAATGACCCATTAATCGAAATTTTTCGAACATGTAACCTAGTCCAATGATTTTATCGTGCCAAAAAAATGTTGCATACAAAATTTCGTTAAAATCGATCCACCTGTTCTTTAGATATAGCTTGACCATGACCCATTATGACCCATCATGACCCACAAATGACCATCATAGTCCAAATCTCTCAAACATTTGATTTAGCCCATTAGTTTTCTCATGTCAAAAAACTGTTACATACAAAATTTCGTTATAATCCATCACGCCGTTCTTTAAATATAAATAGCTTGACCCAGATTTTTAATGACCCAAAATGACCCATTAATCGAAATTTTTCGAACATGTAACCTAGTCCAATGATTTTATCGTTCCAAAAAAATTTTGCATACAAAATTTCGTTAAAATCGATCCACCTGTTCTTTAGATATAGCTCGACCATGACCCATTATGACCCATCATGACCCACAAATGACCCTCATAGTCGAAATCTCTCAAACATGTGATTTAGCCCATTAGTTTTCTCATGTCAAAAAACTGTTACATACAAAATTTCGTTATAATCCATCACGCCGTTCTTTAAATATAAATAGCTTGACCCAGACTCTTAATGGCCCAATATGACCCATTAAAATTTTTTCTCGAGCATGTAACCTAGCCCAATGTTTTTCTCGTGCCCGAAAACCATAGAATGCAATTTTTAGTCAAAATTACGTGAGAAAATCTCTAGATAAAAATAGCATGACCCACAATGACCTCAAAAATGACCCACTAACCGAATTTTCTCAAACATGTTACCTAACCCAATGGTCTTCTTGTAATCCAAAACGATACAATATAAAATTTGGTCATCGTTAGAGCCGTTTTTTAGATAAAAGTGGCTTGACCCATAATGACCCAAAAATGACCCACTAATCGAAATTTTTCGAAAATGTAACCCAGCCCAATAGTTTTGTTGTGCCAAAAAACGATTGGATAGAAAATTTCCTTAAAATCGATCCAGCCGTTCTCTAGATATAAATAGCTTGATCTTGACCCATTATGACCCAAAATGACCCAATAATCGAATTTTCTCGAACATGTGACCTAGCCCAATGGTCTTCTCGTACCCGAAAATGGTAAAATCCAAATTTTTGCGAAAATCGTTAGAGTCGTTTTTGAGATAAAATTTACCCACACAGACACACACACACACACACACAATTTTTGCTCGCATTATAGTATAAGGTATCCTCTCATTTCGTATGCCTCTGCAATTTTTAATTTATAACCACTCATGTATATATACAATAGGTAGATATGTATGCGTTTTAATAAATCAGCAGATGATTTAATAAAAATCTTTTTTTTTTTTAACGGAGGAAAAATTTGAGTTACATTTTACATTTGCATTACTTTTTTTTAATTATCGATATGGCATTGGAGCAATTAATTATGTGTAATAAAAGTAAAAAAAAAAATATATATATATATAAAATTCATTAATTTCCGTTTTTAAAACCTTTTTCTGCTCTGAGTAAATTTCATTAAACGCATTTGCCTCTCTTGATGTCTTTCCTAAAATCTTGACACAGAGACTTAAGAAAATTAGAATTTCTAATTTATTATATTTTAAATAACTTTGATTTCTAATTTATTATATTTTAAATAATTTTTATTTCTAAGTAAAATAAAATACTAATTTAGCATTGTACTTCTAATCAATGCAATGCAATATTCATAACAAAGTCACTAAACTTACATCACATTATTTTTATATCCCGCCGCAACTTTTTACTACATACTTAACTACTAAAAATATTACTTAAAATAAAAAAAGATAACCGTTTATTTAAAAAAAAAGCGTAAAAAATAGAAAGTTCAAGATTTTAAACTAGTTTACTGCTGACGTTTAAATTTGCGTGAAAGTAATAAAGATTATAGTTTTTTATTTTAATATTAAATCGCATTTAAAAGTTTTATAATGAGTTTTAGAAGCCTTTCAGCTATTTTTTCAAAACTTTTAACATGCACTAAAAGAAAAAGAAAAAGAAAAAGCAGTTTTTCGAAGTATGAGCTCTACAAATATTGTTAAAAGATTTATTCACTTTCTTTTCATGATACATTTTTTTCAGATTAAGCATTTTTGAAAAAACAAATTATCGAAATGCATATGAAATATGATATTATTTCAAGTAAGTATTTTTATATTATTATTTTTAAATGCTTTTTTGTTCATTAATATTTTGACCTCTTTATTAAACATCTTTAAAATGCAGCTGAAAAATTTAAGGATAAACTTACTTTTAAATAATAGTTATTGCTATATTCTGTTAAAAATACGTTTGCAACTTTTTTATTGGAAGTGGTATTTAAAAAAATATATTTGGTAAAGTAAGTTTGAAAATAAATGTATCTTATACGTATCACATAATACGAGAGATCTCAACATAATGTTTCCATATAGAAATCACTATACATTACATTTACACTAAATAGTTTAATTGTTCAGTTTTTTTATTTCTACACGCAATGCTTAACTGCGTATACCTAACGAATAATATTTTATGAATTTTTGTATTAAAACTTTGCTTATGTAATACAAAATTATTATGTAGTAAAGTAAATAAATACAGATTTCTACATATTAATAAAATGTTTACTACGACCATAATAAACCTAAATTGCAATTGCAATTTTCACTATTATAATTACATTCATTGCTTGATTTCGGCACAAATCTGTTATCATTCATCCAGTACCCACGAAAGAAGTTAAGAGTAACTAATGTCAGCATTTTGAAACGTTATTATTACAAGGTAGAACCCGTCGAATTTTGACGAAAGAAAATATTTATGAAGGAACTGTTTCATTGACCTATAATAAACCTACGAAATTAGTTAAAATAAAAAATACATCGAATATTGGCTTGCCTAACTCTCATACACACATTATTTTAACCTAAAGTTAACAAAATAATATCTCTATGAAACTCAGTTGTCCAAATTATTAAAATTAAACTTTAATTGTTTTTATAAGCAGTAAAATATAACAAAGATCTGTTTTTATGACAAAGTTATTAATTAAGGTTCTTATACTTGGTATTCCAAAATGAAAAACTGCAAAATTTATTCCACTTTGCATAGAATTTTTCCCACATAAAATCTAAATCCGAATGTGAAAAGGCAAAGATTAAAGAAATGGCAACATAAAAATACAGTAATCTACTTTTTTCAGATTTTCCCACTTTGCTTTTAATAGAAATGGATTTATGTTGCCACAATTTGAAAACGGTATTAAAAAAGACAAAAAACTTAATGTCTCAAAAATAAATTAAGATGCAATTTTCAAACAAATTGCATTTACAAGCACTTTTTTCCCTATACGATGGTGTAAACATTGAAAACGTGGAATGTTTAGAAGGTTGAAATTTCCCAGTAGCAAAAATTGCAAAACCGAAATTTCATTTCAAATTTCAAGTTGCCATTCGCAAAATGACGTATGCGTTACGCACAGATACGTTTTGCCTTTATTATATAGATTTTCAAAAAAAAAAAAAACTTGTTCAGGCATCAATATATTCCTACCTATATTTGTGGCTCAGCATGTACCTCATGGGACTTTGCGCCATTAAATCCGGTGCAAACAATCGACCTACTGATATTTGCAAATCTAAATACTGAAATTGTTAATGTTGTGATGAAGTTGGTCGAAACTTCAATCGTTTTTGCTTCTACATAATTTGAGTTCAAATATAATACGTAATTTATTTCTTGTGTTCTTTATTAGAACGATTAAATTAAGCTGAAAATAAAAATAAAAATGTAAAAACGATCAATTATAAGAAAACTTCGCATTTCATGACAAATTCTGTAAGTATAAAACACTCAATATGAGTGGTGTAGTAACTATAGTGCTTCATATGTAGCGTTTTTGTTATCCGACATCATCAAATTCAAAACTGTCATTTTATTTCGTTTCGAGGTGGCCGGAACTAGCAGTTTATCGTCTATATTAAATTTCCTACACATTGCATTCTTATCATATCATTATTTACTATTTTCCTAATACTGTTTCATTTCTTAGCATGCTAATTCTTGACAAAGTTTCAAACTATTACTTAAGTTCAAAAATATAATCCACTACATTATGATCTACAATTTCATTTTCCAACCAGCTCTTATATACCTTAGTATGTGGCATTAATAAATTTTTACTCATTATTTTTATTCATAAACTACCTCAGCACCTGCCAAACCTGTACTTTCTTTAAATATACATTGAAAAAATAACGCATCAAATAAAAATTACTTTATGAGCTTATTGGCATAAAAAACTTTCATTAACTTATTTCAATAAATGTTTCAACTTGTCCATTTTTTGCATGAAAATCGCTTTTTAGAATAAAGTTTTAAAAATTTATCAATTGCCTAAAGACATAAAGAAGAAATGAAGATTTTTTTTCGTTTCTGTTTGATATAGCTGGCAATTTTTCCCGTTTTCTTTTTTGTCCCTAAGTTGGTATTAAATTTGTAGCACTGAAATACCATTAAAAGTTGTATCGTTTTTAATCAAATTCTTTGAAACTTACAGAATACGAATTTCTATTTCAGCTTCATTAAACTTTAGTTTTTAACTTTGTTAGAAACTATTTATTGCAAAGAACTGCTGTTCGTTGTTAGATATCAGGAAATGATTTTTATTTCGTTAAAGCAAAAAGCATAAGTTTTACATTTGTGCGAAGATTTAGAATAAAATTTCTATTTTTATTATTCTTTAATATTATGGCAATTTCGGCTTAATTTACTGCTGTTCCAATATAACACTTCTTTTAATTAATTAAGATATCATTTTTATTCAATTCTTAGAGATATACAAAATGTAAATATTTTACATTGGAAAATAAACCAATTCACCCATATTAATTTTGTGTAAGAAAACAATTACTGCATTCATTATCTTTATACATATGTATATATGTGTGTGTGGTGTTAATGTGTGTATCCGAAGTAGTTATATTGTTTAGATGAAGCAAATAGAAAACGCATTTTTACTTGCATTAAACCATACTAGAAAACGTTATAACCTCTTTTTGTAAATATTGTTATTATTTTTCATTTATTTACTAAAAGACATACGTCATTGACAAGCGAATAAAGCGCTGTCCTGAAAGCAATCAATCCAACTGCTTTGATGCTAATGCGCCTCATTTTCTATTTCTGAAAACGCTAGTGCATTTTCTAATATATGTGAGTGTTAGCTTAATATCAGTATATTAACATTGATAATATTAAATCCAGCTTTTCTATGTTTGCTATGAGGTATTTTTCATAAAGTCATATTTTGACAAAATAGTCTTTTCTCTTTATTGGGATAATTTATTTATTTTTATTTTCTATGACATTTAACCCTTCACTGCACGATTTTTCTTTTCTTTATGAAAAAAATATTTTGATTACTTTAGGTAATCACAAATGCAGGAAAAATAATAAAAAAATTCTGACTTCATATATTTTTTAAAATATGGATTTTAGTGGTATGTGCCATATGTGTCCCAAAGCACACAATGAAATATTTACATTTTTGTGCTCAAATATGGCATGAAGCTCACAATACTGGTGTATTATATATAAAAAAGTAGTATAATTTGAATTAACATTTTATTGCAGGTATTTAACCCTTTGAGAGGAAAGCAATTGTTTTTCTTCAATGTGAAATTCACACCGGAATATTCGAAAAAAATCTTAAAATAAAGAAATGATTTTTGAAACTTTTTTTTAAAAGTTAAAAACATAAAATTTATTTAAAAGCTTCAGCTGCAATCTTGATTCAAATCAGGTGGTATTAATATACATCCCTTTGCCCTGATACACTTTATTAGAGACCTTAATTCAAAAAATCGATCATGGCCCTTCATGTCTTTAGAAATTTCTTTAGTGTTGTCATTAAAATGAGAAAATTGTCGAATTTTTCTTTAATTCTTTGACAGACATTTTCTGTTTAATTGTTTAGTTACCTAAAATATCATTCCAGTAATATCGGCAATGGAAACTTGTAAAGGTTGAGAAAAATCCTTTTGTATGCTGTATCTACGTGTCTCTACTTAAGATTCAAAAGCTCATGATTTAAAAAAAAATGGCAAAAAATGATAAGGAGTCTCCAGAGCCAAAATTTGAGCATTTAAGAAGTAACTTTCTCTATATTTTATTTGCGCTTCAGAAATTTCTCTTTCCTTTTTTCTTTTAACACTGGTTCCAGCAGTGATATCTGCAGCATATGAAAGAATAAAGAATATTTCTCTAAATTGATTCTTCTCATTATATATATCCAGTGTTGAATTCAGAGTGTCTTGGAGAGGGGGGGGGCATTCGTCAAGAACATTTATATGTACTACACAGATGATTTGAAATTTTGTTTCGTTTAGAAATTCAATTCTGCCCCTCATACACACACACTCCCGGCACATAACAATGTCCCTCCTGCGGAAAAACGTCCGATTTCAATATTGTTGAATTTCACTTATTGATTTTTTATTTTATATGGTACTTTTATTGAAATTGTAAATTATTTTAATATTTAATATGAAAACTTATCTCCTGTGGCAGTTGAATCCATTTCATGGGTCACATTTATTGTTGTCGTGCAGTCTGTTTCATATGAAGAAATAGCATTTTCAGTTCTATTTTTAGCTGGAATGTATGTTGAATCTTCCCAGCTATCATCAGAAACTCCAAAAGACTGATCATCATTTACAAATGCAAATAATATTGCATTAATTTAATATTTCATTTGCCCTTTGCACACCATTTTTCATTAGAATATTTTATGAGCTTTATGCTCTATGTTCCATATCTGGCAGAAACACAAAAACAAGATTTCAAGCTGATGTACTGAAATGTTTTAAATTTAAACAAACTTAATAACAAATATGTGATATACTCGAAAGTCTAAAATTTTATCTTGCGATAATTTCAATATTTTTGGGTGAAAAACTTGAAGCAAATTCTACTGTTGTATAGGATGCAGACTGGAAATAGCTTTTGAAATAAATATTTAATATTTTGAGAGGTATTGCCATCAAGTGAGAAAAACTGGTACAAAACTCTTTGTTTAAGTGTTCTGGATGTGGCACAAAGCTCATATAAGCAAAATTTAAGATCCTTAGGAAAATACAAGGACTTTATCGGTATGTTCCATATATGACACACCGTGCAGTGAAGGGTTAAGCAAAACTATCTTTAATGACTAAATTTAATTAGACTGATCTTTTTGCATAACAGAACTGTCACTTTAAAAAAAATGTATTTTTGATTCCATTTATTTCAAAATTTTGTGAATTAGCCATTATCTATGCCGGAATTGATTACAGGAATTATATCTCAAACACATTTCTATTGGAGTGCGCCACTTATTAAATCGATTTTTTTCTTGGGACTATCGATAAGTTCTGAAATCGGATTCCCATAAATTGAACAAAAAATGCCTTCTGGTATAGCCCTCTGTGAGTCTAAAATCAAGGGAAAGAATCATGAGCAAAAGATCAGAGAATTTTAAGTCGTTCAACCTTCTTTTAAATGTTGTAAAGATACGAAAAGTTGGTGGTGATGGCAAAAACTTTTATTATAACACGAATAAAAATTGTGTGTGTATAAATTTTATCTTAAAAATGGCTCTCACGATTTTGACGAAATTTGGTATTTTACCATTTTCGGGTACAAGAAGACCATGATGCTTGGTCACATGTTCGAGAAAATTCGATTAGTAGTTCATTTTGGGTCATAATGGGTCAGGGTCAATCTATTTATACTTGGAGCTAAACGACAAATGTCGCCAAATTTGGATATATTTGGCAAATAATTTTGGCTTTCAAAACTTGAAGATATTTTATAAAAATTCTTAATACGAATCACATTTTTAGCTCGATTCTGATTGGTTTAATTATGCATTTGGTTAAAACAATCAGAGTCGAGCTAAAAATGTGATTTGAATTGATGTCCTTTCGTTGTAAATTTGTAAATAATGTAAAATTTATGAACATGTACGCACACAAATAGTTTTCTTATTGATTGTTTTTGTAAATAATACTATCATAAATAACATGTTTTATAGTAATAATACAGAGAGAATGATGCAGTGAGAATACTAAATCGAGTTGAACACAAAGTTAATTTTGACCGAGCTTATCTTAGTCATTACTGTTAGTGTATTTAGCTCTTAGAACTAACAAAGGTGGGGGAGAGAAAAGTTATTGTTGTGAGAATATTTCAATGACATCCTGAGTCTTGAACTACAGCTGTTAGTCGACTGGCAAGGCTAAAAGGGATGGATTACATTTATATGGCAAGTGAGCTCGCTTATTTATTTCTCTGCAGGTTCATTTTTCTAATAGGTTGGATCTAAATAGGTTAATAAAAAGTTTTGTAAAAAGGTAAAAGTCCAAAATAACAGGGATAATCTTGGCGAGATTTAGATTGGAAAACTTTTTGGAATTTGCCTTAAACCAGCTATTAACATGAGTGTCTCGCGATTTTCTTATACATAATCCAAATTTTCTTTCTTATCTGTGACTAATTAATAAATACAAAAATTAATTATTTTTGTCGTTAAATATTTAACAATTTATTTCAATATTTAGAACGATTTTTTTCTCTTTTTAAAAATTAACATGTATTACGTACTGCTTACTGTTAAATATTTCTGATTTTTCTAATAAAATAAATTAGTATTTTAAACACAATTATGAGAAAAAATCCCTCAAGATAAATTTTGAAAACGGAATTGCATTAATAAATAAGGTAACAATAAATCACTCGATAATTTATAGCAAGTAATATCGAATTTTTTTTTCAAAATATTGAATCAGACCTGTTAACTAATAACTGAATAAGAACTACTAAAGAAAATACTAATACTGATGTATTTTTTCTTTAAAATATCAATAGCAGATTTATTATTTTTACTTTCTTCTATTTTCAATAGAAGAAAGTGTTGTAATCTAAATAGTTTTCGACTTCCGGTTTTCGACGGATTTACACATTTCAGGGGTCAGAGATTCCATAAAACATGTTTTTACAAAATATCTATCTGTCCATGTTTGTGTGTCTGGGCGTGTATCTGTGTATCCGTATGTCGCCATTCTATTTTCAAAAAGTGTACGAAGATATGCATAGAATTAAACCAAATTTTTTGTAAATGTTTTTGGCTGTGGCAAGTAGGTCCTCCATCACTTTTTAAATATTCTGTCGGATTTAAATATTTTTGATACATAGTAAAGCTGTATTACGAAACTGCCGGTACTGCTTGATTATTCCATCGACCCAATTCGACAAATTACATAAATAGTGAAAGGACTGGTAAGTTTTAAAAATTGGCATAAATGTTATTTAAAATAACGAATAACAAATAAATTAGTAAACGATTTAAATAAAAATACAAATAAAATGTCAAATTAAAAATCAGTCATGATATACAAAGACATGTAACGTATTTAATATCTGGTGCATGTGACATATGATAAGCCATTATTAGCATTTAATCTTATAGTTTTGGGGATAGTTTTGTGGTCGACGTAGTAATCAAGTTGTAAAAGAAACATCCTTATAACTCCAAAAATTATAAATTTATTAAATAACTGTTTACTAGTTCGGATGAAGTATCTCATATCCAATTGAATAATATATTTGAATTGAAAATTGAATGAAATAACTGGGTCATAAAAAAACGAAGAATGTGGAAAATAGAATTATAAATATCGACAACAAATTATTCGATCCATTTCATTGTTTATGCAAAATTTGCATGTATATATATGTTTATACTATATATATCTGTTGTCTTTAATAGTCACTACTTAAAAAAAATTATATATATCCAAATTTGTGTACATCAGTATGGATATTTCGAGAGTATGAAAAAAATAATTGCAGATAATGGAGGTTACTGATATTCAATAGGTTTCTTCCCATTATTACACACTAAGTACACGCCAAATTTTTTAAGTCTCTGTCTCAATTTGTGCGGAAGATAGAGCGTTTACAGACAGACAGACGGACGGCAATTTTTTTTCTTAAAAATATCTTTTTCGGAATCACCAATCTTTCAAACGTGTGAATCTGTCAAAAATGTTTTTTTTCTCGATTTTCAAAACGTTTGTAAGACTTGCCTTACATTATGAATGATGGGTAAGAAATAACTAAAGTGTTTTGTCCCTGCGAATTACGTTTGACAGTCCTTGTACAGGTCAAGTTGGCTGTAAAACATGCTGATTTGCTTTTTTTTTTATTATTATCGAATAATCAAAGGAAGAATGATATAACAATGAACAGTAACAATTTATATAATGATAAGGATTTCATATTCATTTGATTAGAGGAATTTGTGGTGTCCCTAGATGTATACCAAATTTTCACTATGCGTAAAGCAAAACTTTCGTTTACTGAAGAGGTTCGATGAAACAAATCATAATATATAAGGAAATATCCAATGTATTACATATTTGCTCACAAATATTTATATTCTTTTATGTGATGTTTAATAGTTACAGAACGTTACAGAATAGTTACAGAATATTTAAGTTTTAATTGCAAATGAGACATTTAACCCGACACAGGTAACGGTCAGTTAGTAAGATTATCATAGATCATTGAAAGTTTATGGCATCATCAAGCATCGATTTTCTTTATATTTTCTGTTATTGTTGTTCATATTTTTAAATATTTATTTAGATATCAAATGTTCGAAGATTTTTATGTGTACAGATTTTTAGAACTATTTGACTAAATCATTTTAAAACATTTAAAAATAGGTTTTTTTTTTTTTTGAAATTGCAAAGCATTTTATAAATAGCTTCATATGTTTTATTTTGCTATTTAGATTACGGATATCCATGAATGGTAAGTATTATTGTGGTAGCCAAATACTATTTTTTTTGCAGCAATTTGTATTTTAAAAAAAACTCTTCTTTATATCATCACTGAAAGCAAATTTTTGAGGGTCAAACAATAAGTTAGCGTTTATTATATTAGGTTAAAATGGAGTCAGAAAATAAACAATCATCAAAGATTTCCTTATAATAAATTTTCTATATCACGAGAAGATTTTTAGTATGATTAGATTATGCAATTTTTTTTTCAAGAATAAGCATTTGCTTTTGTTCAAATGGTAGAAATACTCGAATCATTATCATAGAACAAACTATTGTAAAATATAAAATTCGATCTATATAACATTTATTTAACCAATTGATTACAATAAATCTAGCGTTTGTAGTACAATCATTTTATGTGTCACCAAATTCCATATCATATGTGTTAAAATTCACTTTTTTTCTGTAAAAACATCTCATACATTTCTTAGAATGTATATGTTTTGTGTTACGAATATCATTCTGTCAGGAATGTTCGTATATTTGAAATTTATTCTGGCAAGTTTGTTTGTTCAGTGTATCACGTTTCCATTTTATTTCGAGTATAGAATTTAACAATCTTCAAAATAGTTGGGAAGAAAAATATTTTTTGCCGTTCCGTTTTTCCAGCTATGATAACAAAGATATCTACTTAATGCATGTGACAATCTTAAGAACATAAGTATGGAAATTTTTAAAAGAAATTCTAATAGTTCAATAAAGTGAAAAAAAAACATTTAAAGTTTATACCAGGAATATGCAGGACTATGAAATAATGATTTATAATTCAGTAAATCATAAATGAGGATGAGAGAATCATTAAAGACTGATCACAGTTTACTAAAGAAAGAAATCAAATATGTATTTAAAGTCACAGATACAATGTCTATGCTGCTACCCATCAAAAACTAATAACTATTATTGAAAAACATGTAGTTTCATTCATTATAATAAATAAAGTAAGTGAAATATTAATTATATTTCCTTGTGAAATCCGCTATGTTAAAACCGAAAATGAAAGTTCATGATCCAATTTAACAAGTCTCGAATCGAGATTATTTGAAATTAAATAAAACATACAATATTAACCGTAATAAGATATTTTAAATTCAAAATACCATACTAGTAAATTAAATATTTTAAACATCACGCATGAGGCAAAATACAGAATTAAATATTCTTTTAGAAAACAAGATACCTCACACTTTTCAAGAATCATAAATAGCACTAAAAATGTATACAAGTTCGCGACGCTTAGAATCCGACAATAGTTGACCACGGCAAATTAAAAACACAATTAAAGCCAAATATAATTAGGTATCTTTTTTTTTTAATTTTATAAACAGTTATAAATGAATATAAGCAATTTAAAAAAATAATAATAAAGAATTGTAGCAAATCAAAATGTAATACTACTGTGTGGAGATGCGTGTTACAGTATGTAATAAGTTATTGAGTGTACAACTGTTTAAAATATTATTCTAAACAAACTGGATATCTTTTTCAGGATTGAACTAACGTTTTCTCATAATAGTTTTTTCAATAAGGAAAATTAGAGTCAAAATCTTCATCAAATGAATTACATCATGAATACTGAACTATTCTTTTTTTAAATGGTACTGTATAGCTTAAATTTTCTAAAGTATTCAATTAATAAATTTTCCAACTACTTAGTATACACCCCGAGGTGCTTTTAATAAATCCATTAAATATTTATTTATATATTTATTACAAAATTTAAAAAGAGAAATCGGAAAGAAACATTATCTCTCATGTTGTTAACAATATAAACAAAGTTGTGCGAGAATACAACTATTGGATACGAAAATACAAAAATAGGCCTATAGATAACAAGTACCGTATTTACTTGTGTATAACGCGCACTTTTTTTCCCCCAAAAAAAATAAGGCAAAAGTCGTAAGTGCGCGTTAAGCACGAAATAATTTTTTACTACTAGAAAATATCAGAGAATATAGATATGAATTTTAAAATGTATTCAACGAAGACATTAAAAAAAGAAAAATATTACTTAACTGAAGTATTACTTCATCTTTATTGCGCTCCTTGCACTTTTTATAGAAAAACGCTAGTAACGTCATTTCAACACTAAATTAGCAATTCTCATTTCCGTCATGCACTCCTATCTCACTTCATTTACTCCCTACCCGAAGTCTAAAAATGTAATTTCGTCTCGTTTTCCGGCCTAACGCAATGTTTGTTTCGACGTTCTTTACTTAAATTCCTTTGGCCATTCATTTATTTACACGTCAAGTTTATGGTGCGCGTTATATACGAAGTTTAAAAAAATGGTAATTTTTCCTTCTAAAGTAAGGGGTGAGCGGTATACACGAGTAAATACGGTATTTCAAAAATTATTAAATGTCAATATGATTTTTTTACTAATGTCACCTAGAGATAAGAAATGTTTTTCTCCATTTATTTATTATTTATTTATTTATTCATTTATTTTTGTGAAATGTATGAATATTTACACTGTTCAATATAAATTCCTAAAAGTTCCATTTATTATCTATAAATTGGACTCAACTATATTACAAACCTTTAACGATCCTTCTGGGAATTTAAAAATATTCTTCCTGCTTTCCGTCTGTCTTTTTCTTTCTTTTTTTAGTATAAAATCCAGAGTTTTTTGGCAAATGATCAAAGTATTAACTCAAAGCAAATAATCAATATTTTTCATTTTAATGGATTTTACTTTCGATTTTCAAAACGATGTCATATTTCTGAGAATCCTTGTCAATAAAGGGAATATTTATTTAAAAAAATGAAATCATTTAAATTTAGCACATATTTATTTTAACATTAATAAAACAATATTTATGTACATATATATATATTTTTCTTGTGGAAATATTAAATGTTTTTACTAGTAACACTTTATCTGTATTTTCTTGAACATCTACTGTTATTGAGTGCAAACAGAAATAATACAAGCAAATTTTAAAAAGGAAAATAAAAATTCACAATATTTAAAAGGGTTGCATTTTTGGGATTTTAATAATTTTTCCAGAAATAATATAAAAGAAAATTACATTTTGTTTACACATTTTCCAGATTTTTTTTAATGAATCGAGTACTTCGTTTCACTCTGTATCAGCTGAATTTAAAAACATTTTTATGTTGTAAATTTTAATGGCACATATAAATATTTAATTAATAACGTGATTTAATATAAATAGTGCCATAAATTTTAGATTTGTTTTTTTTCTGAATCTTAAAAAGTGGATTATTCTGGAAATCAGAATCTATATATATTACGCTGTCGTATGTGGCACAAAAATCCCGATTATTTATTAATTGTTTAATGGCAACACCCAAATGAAACGCATCTTAGTGGTTACTGTGCAAAAGTCCTTTAAGAATATTTAGTATGTGGTAAATTTTTGTTTATTTATATTTTGTTCCTTCTCTGCAATTATGGAGCTTCAAAATATCAATTTTATTTTTTTCTGTTCTTTTTACCTAAAAAAATAAATAAAAGTCATAAATTTTAAACTTTTAAGTTTGCAATTAAATCTGTGCATTATAAATGAAATGAGTGAAAGGATTGTATTATTATATTTTAAATAATTAATGAAATATGAAAAAATCGCACGTACAATATTTGACGATTTATTATCTGCGCTAGGCTAGCAAAAAAATACTGGGTACTTGATTTATCAAGACAGATGTCATATATGCATCACATTGGCGCGTTATTTTTCTGATGACAATTTGGCGAAAACGTATACATACATATTTTTTAACTAATTTCTGTTATTTTAAAAAGGAAATAATAGAAAAAAATAGTTTATAATTATAGAAGAAAACAATTTATGTAATTTTACTGTACCTTCTGTACCTAATTCTCTACCAGAATCGTCTAATTTGGCAAAAAATTGAGCAATTAAAATAAATTATGAATCACAACAATATGATTTCTTGCTTAGTATACATTCAAGGGAGACAAAACTGGTCACCAAGGGCGGCTAGTAACAGAAAAAAAAGACTAATAAGGGCTATTCTAATAAAACATTCTCTTTATTGTATAACAAATTTAAGAAAATCTGAGTATTGTGCTTTCAAATTATTTTTGTGTTTTTTGTAAAGTTAAATACCATTCAAAAATGGCATTTTAAATGGACAAAATTCATGGACAATTTATGTACTGCATTTTTTTCATACTTTGATGTAATTAGGAATTTAAATCAACAAATTTTTACTGCAAGTTAATACTATTGCTTTATTTCGACATAAGAACATTTTCTGTACATGAAACATAAACTTAAGACAGTATTTTCACACTTTTCCATTTTGCAGCTTTTTCTTTTCTAATGTGGCTTCAGATTAGTAGTAGGGGAGATTTGTGTACCTTGGATTCATGTGTAACTAGGACCTATGCTAATTCTAGCTTTACTTGTGTAGATCATTAAAAAAGGACATTTGTATATTAAATATTTGTCATCAGAGGTCTCATTTAAGTTCTTGGCATTTGTTTAGAAGCCCAATTAATTGTACAACTTTTAAAAAAGAAAATTCACCTTCAAAATTAAATTTTTCTTAGACATTTCTATGTTATTTTTAAAATAAAACATATCTATTTTTTAAAATGAGGATTATGCATAGTAAAGCAAGTCTTTAGCTACTACACAATGTGTTTTAAATAAAGTTAGGCCTAACGTTAACATCATGAATGGTAGTACTGTTTTTAAGAGTCAAGTGGTGTACCTTGAACCTAATAAAACTGGTATACTTTGGAGTTTGTCAAAGGTACACTAGGCATTGTCTAATGGATCTAAAAGCCAGTTCAAGAAGTTATCATTTGGAAATAACTTGTCTAATTAGAATCTTGACAAAAAATAAAAATAATTACTAATATAAATAAGTTTTAATGTCTTTTGTCATCATAATAAGTATAATTGTTCTGAAGTTTTGTGTCTATTTAGTTTTTCTTATTTTATAAACCTAATAAACAATGAAATGTCAAAAGCTATTAAATCTTTTAGATTTTTAAATCACCAGATATTAAGATATACACCTTTTACATATAAACTTTTCAATAAATAATTTTAAATAATTTTATTTTACTTGATAGGTGTAACCAAAACTTAAAAACAAATATTGCCATGTTTCGGTTCCATCTTATAAGAACCGTCTTATAACGGACGTGTTATAAGAGACGGTTCTTATAAGATGGAACCGAAACATGGCAATATTTGTTTTTAAGTTTTCGTTACACCTATCAAGTAAAATAAAATTATTTATTGAAACATAGAAATTTTTAAAAAATTTATATATTGAGCTTCTTGATTAATAAATGTTGATTTTATTCGTTAAAAACAAGTTTTTTTTAATTCTTAGTAATGGAACTAAGTTACACCACTAGTGGTGTACCTCGGTCCTATTTTCATTTTACTTTTAATTCAAAATTTTTCATGGAAATTATTTATGTAAAAATTTCGGACAAATGTATCTTGTGTATAACATCATAAAGTTTTATAAAATCTTTTCTTTTTTTAGTTTTGGCATTTTTTTTAAAAATTAAAAATTAAAAAGTCAAAATAAGTCTGAGGTACACCACCTTCCCCTACTTAAGATGTTACCATGTCACTATCGATGATTACTTCGAATGAACGTAAAATGGTGATGCATTAATGGTTCTAGTTGACTTCCAATATATGTTTTAATTTATTCCACAATTTCCACTTATAACAAATTCAAACTTAGTAAAAGATGATAATTTCACTTACTAATATCACCAAATTGTCAAGAAAATCACCAGAGACATCACTAATGTTAATCATTTAAAAGCACAGTATGTGAATACACACAGTATAAAAATTATTTCTACAGAAAATAATATTTTATATAAAATAAATTCAACCATTTTCTACTTTTAAATAAATAAAATGCAAAAGGAAAATTTTCTGCAAATTTATGCTTAAATGTTGATAAAAAAAATTATACTTGCTAATAAGGATACAGAAATAGAATAATAAATTATTTCATTTTTTTATATATTTGCATAACATTCCTAGGAATGTAAGGCTAAAAATGAGAAATGTGGTTAATGCTCTGAAAAGTTTTTCTAAAAAAGTTTTGAAGGAAGATTTATTGAAGTGGAAAAAAGTTAAGCAAACTTTTCTTCCCTTTATTTAATAAATGAAAATCGATTTAGGTAGAATATTTTAAATGAAAACGTCTGATTTATTTCTTAATAAATATCATCTAACGGGGATTTGTAAAGAATCGATTTTAAAATATTTCTTGTTCGAAAGAATATATTTTTTAAAAACTTGTACTAGTTTATGATAGGGGGAACTGGGGTACATTGATACATGGGGCACATTGATACACCCCCTCTACCGCTCACAGGGTCATTACAGGAAGTTTCACAACAGCTCCAAAAGGTGATGCTAGTGTATTCAACTACATACAGAAAATCTTGGAATGATTCAGCAGTTTGATGAAATGGGACGGGTGATTTATTGTTTTTGTTGTTCAAAAGTAAATTTGAGTTGTACAATTGAAATGCTATTATACAACTATTCCAGTATTTTCAACCAAAATGAATACTCTCCCTGGTAAGTACAGCTACTCTTTATCAGTTCCTCATTATTTATTGTTAGATATATTGTGAAGTGTTGGATTTGAGACTCATTTTATTCAAAATCGCTGTATGGGGCACATTGATACAGTTTATGACGGGGCACATTGATACAGCCTAAATCCTTTAATAGTTCATATTTTCATTATCTTTTATTATTTTTTTTACCATACACTCCTTAATCCAACCTTTTTTTCACGAAAAATTTCTAATATTAGTTTTTATTGAAGTGAAATAGCTCTAATTTCTTTATATTAGAACATTTTATAGTATTTCTGAAAACAGAAGACGTAGGAACTTACCCAGCATATAGTGCTAGTAGAACTAATAAAAGAAAAGGACGGCATTCTGGCAAATCTCGAATTTATATCGATTCTCCAGAGAAAAAGTATTTTCGACATGAGAAATGTTAAGTAAGAGAAACAAACTGCAGAACAGAAAATGATACTTATATTATAAACAGAATTTTTAATATAATTATCCTTTATTTTCTGTTTATGAACCTATTTATAAACAGAAAAACTGGTAATTTTTTCATCTTTCATAAGAAAGAAGATAATGCTGGGGTTGAAGTGCTAGATATGACAAAGTTACCACAGCCAACAATCAGACAAGAAACAGCCAGAACATCAGGTCATAATATATTTAATTTTGATTGCTTTAATATTGCTTAAAAATAAATTGTGGGTGATTTGAATTTTTATAAATAAATATAAAATGGTTTTCTAACTCATTTTTTATGAAAAATATGCATTAGTATTATTTTGTCGTTATTTTTCTTAAACGTATCAATCTGCCCCAGGGATGGGGCACATTGATACAAATGACTTTTTTTGATTTTTTTTTAAAATTACATGCAAAAATACTACATAAAACAATGATTGTACATTTTTATAACATACTACACAAGTTTTGCTGTCACCTCATGGAAAAAAAACTTGAATTTTCTCCTTTCTTGACACCAAAAAAAATCTTAGAAAAAAACTGTATCAATGTACCCCAGTTCCCCCTAAATATAAAATATTACATCTGTTTTGCTGATACTACTGCATATTCAATTGAATTAGGGGCACATATTTAGTTTATTTAAAATTATTATTGTGATAAATTAACTTTTATCAGCGTGATATTCATTTAATTTAAAAATTAAGACAGATCATACTGTATTACAAATTTCAAAAGGATTAAAATAAATAATAAAAACTTTTAAAATAAAATTTATCTCGATTTTTTTTTTTTTTTTTTTTTTTTTTTTTTTTTTTTTACGAATTGATCCTCTAAAGGAATTTCGCATTCCGCAGACATTTATAAGACTCGCCTATTTAAGGGATTTTCATCTTTTCACTTTAAAAAAAAACGAGATGGAACCCGTCAAATTTCGACGAAAAATGATGTTTAAGGAAGAACTGTGTGATTGATTTGTAATAAATCAACAAAAATAATTATAGTTAAAAATGAATCTTCTATTAGTCTGACTCTCAAAAAATATAATTTCAAACTAAAATTAACAAAATACTATTTCTGTAAAACTCAATCGTCCAAATATTAAAATTAAACTTTAATACCATAGGTGATTCGTAAAGTTTAAAAAAGATCAGTTATTATGATGAAGTTACAATTCAAGCTCTTATACTTGTGCGGGTCTAAGAGCAAAGGAAAAAATTATTTAAAAGTGGCACGATCGTAGAATTTCACGTAATATCTAAAACCTACATAATTTTTATTTCTCAAAATTTTCATACACACTTCCGATGTACGCATTCACCATGTTTTAAATAATTGGCATTTTAATTTGATTATTTTAAACTCAATTCTATCTCTTTCCTCCATGTCTCTTTTCCAATTGCTTTTAATTGGAATGGGATACTTCTGTTGCCACAATTACAAAATTGGTACTAAAAATTGTAAAAAAATAATATTTCAAAAATAAATTGAGGTACAGTTTTTAAACAAATGACATTTAAAAGTAAATTTTTTTATCTACACGACAGTGTAAAAATTGAAAGTGTGCGATTTTTAGAAGTATAAAATTTGTTGTAGCGAAAATTGCAAAACCGAAATTGCATGTAAAAGTGTTGCCATTTGCAGATTGACATTTGCGTTACGCACAGATACGTTTGGCCTTTATAATATAGACAGTTAAAGCTTCTGTTCGTTTATCTATTCATTCGCTCTCCAACACTCAGAAATATACTCATATTTCCACGATGTATGTATTCGAAGTGACAAGTGACTTATAATATATTTCTTATTTAAGCATTTCTTTAGTTACTTTACACAGACACACAAGTCATTTCGTTACATTATACCCTATGGGAGAAATTGATTGCGAGAATTCTATTAATGTTACGATATTAAATTGAGGTGAAAAATTATCCGAATCATTAAATTCGGGAAGAACATACATTCGTTCTTCATGATATAGATGAACTAGCAATACTAGTTTGTTTAAAGAGATACACAAGGGATTATTTCAGTAAATATCATCTGCATTCATTTATATGGAAAAAAGCATCACTTCTTCATTTCCATGGTAATTTATTTTTCTTATTTTATGTTTTTGGCAGCATTTTCTGTGTTTTTAATTTGTGTATTTTATTCCAATCTGAAAAGAGGATGGAATGTTGATAGCCGTGCAGTGGCTGGCATATTTTGGTGTTAAATAAAACGCATTTACAGTCCATGTTTTTTGCGTTTAAGAAGTAAAAGGACGAGCGTGTGTTATGCTTCTTATTAGTTAAAAACGCTACAGATAAGGATTTTGTTATATTTTATTAACTATAGGAGTGCAGCTATAGGATGCCTTTAATATTTATTTGATTTGACCTTTGATTTGGTGTTGCAATATTCAAAGCACCTCAAAAATGATATAAATTACTGAGATGTACTACACCATATTTTCTTTACATGATGGATAGTGTAGTAAATATACTTCATATACAGAAATAGGGGAATAACTCATCTGTAGGAATTACACTGAGAATAGAAATCGCTGAGCTATGACTCTATGACTTATACTGGAAGCGGCATAAAGATCTCCTCATTTTAAGAGGCCAATAAAAATATATAGGACTTTGAAAACAAATATTTTATGTTTACATTCCGGAAGAATAATGTTTGTCATTTTTTTAATTTTCACAAACTGTAACAATTTTTGCTGTCAATTGCGAAGTTTTGTCGTACGAAAAATGATATCATCTAAATGTTTTTTTTTCGATCTCTATATATTTGTGAAGTCTCTCCCGGAAATTCAACACAACCTTTTTCGCCATTGCTGGAAGAATTGTTGCAATTTCAAATCGAATAGCATGGTACAGTTCGTCGATTGTTTTGTTACTTAGGTTTATGTGTGTAAAATTTAGCCTTCAGGTAACCCCACAGGAAGAAGTCACATGCTGCTGCATGTGACGATATCATTTTTCGTACAACAAAACCTCAAAATTAAAATTGTTACAGATTATAAAAATTAATAACTGACAAATATTATTCTTTCCGAATGCAAATATAAAATATTTGTTTTCAATGTACTATATATTTTTATTGACCTCTTTAAATGAGGATATCTTTGTGCCCCACTCTGTACAACTGATTTGCTCCAATTTTTAAGAGATCATCCACAAAAAGCATAAAGTATTAAAAGAATTTATTCCGTATGTTTGTGCTCTTTAAGATAATTACAAGTATTATAAATATATTTACAAATGCAAGAATTACAAGTATATCACATTAATGCACAAGTATTACGTTACTGTATTATGTGAACTGTTGCATATTCCGAGTCTGATGATTACTCGCATTCCAGTGAAGACACCCGTACATCATGTTCGTGAGAAATGTAGGATATGGGTGATGGAATATTTATAAAAATTTAAATGAAATTGATTTTTTTAAATATATATATGATCTGACAGAACTTTTTCATTATTATTTTTTAAAGTAGCACCAAAAAAGTATTGTTCAGCTATCAGCTCCCTTGTAATTTATTTTCATCGCATATCTGCGCAATTTTTACTTTTGCTTGCATAATTTATGTAACTATAACTGTTAGTTAAATCAAAATATTTTAAGAAGAATCTTTTTAAAAAGGCTAATTATTCATAATCAGGTTAATTTTATTATAGAACTTTTCCAAATAATTCTATGACTAAACAATGTATAAATTTATGTTACAAACAAAAATATTTACTGGGGAATGATCCCACTGAAAGGGCAATTTCCATCGATATCCATTCAGTAATCTTTCATATTGGGTTAATTTGATTATAAAATTCTATCCGTATTTATATAGCTAACCTACGTAGAATTATATGTGATGTACTAAAATCGACTCTGAAAAATAAATAATAACCCCTCAAAATCCATTCAGTGAAACGCAAGTTATAAACTGGTGAAATAAAATCCCCATTTTATTTCACACATATATATAGTAAATGTATAGTAACAAACACTAAACCATAAACATAAAAATTGGGTAAATATAACCATCAACGATTTATTGTCCCGAATTCAAAAAAAACTAAAAAAAGCAAATTATTATGAACCTTTATTATTTTTATTCTAAAGAAGATATATGATTAATTTAAAAATGCTCATTTATATAACGGAACTATTAATCTTAAAAATTAACTAGCGTATATAACTATATTTAATGCAATGCAACTGATCTATTACTGTACGTTATAAATAAAATCATTTTGAATCACAAAGGATTTAAAAGTAACCGTGTCTTTTTTATTTTACAATTACATAAAATATTATATAATAATGTCTCCTGTGTTTTATTAGTAAATTTTGGTAAAGAAAAATACTTGAATGTTCTCAAATGGAAATGAAAGAATAGGTTTGAAAATATGTTGTCAAAGTTTCTAACCAGGTCAAATTTTAAGTTTTTCGTTATTACATAATCAATATGATGAAACTCCAATAGTTATTTTAGTTATTCTTATAAAATCTATATTTTATTTGACTTCTTTGCATTTCCTTAGTTAAACTAAATCAGAACATATTATATAGAATTTTAATTACGTTTTCTTAAGAAATTATTTAAAAATTGAATCTTATTGTAGAAAAAAATATAGGAAGATATCTGACAAAAGGATATTTATAGTCAATGTTTATTGTGCATACATTGTATCAATAAATGAATATTTATTTTTTATCGATATTTCTTTTCCAGTATGAATAAGAAGAAATATAATGAAGTAATGAAAAAATATAAGAAGATATCTGACCAAAGAATATCGATCGTCTGCATTTATTACGCATATATTATAGAAATAAATGAATATATATATATTATCGATGTTTCTGTTTCAATATGTATGGAAATTTTTTGTTCAATTGTGCAATTCATTTGTATTTCACTTTTTAAATTCTTGTGAAATGTTACAAATTTTCTATTTTTATCAGTTATTTTTAAATATTTAAATAATTTAGCAATAGTAGGTAAAACATATATAAATATAAATTAAAATTAATAAAATAAAATAATCAATAAATGAGTATTTATATTTTTATCTATATTTTCGTTTCAGCAGGAATAAGAAGGGATATGATAAAGTAATGAAAAAATATAAGAAAATATCTGATGAACGAGTATTGATCGTCTGTGCTTATTAAGCATTACTGTACATATAAATGTATATTCATATTTTTAACAATATTTCCGTTGCAATATATATGCAAATTTTTTGCAATTCAATTGTATTTCGCTTTCTAAATTTCATTTTAAATGTCACAAATTTTCTATGTTTATTTTTTTTTTATTCTTAAAAAATTAGCAGTAGTAAAATCAAAATTAATAAACATAAATTAATATAATTAAAAAGAAACTATCAATAAATGAGTATTTACATTTTTATCTATACTTTTGTTCCAGTATGAATAAGAAGAAATACAATAAAATAATGAAAAAATGTAAGAAGATATCTTATCAAAGAATATTAGTCGTCTGTTTTTGCAACTCATACATTATATCAGTAAATGAATATTTATATTTTTTATCGATATTTCTGTTCCAGTATGTATGTAAATTTTCGCAATTCAATTGTGCTCCACTTTCTAAATTAATGCAAATTGCTAAAAATTTTCTATTTTCATCCAGTTTTTTTCTTAATTTAAATAATTTAACATAGTAGGAACAAAATATATATATAAAAATGAAAATAAATTAGAAACTGTAGATGCATTAAAATACATGTATTGAGTAACTTAAAACCATGCTACGTATAGCAAAGAAAAAAATTAAAAAGCTAAACAGAAATTATTTTGATTCATGAAATGTTTTGTCTTCAGTAATTCGTACAAAAGCTTTTATAAGTGCTTTTTATCGTGTTTTATAAAGCCGTATGGATTTAAAAAAATGATTCAGAATTGAATAAATAAAATATTTAATATTTTCTGGTATTCTAAAAAAGTAAGAATTATACGTTTGTTCTATTAGAATCTGTTATTATGCTGTTGATATATTGGCTCAGTTTTAAGTTGACGATACTTTAAAAGAATTAAAAAAAAAGACATGCCTTGTAAATGATTTTCTTAGAAAGGGAATGGTATTGTTTCCTTTGTTTTTATGATGTAAAACTGAACTTTGAATAAACATACAACATGGGATTTTTCTATAGAACTTGGTAATGCAATTTCTAACATAACACCTTTAGTGACATGGGAGAAAAACTTCCCCTCGTTGTAATATTTTTGTTATTGAGCTTCTAATACTTTGTGATTATTAATGTTTTTTTAATGTTTAAAATTTCAACTGAATCTTACGTGGTTTTACATATTTTTTCGCACATGAAGAGTTAAAAATGTAAGTCCACAAAAAAAAATCTATGATCGTCTTGAATATTATATATTAAGAAATATAAATGAATTGAATTAAATCTATATTAATCATTAATGTGATATAATAATAAACGAAATAAGATTTATACAAGTTCCAGAAAATCTCGCTAATATTCTCATCCGGTAGAAAAATGTTCATAACCGATATTTTATAAATTTATTCATTTTAATGTATTAATCGTTAAAATAATATTTTAGAATTTGAGCTTTTCACTTTTTCAATGATAAAGTAAAAAGATTGTTTTAAATGTAAATAACGTATAATGTGTTTAATGAGATTTATAATATTAACATATGAAATATAAATTTAAAAATACAGATGGCGGAAAAACTACTTTTCACAGATATTTAGAGCTATATAAATCTAAAGGTAAAAAAAAAAAAAAAAAGAGACATTGTTACACTCTAGATAAAATTTTATTTAATGTGAGGAAATTAATATAATATCTGAATTTCATTTTTTATATTCTCGTAAAGTTACATATTTACGTTTTTAGCAGAATTACTTTTGGTTTTTCTTTTAAGAATATCATCATTATTATTATTATTACATTATAAGTTACGATATCAGTACATAAAAAACAAACGGAAATTGCATGTCAAACTCTGGAAATGAGGGTGTTCATGCTACGATGAAGTTTTAAAAATGCAGATCTTTGTGTAACAGTATACAGTACTTCAGATACTGTACAAGTAACCGAAATCTTTTGTGCGTCCCTATAAATACTATCTGCTTTTTATTATACAAAAAGTAAACTTCATATATAATATTAGTAAACTTCAGCAATGTATATCAATTTCATAAAATGCGAAATAGTTTAATATAATTAAAACGCACTACAAAAAAGTTTCCTCCTACACTATTATGCAATGGAATACTTTTGTGTCACCGTGTAAATTTATAAAAAAAATATTCTTTGCACAGTAGATTGTACAGAATGTATATTTTAGTGCATATTTTACAGATACATATCAATTTGATTATATTCGAAAGAGTGTAACATCATTATAATGTACTTGAAACAATTTTTTCCCATTGACCGTAATGTATCGGAATAATTTTGATTGTCCCTGTAATTGAACTATGCATCCGATTTTCATAAAATTTGAAGTGACTATATAATGACACGATAATATCATGCAAAAATTACATTTTTTAAATTCGAAACGATTCGGTTGGGTAATTTTTGCGTTGTTATATGTGGGCGGACAGAGGGACGGGCTCAACGACGACTATAGGTGCTACATATTTATATCATTACGAATGTATCTAAAAACAGCTAAAAAATAAAGAAATGCAATATATCTTGCCTTTGCCTCGTTTAAGAAAGAATAGATATGCAAAACATAGAGCGTAACCATATTTCATAAACATAGGTTAATTTCGATGGCTTGTTAAATCTTCCCCTCTTCAATTTTGAGATAGTATTGTCATTACATATTTTGCCGTAAGTGTCCTTTATATACTTCAGTTAGTTGTATCTAGAGAGCACTGTTCTCATTTAAAACCTACACTTGAAATGATTTGTAAGGTGTTATGTCACTATTTGTTATTCCATAAATATTTATTCTTTGTACCAATATGAAAAAAAAAATTATTTTAAGAGAAAGTTCAAAACCATGCGCCCGAAACCTGTGGATTTATGTAGAACTGTGTAAATACATAGTACAGGATGTTTTTTTAAAAACTGACGCTATTCAGAGCCGCCCGTGGCTCGTTCTAATAACTGGAATGACACACAACTTTATAAATATACTAATAAAACCATGGGAAAAAAGATTCCAATAAATAAATAAATAATTCCAATCATCGCTGATAGTGGGAAATTTGGCTATGTTCATGGAAAGAAAACATCAAAAACAGACAAATTTAATAGTTTGGATAAAAAGTCATGTTTTATTTACCATATTCGCTTTACTGACAAGGAATTCAACAACATTCAATATGACTACCATTTTCTTCACCATACCTTGCATTCTTTGTACAACATTTTCGACGGCTGAGCATAACATGTGATGTGGAACAGAACTTTTTGGTGATTGGAATAATTTCTTTTCAATATTTTTTCCCTTGATTTCATTAGTGCCCTTTTAAAATTTAAAGCAGTTCCGGTTATGAAAATTAGGTATAGAGAGCTCTAAATAGTATCAGTTAAAAAAAAAATACTTTGTATATTGAAGTATTCGTGCTGCTACAAAGTAACCTACATCCAATTCAACAGCATAAATTTACAGTGAATTATCTGCAAATTGTGTTTTGTGAAAAATTTTTAATGATAAGCATAGTGCTTATCATTACAAATTTTTTATTACACTAATATCATTACACCAATATGCGTTTTTGAAATGTTGTCGCCTAAATGAATTCGCCTTGAACCATTGAGTAAAAGGAAATAATAAAGTGGAAGTATAGTGGCTAGAGAGGAGACGTCAAAAATGTAACTCTAAAATCCACTACATTAAACCCAAACACATTCATGAACTTTCTCAAATATACTAAAATTTTTAATAATACAGTTTTTAATTCATAATACAATGAAATTTAACTTCAGAATGCTTCAATATAAGTATATTATTTTCCTTTAGAGAAAAAATGCGCGGTTTATATAAAAATGTATTCTATCCTTGTTTCAAGTGATTGTTTTGTTTGGATCTAATGAGAACATTCAAATTTGAACGATAACGTGCATCAATCACATTACAAGTCAATTATAAGACATACTGCACCTCAATATATCTTTATCCTCCATGGGCTTGAACAAGTATAAGAGTCGTAGCAATAGAGCATGCAATGATGTGTTTGAAATCTTACTGAATGATCTGAAAGGTCAAAAATTGTAAATATACATGCAAATATAACGCCTTTTTTTAACCGCAAAAATTTCTGCGTGATATTATTTTTTAAATCTTTTTTTTTTGTTTAAATGAAACCCAAATCTTTCTTATTGCTAGACACAAGAGTAATTTTGATACATATATATACAGGGTGTTTCGCTACCAGACCGACAAACTTTATGGGATGATAGTACACATGAACACAAACATTATTAAATAGGAAACCATGGGGCGCAAATGTCTTCGTTAGGAGCTAGGGGCCATTAAAGTTTAGGGTCCAAAACTTCAAACGATGATAGAAAACGGAAAAAGGGTCAATTCGTTTGCGGTTTTCATTAAAATCATTCTTTATATTACGATTGTTTTAGAAAAAAATTTTAAAGGTTACTTTCAAAAATTATCGATAGAGGGCGCTTTAGACTTTAAAGTAACTAACAACTACTTTTTACCGTTATTTTCTGCATGGGGTTGAAATTTTTCCAAAGTATAGACTTTAACTTAAATTTTATGTCCAAAATCGACAACATTGGGGTCGGGTAAGAAGCGAAAATTGAACTGTGAACAGATGGTGAGATTTTAAGCGCTCATAAATATTGGACAAACTAATCGATTTTGTTGCGGTTTGCGTGTAGATCATTTCCTTGGTAAGTATTTTATTCAAAACGACCTACAGCTTTGGTGTCCTGATATTTTGATAGAGGGCGTTTCCGACACATCTCCGACATTTCAATGGCATTAGTCTTGGGTATTTTACTACCAGACCAACATACTTCCAGGAAGTGTTAGGGGTGCAAAGACGATTCGGAATTACATAGGAATGTAACGTTGAAAATTCTTTTTTGAGAGTTACGGTTAAAGGAAGCAGAGAAAAAAGCAATAGAAACAGCAGAGAAAGAGCAACACGTTAATGTGACAGAAAGCAGTTTATTTAATTTTTTTTACAACAGTAGGGTTCGAAATCACTACTAGAAGTAGTTCTGCATGCTTGATAGTGACGTCGCATGGAATTCCTCAAGCTTTGAAAGATTCCTGGCATCTCTGATAGCTTTCTGGAAAGCTACAGAAATACCAGATGCGAGGTCTTTAACTGATGGTACGGGAGCCTCATATACCCAGCAGAAGAAGTCGATACATGATAGGTCCGGCGATCTGGCAGGCCACCACGACCTATCCGCCGTTTCCCAGATGTTACTTTGAAGTGTCGGCAAATGGCATAGATAAAATGTGGAGGAGCCCAATCGGGCTGTTCATCTTTCAAATACTTCATTCTGCTACCTTTGGAGCCGGTTCGCGAATGATCACTTCAAATTGATCGCTATTCACACGCATTATCGCCATCTACTGCAAGGAAACCGCAGCGCCATCTACCGTTGCTGTCAAACTTGCCGTATTACTTCTGGTCGTAATTTCGAACACCTTTTGTTGTAAAACCTTTAAATAAACTGTTTTCTGTCACATTAACGTGTTGCTCTTTCTCAGCTGTTTCTGTTGCTATCTTCTCTGCTTCCTTTAATCATAACTCGCAAAAAAGGCATATCCAGCGTTACATTCCTGTGTGATTCCGAGTTATCTTTGTGTCCCTAACACTTCCTGGAAGTAAGTTGATCTAGTAGTAAAACACCCAGGAGTAATGCTATTGAAATGTCGGAGATGAGTCGAAAGCACCCTCCATCGAAAAATGAGGACACCAAAGCTGTACGTCATTTTGAACAAAATAATTATCAAGGAAATGACTTTCACGCAAACCGCAACAAAATCGATTAGTTTGTCCAATGTTTATGCGCTTAAAATCTCCCCCTCTGTTCACAGTTCAATTTTTGCTAATTACCCGACCCCAATGTTTTCGATTTTGGACTTAAAATTTAAGTTAAAGTCTAAACTTTGGAAATATATCAATCCCATACAGAAAATAACGGTAAAAATAGTTGTTTGTTACTTTAAAGTCTAAAGCGTCCTCTATCGATAATTTTTTAAAGTAACCTTTAAAATTTTTTTCTAAAGAAATCGTAATATAAAGAATGATTTTAGTGAAAACCGCAAACGAATCGATCCTTTTTTCCGCTTTCTATCGTCGTTTGAAGTTTTGGACCCTAAACTTCAATGGCCCCTAGCTCCTAACGAAGACGTTTGCGCCCCATGGTTTCCTATTTAATAATGTTTGTCTTCATCTGTACTATCATCCCTCAAAGTTTGTCGGTCTGGTAGCGAAACACCCTGTATATACATATTAGAATGTTGTCAAAGTGCTGTTTTTATTCTAACAAGATTAAATTTTTAAAAAAATGAGTCATTATATAGTAAATGTTTGAAGTGAACACATTTGTGTTCTTTTTATTATATGTAAATTAAATTCTAAACGATACTGAAAAGCTTCTACTTTTAAGCAGTTGCAGTTAAAAATTTCACGTTACATTAATGTTGATCAATTAATCTTTTGAAAGGAAATTCTAATAGCCGTTTCCGTTTGAAACCAATTTCCACATTAATAGATGCATTTAGTTTGTTTCTGTTTAAATCACCAAATTTCATTTAATCTTTAAACAGTATAAGACTTTCAATTTCAAATCCATTAACAAAACTTTTCATCGAAATGTAAATTTTGCATAAATGAAAAAATATTTTTATTTTTACGATTTTCCATTAAAGATCTTAAATAAGAATAATATATAAATAAAAAAATTACTGCCTTGGTTTTTTAGGCCAGATACTTACTTTAAAATCATATGTCAATATTCTAAAAAGAATTTATTGAGTATTTATTGAAAAGTTCTGCCGGTAAAATTTATTTTTTAAAAATTAAATAATAATAAAAAAACTTAATTTTTATTCAAAAAATACAGATATAAATTTTATTTTATTTATCATTTTTTTATTATTATAACTCATTTCAGATTACACACATCCCTAAAAATACGAGGTTTTTCTTAATGAATATCGGAGATTTAACGCTTGGTGTTACATAAAACTTAAAATTATGTAAAACTTAAAAAATAAAATGAAAGAGCAAGTCAAACAGTTTTACCAACAAGCTTACAAGTGTTCAAATGGAAATGCAAGAACCTTTCGTCACACGGCACACATTAAGTCGATACCTCAGTTCTTCCCAAATGATGGTTAGTAAAGAATTTCTATTCATACATTCCCCCGATCTGATGCCATGTAATTTTTACCTGTGGGGTATCATAAAAGATCTTGTATATGTGCCTCCACTGCCAGCTGACAATTGCAGCTGTTGTAACAATGACCCCACAAACACTAATCAACGTTTAGAAAGAACTGGCCTATCAACTTGATAATTTGATATGTGCCGTGTAGCGAAAGGTACTCAAGCTGAACATTTGTAAGCTTTAAAGGTAGAAAACCAACGATTATAAATGCACAAAAAATGTATGAAAAGGTAGCAAACAACTGTTTCGAATCTACTATCGACTCTTCATCAGTGCAAAACTCAGTGAGCTAGAAAAAGCAAAACTGAGCAAAAAGACAGAGAAACGCAGGCTTATATACTCGCTACGGGAACGATCCCGCCTAAATGAAAGCAACCAATGAAAAGAAAGCCTGAACAACTGGGTGGACAAGTAGCGACATCTACCGGAAAATTAACAAAACAAAAACTAAAAAACGAGGGAAAAAGGCATTAAATTAAAGACTTCCAAATGCTTGGAAAATAAGGAGTATTTGATAAGTCATTGACTGACGAATGAGAATGTTTAATATTGTGGTGAATCCACTAAAAATTAAGATCAAGAATTGAAGGACACTTATGGATAATGGTGGCTGAAGAAAAGTCGAACTTATGTTGTGAAGACCAATAATGTTGAGCAATAGAAGAGCGTTTAAGCACTCGATTTTTAACATACCTTTTACGCTCTTTTAAACGAAATCTGAAAGCACATTTAGTCTGACCAATATAAGAAAGACTACATTGGCAAGAAATTTCGTAAATATCCCCAATGATCAATGGGGTGCTTAAGATTTGAAAAAGCAATTCCATTAACAGGAGAAAAAATAACATTGAAATTGAACCTTTTTAAAATTTTAGGAACTTGCTGACTGATTTTGGGGGAAAATGGCAAAATAACCGAAGTATTGGAGTTCGATTTAAATATTTTTCTTTCATATTGGTGTATTATTTCCTGGATATCCTTGTCATTCGCAATGAAGGTAATTTTCAGACTACTGTCTTTCGCAAATCTTTTTCGGTCAGTCTTCCACCTCAGAGATATTCTTCTGATCCTTCTAACCAGAAAGTTGTGGCTTTTAAAATTTTCGTTTTCCGGGCTTCCAATATTTGTTCAACTCGTCAGTTACTCAGTGATGAACTTATTATTTAAAAGCATTGCTGTTAATCATGGTTATTCCCCTAATATTATACATTTAATCCAGAGAAAATTGACAAAATCGACTCAATTTGAAAGAAAAAAAATTATTTCGAACTCCAATACTTCGGTTGTTTTGCCATTGTCAGCAAGTTGCTAAAATTTTAAAAAGATTTGATTTCATTGTTATTTTTTCTCCTTTTAATAAAATTGCTTTTTTCAAATCTTGATCACTCCATTGATCACTTCGATAACTGGGGTATTTAGCAAATTTCTTGCCAATATGGTCTTTTTTATATTGATCAGACTAAACGTGCGTATAATAATACTAATTAAAGCATACTAGAACGCAGTTTTAAATAATAAACCTTAGGACTGTATCTTTAAATTTTAATCACACACGATAAGCAGCGAACACTCTGGTCGCCATTCTTTTTCACACACGATAAACAGCGAACACTCTCGTCGCCATTCTTTTTCATACACTCAAAACAAAACACTTTTTTCTCTACTTAGTTCACTTCACATTTCAACCAAAGGGAGTTCATGACGTCCTCTTACGGGACTTATAAATTCTGAAATTTCAACAATAAACAACGTGATCTCAGATTTCGTTTAAAGGAGCATAAAAGGTATGTCAAAAATCAAGAGCTTAAACGCTCTTCTATTGCACAACATTGTTGGTCTTCACAACATAAGTCCAACTTTTCTTCGGCCACCATTACCCATAAGTGTCATTCTATTCTTGATCTTAATTTTTGGTAAGCTGTCCACATCATTAAAAATTCTCACTCCTTAGTCAGTGACTTATGATGTACTCCTTATTTTCCATGTATTTGGAAATCTTTAATTTAATGCCTTTTCCCGCCCCTTGCTTTTTAATTTTTGTTTTGCTCACTCTCCGGTAGAAGTCGTTACCACCTACTTGTTCAGGCTTTCTGCTCATTGGTTGTTTTTCTTTAGACGGGATCGTTCCCGTAGCGGGTACATAAGCCTGCATTTATCTGTCGCTGTTCTCAGTTTTGCTTTTTCTAGCTCGCTGAGTTTTGTACTGATGAAGAATCTCGATTATAGATTCGAAACAGCTGTTTTCACCTTTTCATACATTATTTGTACATTTATAATTGCTTGTTTTCTATCATTAAACATTTTTGCACAAAGGCTTTATTTGCTATTTTGCTATTTTATTGATAAAACTGTTTTAATTGATTTATCAATTTATCTATTAATTATAATTTTAAGTTTTATGTGATAAAAACTACCCAAGTATACGCTCCGCGATATTCCCAGATAAATCCCGATATTCATTTAGAAACACTTTAAACGTCAATCATCTGTAGATGTTAAGAAAGTAAATGATTGAGCATTACACGTATTCAAAATGTACATACTTATTTTTGGCTGGGGAACTCTAGTGATTATTAAGCCTCTAGTGATTATTAACAATCTAATGGAAGTATTACTCACGTTCAAATGTTTCAGTATAATAAATATATAAATTGATAACTGTATTAATAAAAAAAAATCTAAAACAACAATAATAATACATAGTAAAAAACTATACAACATAGTGTTTGTATAGTTGCATATATTAATAAAGAATACTGCCCAGTTAAACTGATGGCATTGAGCTCACAGGCTACAAATACTAATTGTACATTAAAGCCTTATATTTTCAAGGGTTAATTCCGCTCGAAAAAAAAATTAAGAAGGGGAAACAGCACTCCCATTTCCTCTTTTTTTATACTTAATCATTGAACCTCCTATACTATCAAAGACATGCTTTATCATATAAAAAATCTATATCCAAAAGTCAGAGCAAATTAGATAATTCTTAATAAAAACCCATTTAGTATTTATATAATTTAAAATGAGTTATTCCCCTCTTTTATACTTAACCATTAAACTTCCAAAACTATTCAGAGATTTGAACGAAATCTGAAAATTCTGCTTGAAAAAACCATTTATATAAATTAATTATATTAGAGGGGCATTAGAACCCCTCTTTCCCCCTATTTATACTTATTCAATGAACACCTAATAACAGTCACGGAATCGCCTCATCAGAATGATCCTAATCTAAATTTTGAACGAAAACTTAATTCTGCATGAAAATCCCATTTATATCAACTAACGGGGGGGGGGGCATTAGAACCCCTGTTCCCCCTATTTACACTTATTCAATGAACACCTAATAACAGTCACGGAATCGCCTCATCAGAATGATCTTAATCTAAATTTTGAACGAAAGCTTAATTCTGCATGAAAATCCCATTTATATCAACTAACGGGGGGGGCATTAGAACCCTTGTTCCCCCTATTTATACTTATTCAATGAACACCTAATAACAGTCACGGAATCGCCTCATCAGAATGATCCTAATCTAAATTTTGAAAACTTAATTCTGCATGAAAATCTTATTTATATGAACTAACGGGGGGCATGAGCCCCCCGTTCTCCCTCTTATACATATCGAATGAACTCCAAAAACTAATCAGGGAAGCGCCTTGTCAGGATATACCTACATACAAAATTTCAAGTGGATCCGATATTTTTATCATGAGTTATCGCGTTACGTACATACGAACATACATACAGAACGGACGGGCACATAAGCTCTCAGGCTATGATAGCCTGTGAGCTAAAAAAGTATGATTAAGCATACCAGAAAAGTTAAAAAAAACATGTGCAATTTAAATAATATGAAATATTGCTATGTTGTATAGCTTTTTTTAAAACTTTCCAAAAAAATTATTGAAAAATTCCCCCAAAGTTATTCACATTTTCCAACAAAGTTATTAACATATTCTAACAAAGTTATATAATTATTCATATCATACTACATAAGAAAGTTAACATATTCTAACAAATGCGTTTATGACTTGGATTTATCTGTCCGTCTATCCGAGCTCTAACTCTCGTAAATACATTCAAATTGCCCTGATTTTTTAATGAGATTGACGTTTACCCTAGCATGATCTCTATTTCAAATGAAGTCCATAGCATACATAGATTATTTTAAGAGATAGTCGAAAGTTTTTTGTTACATTGCGGTGGATGAGAGGAAATCGTTTCAAATGAATTTAATAGACGTTACACCCTTTCAAACCTAATAAAATTGATATGTATTTACGAAGAGCAGTAAAATATACATTCCGCAAAATATGCGATTCAAAAAATAGTTATTATTCATTTACAGGACCACACACGACAATTTCGTTGCATAATGTTATAGGGCGGGGGGAGGATTGATTGCGGCATATTTTAATCGGGTTAAACTATTTTATTCATAATGAAATTGTATACGTCGCTGAAGATCCACTATAAGTAATTTCATGTATAGCACGAAGTGCATAAGTGTCAGCGGGAAACAATAGATTTCAAAACAGTATATTCTATCTCAAATATAGTATGTTAGCAATGATAGTAGGAAATGTTTTTTAAATTATGGTATGGGCTTTTAAGTTTTATTATATTTATGCATACTGTATTGTGTGCACAGTTTCCATAGTTAATAAAATACTAAAATATTGCTTTGTGTGTATAAATACTGTCTATAAAATACAGGGCTACACAAAATAATTCATAAGGGTTGCTGAATGTGATCGAAAATGATTTAAAAGTGATTTTTAAATTAATCATACATTTTTATGCAGAACTGCATTTAGTATACTAATAAATATTCTTGCAATACAAATAAATTGATATACAGTGCCACACAAAAAATATACACATGACCGTCTATGGATGATAATTTCTGGAAATATGATTTTTAGTAGTTTTAAGAGTGTTTTAGTTTGAATTTCAATTATAAGAAAGTACTGGCGAAAGTACCAATAAAAGTACCAAGTAAAAATACAGGGCCGAATAAGAATATTCAAGTATGTTTCCATCTATTAGTATGAATTGATGTTAATTTCCAACCTAATTATGCGTTTTTCTCGCTAAACTAAATTTTCCTATTACATAGTAGTATACGTATCAATTTACAAAAAAACTGAGGGCTGTTCAAAAGAATTGGAATACATATGTGGCTGTAGAGGGTAACTGCTGAAATCAGTTTTTCAAATGTTTTGTCTGTTTCCTAAACCGTTTACTTAGTTGTCCTATTTAGTTAAGATATTTGGTCATTTACCTAAATAATAAAGTTTTGTTAAGGATTTCAGGAGTTGTACGAAAGTGTTTTATAATATATGTTTAAAGTGTGATTTTTCATTTTTGTTTCAACCTTTTTTTATGATTATTATTCGATAAACTTAATTCGATACTGACAGTAAGGGTAGTGCATTTTTAAATTTCATTTGGCATTTTATAAAATTAAACTCAGCATATTTTTTCATTACATTGTAGCTAAAACGAAATCCTTTTTTACTTGGTATTGTGCTAAATGTACTTCGAAAGGATGCCACAAAATTTCTGACGCCACGTTTTTCCGGAAGAAATTTTAAAGATTAACTTTTAAAGACACTAGAGGTCTATTGAGAAATCTACTCAATCCAAACAAGTCGCGAACCTCATATTTACTATGATTAATGCTAATTAAATTAGTCGGTTTTTAACAGTTTCATGTATATTGTTACTGAACATTTTATTACACAAATATATTATTATAAGTTGTTATCTAGGCTTTAAATGCCGATAGTACGTAGATTACTAACGTTTTTATTTTAGTTAATTATCAACAATGCTTTTGCATTTCCGCTATGATTGGTAATTACAGCGTTCCTCAACACTTTTTGCTGGATGCTCACACTACGAAATTTGCATGCAACACAAAATATACTTTTTTCGAAAGTTATGTTGACTTAGTGTAATCGCAATAGTTTCCTTAAGATTTAACCTAACATCTAATACCTCTAATTTTTCCGTATTTTTTCTTTCATCGGATTCGAAAATTGAAACATATTTTTGCACTACATCTTCGAAAATATTCCTGTAAATATAATGTCTAAAATTAAAAGATTGTATTTTTGAATTGACATTACGAAAAGTTTCATTCGAAATACCACACAATTTACAAAGAAAATATTTTTTAATTTAATTTAGTTAGCCCTTGTATAAAATATACAAGGCCATAAATATATTTGTGAATGTTTAATAAACTCTAAATATGTGGGTCAATAGTCTTTATTACTTGCCCTAGTTTGAAATTTCCACGTTTAATACCTTACGAGCAAAATGATTGAGACAAACAGACACAGGAATGATCTTCTAATGGTTCCGTTTTTAGGTAAGTTCATAATTATGTAAATACGTAGCACATATAGTTTTCGTTCAGTCCATCCGTCAGTCCGTCTGTCACGCCGTCCGTCCGTCCGCATACAACAACGCAAAAACTACCCAACCGAATAGTTTGAAATTTAAAATACTTAATTATTACATAATTTTCACATAATTTTCATAATTTCCAGCTATTTAATATTTTATCAAAATTGGATGCATAGTTCAATTACAGGGACAATTAACCCTCTAAGCGTTTGGCCCGTAATATTCCGTACACTAAGTTCCAGGTTTCACTGCAATATAAGCAATGTTTAAGATATTATAATTCTATAAATTTAATGAATTTTCAAAGCATTGAAGAATGATTAACTCTCAAGGATTACATTTATATTCCTAAATAAGATTTTTTATGTAATATTGAAATAATCATATTTTATTAGCATTTAGAACAAAATGCAGAGAAAACAACATTACAATTTTACCCATTTGCAAGACGCTTAGAAGATTAAAATTATGCCGTTACATTACGGTTAAGGGGGAATTTTTTTTTTTCAAATGCATTTTAATGGTGTTATACTCATTGGAACGTAATAAAATTGATATGCACCTATAAAGTATATATTACAATATGCATTTTGTATAATCTGTGACTCAAAGAACATTTATTATTGATTTGCAAGACCACACAAAAGTATTCCATTACATAATGGTATAGGGAGAACATTGCTTGGTGTACATTTTAATTGTAATTAACTATTTACAGTTTTATGAGATTGATATATGAGAGTGATATTTTTAAAACTTCCTTTTCGTACGAACCACCACATTTACTACGCTTCATGTGCAATTTCCAACTTGTTACATTTTAAGTACAAAACCATTAAAATGAAAATAAAAATGCATTTAACAATTTTTTTAATGCTTGTTTAAATCTATTAAAAATTTTATGCAAAGGTGAAACTACTTCTGGATTTTCTGTAGATTCAATCAGAAATATTGAAACTTTCTATAACATTTGTTAAGTGAAGAAATAAGGCGAAATAAGGCAATACTCATCAACTGATGAGATTATTTAAGGGAAAGATTATCCTTTAAAAATAGAGGTAGAAAAATTCTGATATTGTTGGTCTAACTTTTAATACGTAACGTTAACTTCTTATAAAATCATTGTATAAAGAAGGATTTTCCTTCTTAATCTTGTAAGATTTAAAAGAAATGAAGTGCATTAGTTAATCATTTACCGTAATTGTTCTTATGATGTACTTGAAGTTTGATTAATTGGTTATATATTTTAGTAACACATAATATATAAGTAGTACTCTTCCTGTAAGTGATGCTTGAAATTTTATTATTGTACAATAAAAATATTTTAAAGACCATTATACATTATTTAAAACTGTTCTATTTTCGGCATGAAACGTCTATACAGTAACTCTATCGGCAATGTTTGACCAGTTGATGAATTTTACTTTGGCTTATAAATGAATGCTATGAATATGTAAATAAAGTGAACGTGCAATTATGTAACAGTTAAAAAATTATACTTTAATGCTTATTTATACGAGTGCATAATGATTAATTATACCTCAAATAATTTGATGGAATTGTATGAAATGATTTGTTTTAACCTTAAAAACCAGCCTTTTAGTTATACTAAACCTTACTTAAAACATTAAGATTAAATTCAATAATAATTTGTAAATAATAATATAATTAAAATTTTATAATCTATGAGATTTTATAGCTTTTTTCTCTGAATGCTTCATATACACTGGTCTCCAAAAGTTAAGATAAAACCGGTTTTTTTGCGCCTAATTTGCAAATAAATGAATATAAAAACAACAAATTTGGAGGAAATGTGCCGTAAACTGTTACTTAATCAACTGCGACATAGAAATTTACTTAAGTTAAACGTATAAATGAAAGTACAACAAACAATACACTCATGATGGAAAATTCCATTCTTGGAGAAAACAGACAACGCAGTACTATGCAGTAAAATGTGACCGAAACATTAAAAAACTGGTTCTAATTCGGAATATGGCTACCCCGGACTTAAATACATTGGCGGCATCGACTTTCCATGCTCTCAATTAAATTGTCGGACATCGAAATAGGTAAAGTTGACCAGACATGGAGTAAGCCTTGTTCCAGCTTATTTAATGATCTTGGAGGAGGACTTAAAGCCGCAACCTGTCTTCCACGATAGTTCCAAAGATGTTCTATCGGATTGAGTTGGCCATTCCATTCTCTTCAAACCGTTATCTTCAAAATAATCCTCAACAACCACAGTATGTCTAGTATTATTATCTATTAGAATGGGAAATCCTTGCCAACAGCAATGGCATATAGCCGCACATATGAATCAAGGATGTCATCCCGATATCTCACACAAGTCATAATTCCTGCATGGAACGCATTCAGGCCAGTGTGTCTTTCGAGTGAAATCCCTGCCCAAACCCTGATTAAACCATTTATGTACATGTGTGTTTCGACAATGTTTGATTGATGGTATCGAGTGCACTGTTGTCTCCAGATCCGAAGACGTCTTGAATCACTCTCCAGTGTGAATCTGGAATCGTCTGTGAAGATTACAGAAGGCCACTGTTGTCTGGTCCAGGAAACATGTTCTATTGCCCAACATAAGCAGACCCTTTTCTGCCATGAGTTGTGGGGAACACACACAACATTTCATTTTGCATAGAGACTTGCTGTGTGAAGACGTCTTCGCACCGTAGTGGAGATTTTCTCCCTGATACTGCAAAGTGGTCTGCAACGAGTTGCAGTACAGTAGTGCGTCTTCTCTTACGAGCCGAAAGAGCAAGAAACCGGTCTCCTGCAGGTGTTGTCACATGTGATCGGCCTAGAACATTTCTTTTGGACACAGAACTTTTGGATTCATACTGATTCCAGAGTTATTGGACTAGACTGTGAGACATATTGTGCCGTCTGGCAGTATCGGCCTGTGACAACTCCATTTCCTTCCATCCTACCACCCGCCACTTTATTCAATCAGGAAAACGACTTCTTCTAGACATTTCTAGACTCTACTAGCTGTTGTGAATAAAACTGACAACAATAGTTCAAATACAACAAAACTTACACGCGAAATTACGAAAGCTTCGCAATTGCATATTTTTCTCCCATTCACAAATGCTTATTCTTTTCTATAAAATAAAAGTGTTTGCTGTAATTTTTGTAAGTTTTTAAAATTTATTATCGTTATTTATATAATCTATGAAGTTTAACCTGATTTGCATTTTTTCCCTGGTGAACTTCGAAAAACATGTTGTACCTTAACTTTTGGAGGCCAGTGTATTAAAAGTTTTTTATTGCTGAAAACTATTTATAATATCCTAAAAATTATATCATTTCCTTTTCTGGTATATTAATAGAAGTTTTCAGTAAAATAAACCTGTTTTTTTTAAACGTTAATCATCTCATGTTTACCGGTTTCATATGAGGATATATAATTATTGCATTATTAAGAAAAAAATAATGATAAAACAAAATAAGCATTTATTTATAGAGATCTGATTTGTGGACAGATATTAGTTTGCATGCAGCTCAATAATAAAATTATTTTGTAATGGGGTCTGTTTTATCACATTTTTTTGTGTGTGTGAATAATGAAATATAATAAATAATAATTTATACATCTGAGGGTTAAAAGATGGAAAGTGGGAAGATAAATATCATAGCTCATACAATGAAGAAAATAAGTTACTGTTTATTTTTAAAATAAATTTTGTAAATTAACTCGTAACTTTGATATTTTTTTAAACATGCATCACTACTTGAATTGACTTTTTCTGTTACAAATAGTTTAATGCTATGTATAATTGTGGAACTTTGCCAGTAGCAATAATTTCTCTCTAATAAAAAAGGTAACATATAATTAATATCAAATTTTAAATTGGTAACAAATAATGGCAACATAAGTTTTCAAGAGTTATTCTTTCTTCAGATTTTTTTAGATATTGATAAAACTTTTTACGTTTTCTTTTTAATATCAAAATTATGCTTTAACTTTAGTAGAAATCTTAATGGCATTTCCATTCAGATATTATTTTTTAATGCTTGGCAATTCACTTTTTACTAAATTTACTGCTGTAAATCCCTTCATTAATCATAGTAGTTTATTTAAAAAACTCACAAAATCTATCTTTTCTTACTGAATGAAAGAAAAAAAAGGAATATTTTAAAATTTCTTGGAAAACAGTGAGTTGTAACTTTTTATTTATTTTACATTTTCTAAGATAGAAATTACATTTGGTTTAACGTTAAATAAAATTTTAGTGATAAATAACAATAATTATTATTAAGTACGAAATGGTACTATCATTTCGTACGGCATATAAGTTTAACTTGTTTTAATTGTTTAAATATTTCGCAACGTAAAGTCTTGAATTGAATCTTTAAAAAAATATTTAGAGGAATATATTTCTTAGATACATTATCATCAAAAGAACTTTTATTTAATACTACGCTTTTCACTCAAGTAATATCTTCTAGTGATATAATTCAGCAATCAAGGATCATTTTCACTTCATCGTGTTAGTAACTTCCTCTACAAATAGCCGGATTCCTTATCTCAATGATATCTTCTCTTTTTCTCGAGACATTTTATCCAGATATTATCACTTTCTCAAATATAGAAAATAAATGTCTATATTAGAAGTGAGAAGTAAAATGTGTTCAGTAAGACGTTATAGTAGATCTTTATTTCTATATTTTGTGAAACAAGTGAAAGAAGAATATATTTGTTTACAATAGAAGGACATAATAACAGAATGTTTTTCATTCGTATTTTTTTACATAAATTAGAAAATAATTGAGAAGTTTTGTGCACACTTCAATTTAGAAAAATGTCAAAAGGAAGATATTATTATATTTTTAGGTATTCTCAAACGAAATCGTTTAATAGATAAAACAGACACACTAATAACATGTGACTTATGTCTTTCTGAGATTGAAACAAGTCGTAAATTCTATTTCAAACAGGGCAAATGATGTGCATTCGTATTAAAACTGGTTTTCTAAATAGTCAGATCGTGGTGCAATAGCTGGTGCTCACTTATTCAAAAATAGAGGGTTATTACAAAATAATCATCGGGTTTCCGAAGCGTTTATTTCGGAACTTAATTGGGTTACAACAATGAGTGATACATAAAAAAAAACGAAAGTATACAAGATTGATGTCTATTCTACAGATGTTTAATTTGTGCTCCTTAAGTAATACGGCATACGCCAAGGCAAATGTTCCGTTCGTTCTTCACATTATTCAGCATTGTTGCGAATGCAGTCGTGAGGCGGTTCCGCAATTCAGCCAAAGTGATATGTAAAACTACCACTTTGGTAACTGAGCCAAGTTCAGTTTTCGCTGAGGACTCGGTTCAGCGGTTCAAACTTTGAAAATCCTTATACACAAAACGCTTTCTGCTCACCAGTCTCCATTTTGAATAGACATTAGGGTGGCCCTTATTTTTTAAGTTTCAAAATGTAATCTTCTCACCCTCTAAATTTGTTCGTTTTTATGAAAAAATAATTCTGGTAAATTATTAGCTCAATTGAACAATATTTAGAGGTAGCTCAATGATGTAGAAGTTTCCAATGTATGAGCAATGATAAACATATCCGTACTCGCATGCTATGTCATAGAAAATAAATTCTATCTTCTAAAACATTTTTGAATGCATTTAGCTTTACATTTTTATTCATAGATGGTAGTACTATGCACAATAATATTTAAAACAATAAACTGCATTTAGCAAATAGAAGTCATTGAAGCCATTGAAGCCATTGAAGACTGGGGAATAGCAGGTGATATACGTGCAATGTGCTTTGACACTACCAGCTCAAACATTGGTTATAATTCTGGTGCATGTGTTCTTTTAGAGCATAAATTGAAAAAAGAGCTCTTATCATTTGCTTGCAGACATCACATTATGGAGCTGATAATTAGTATTGTATTTGAAGTATGCATGGGAGTCAAATCTTCACCTGAAGTTGCATTATTTAAACGCTTTGAGGAATATTTGAGCTTAATTGATAAAGACAAGTACGAAACGGTAATTTCATTTGATGATGTTGTAAATCTAGTGGAAGATATTTAGCAAGAGAATATCAACTATGCAAAGAAATACCTAGAAGAGCAAAGATAAACAAAGCTTAGAGGTGATTATAAGGAATTTTTTGAACTTGTAATTATATTTCTAAGTGCTGTCCCAGAAAGAGGAATCAGATTTATGTCACCAGGTGCAATGCACCATTCCCGTTGGATGTCCAAAGTAATATATTGTCTAAGGTATACGTGATATGTGTGTTTTTACAGTCCGTGTATACTTGAAAGCTTGGATCACTGCACCTCAAGCTTCATTGGCCCCATATAATGACCTGTTGCTGCTCAAATCACTACTTGACTACTCATCAATACATTCAACTGTTTCCAAGTCATCATCACGTAAATTTGCTAATCACTTGTGGTATTTGTCAGAAGAACTTGTTGGTTTAGCTTTATTTAAAAGCCGTGTGAGTTTATTAACTAAATGACGCTTAGTTATTGCATTACAGAATGAAGCTAATTTTAAAAAACAAGCTCAAATTTATTCCAAATGAGTCAGTGTTGCTCTACATTCATTCAAGAATAAAAGATTGGAAGATTTTGTCACAGCTAAGTCAATGATGTTGTTTCAATTGTTGGAACTCCCGGATGGATTTCTTGCAGTAGATCCTGAATTGTGGGAGTTAAGAGAAGAATATAAACGGGCAAAAGAGGTAATAAAATCTCTACAAGTAGTACATGACCATGCCGAACGTGCAGATGCACTTATTCAAGAATACAATGGATTGATAACTCATGATGAAATGCAACTACAATTTTTACTACAAGTTGTTGAAGATCATCGTAAAATGTACCCAGATAGCAGAAAAATGTGTCTCTTTCAACCTACACAAATGCAATAAAATTTTAATGTAACATGAAAACCTAATAATTGTGCTGTAAATTAAGTAAATTGTCACAATTAAATCATTAAAACATTTAAAGTGCTTACTTATTTGTGTAGCTAATATTCTGAATTTTTTCCTAATTTTATAAATTTCAGGTCAATTGAGCTACCTCTAATTATTTGAATTTATTGCTCAAACTTTTTACATAATGTTTTTGTATCAAAAGGAACAAAATAGGGGGGTGAGACTTGTAAAAATAATGATGTGAAAAAATCATGGCATTTAAGGTCCACCCTAATAGACATAGCATAGAATGAAGAACCATGGTACGAAACAGACATGGCACCAAACGCGCAGACACATACGCAGCGTGAAACAGTAGTTAACACCCGCTCGTTTTAATTATGCTGGAAATATGTACGTTTCCTATTTCGCACGTAGTAATGTATCAAAATCCGATGTTTCATTTATAATAACCCTGTATATGACTGAAATATTTATTGCGATTACATACATTAAATTCAGTAATACGGATACAATATGACGGATAATATTATCATCATGACAACCTAGAATCATTAGATGTCGTGAGATATAATTGAATCAATTACGTGTGGCAGGACTTGATAAAATGAAAAATCTTTTATTTGTATCACTTTAAATTTTGAATCGGTTTTCATAAAGATTGAAATGAGTCGACAAAATTCTGCAACAGTTATACATATTAAACTTCAAATCATTCAGTTTGGAATTTCTTCGCTGTTATATGAGGACAGACGGACGGATAAGACGTTGACTATATGTAATGCGTAATTTATACCATTACAAACGCAATTAAACAGAGGTAAGATCATTATTACAAAATAACAAATTTTGGAAGGTATCAGATCTCAGTTTTATATTATAAAGCATTTTGCTATATATGTTATATATAGTGATTTTTTATACTTAACTTCTAAGATTTGAACAAAGGGAAATACAGCAGCCAATATATTACCATATTTCAAAATGTTTTTGATTATTCCACGTTTTCCACTAATTATTTCTAGTCACTCCAAATAATGATATCTGTTATAATCTTGCAGGTTATTTTTAAGCTTGACTTAATAATATATATATATATATATATATATATATATATATCCATATTTACATTCATTTGATCATATTGAAAACTGTTCTTTGTGTTAGAAAAGATTTATACACCAACGTTGCTGGCAGCATTTGACAGGTTGATGGATTGTACTTTCGTTCATAAATGAATGTAATAAATATGCAAATATGATGAATAAGGTAATATATAACGATTTAAAAAGTACACAAAATTTATACGGAAGCAGAATTTTTAATTACACTAGAAAATATCTAATGGTGTATCCCTGTAAATATTGAAGATTCTTATATTATGGTGAACGTACTAATACAATTATTTAAATAAATGTTTCACAGAAATAAGAATTATTAATACCTAGTTAGAAGAAAAGTTGTCTTCATTTATATTTTTGAAGCAAGTACAATTAACTTGGTTAAAAGTGGTATTTTTCTATCTATCTTTTCTTTTTTTTTCATTCTTGTATTATTATCATTATTATTATTATTATCATTATTACTACCATTATAATTATTATTTGTAAAATTCTGTTAGGCAACATAGCTCTTATTCTCTGGTAAAATATTAAAAGGCTATTTGCATATGGCAACAAAAATTTGAAATGTTTATTTTTTCTGTATTATCAATATGTTTTTTTAAATCTTATTTTATAATTACCACGAAAGGAATTTCTTATCCAATTTAATATTTAGTACTGTATGCTTCATTAGTCTTCATAAAATTTCAATTATGTTAATAACAATTATATTAAAAAAATATTCAAAAAAAATTCACGTATTTTAAAAGCAAAGGAAAATCAAAAGTATGAAAAATACTTTGTTATACTAAAGCACGCATCATTACTGGAAAAGCCGAAGCAGGGTTGACAAACTAGAAAAGAGGCATGGGGGAATCTTGCTTTTGCTCTTGGGGCTGTAGTACAAGCTTCCTGAAACGGAAATTTCACACTTTGGAAAATGGTCGTTATTATGTTCCATCTATATAGGTAAAATGTTTGTTTTAATATGATGAACTGTAGCAAGTTTTTTTTATTTAATTAAAAGAAAGTTGAACAACACTTATCATTATTTTAATAATATTTGCAGTCATTTATATTTCTGAAAATATGGTGTAATTTTCATTTAACATGAAATATATTAAAGAAGTAATCCGTGTAGTTATGGCATATTTAAATAGAAATACCCGGTAAATAATTTTTCACTTATTATAGGAAAAATATTGATATATATTATATTGATATTATGATATATATTTCTAATTTCTTGAATAAATGATACAAAATTACTAAATATTTTATTTCCTTAAAAAAACTCATTTTTTTTAAATGAAAACATTCAATGGAAATCTCTTTGTATTAGGCTAGATACAATATCGACTGCTTATTTTGACAGGAATATGACGCATGTTTGGCTGTGGTAACGCAGGCGTTAATGTTTCATTTCACAATCACAAGTGTCGAAATACTCGGTCATTTGACATTAGCCTAATGAATAATTAAATAAAATTGCCAGGTCGTTTCTTTGTCCGATAGCCGCTGCTGTGCGCATTTGCTAATATAAGCAATACACAATGACTGGCGGCCACACCAAGAAAGTTTAACGTCTCCCTAGTGCTCAATATATATATTACGCACTATTTCGCCGTGTTTGTTATACTATCAACTGTTATATCTGTTATGTATATCTGTTATACCTGCAAAGAATCTTGAAAGGAATTCATCGCAATAACGCGTGGTCGGCCATTTGGTGAGGACTCGCATCACGCAATATTGATATCGCGTGATTGATAATTAAGGTGTTAAGTATAAATAATAAAACCATATTATTTAGTTGTGCTGTAAGGTGACTTATCAGGCCTGAAATGAATTATGAATGTCACTATAAATTTTTATGTAATACTTCTCAGTCGAATTCTTCTTAATTCGAAAAATTAAATTGATAATCTGGAATGACGTGAAATTCTTTCAAAATTTTTTTGTTCTTTTCATGTAAAACATTTTGTAATACTTAACACTGTTCCTCCCGGTGTCAAATAACACCTTTTAGATGACTTCGATTTATGGTTTTCTGTCTGTAATTTTAAAATCAAAAGAAAAACGAGTTATTTTTTATACGATGAAGATACTGTTATGCTTATTGCATTCAAAAGAAAATTTTTAATTAAAATTTTAAAGTTATCATTTAATACGAGTAGATAACATGTTAATGTCAATTACCACATAAGATGGGAAATTTAAACGTAAGTTTCTTAACTTTATTATTTATCTAAATTCATGCAAAGAGTAGTAGGAGAATGTTGCATCATGGGACGCTTCAACCTCGGAACATTGACAATTTCTACTAAACTACTGGAAACAGTGATCTTTGGTTTATTTATAATTGTGACCTGTAACCAAAAGATTTCATCATAGTAACACACAACACCAGAAGCGTTGAATTAACGATTTAGCGAAAAAAAAAAGAAAATTTCATTAGTCCAAAGTAATTATTTTTCCCCATTCAAATTTCATTATTCCAAAGTAATTATTTTTCCTCATTCAAATTTCATTTTTTATCTATTTACTTTTACAAGATGTCAACTGCAACTTATTTTTTTTATAAAAGAGAAGACTTTTAAATGCTGTGGATATGGAAAAATGATGATATTTTTTCTACGTTTAGTATTATTTTGATATCATTTCACTCTTACTGTGTTTATTTTTTGGCACAGTAAATTATGATGTAGATTGGAACATATCCGATGATATCACAAATCCATGGTTTGTAATTTTTTGCATAAATAATAGTATTTTTTTACTTATTTTACAGAAAATTCCACAAAAAATATGCAATACAATAAAGAAAAGAATTCAAATTCACTTTAGTTATCTTTTATAGTGACTAAACTTTACAAATATGAATCATGTAACCCTGGATAAACCTTTTATTTTCAAGTGATGCAATGTTCTAAATAGCAAATGTTCTGATGTGTTTTTCTGGGTTCTGAATCTGTTTTAAAGGCTTTTTTATGCATTTTACTATGTTGTTAATGATACACTACTGGCCATTAAAATTGCTACACCAGGAAGAAATGTAGATAACAAAATGATATTTATTGGACAAATATATTATGATAGAAATAACAAGTGATTAAATTTTCAAGAAATTTGGGTGCATAGATCTTGAGAAATCAGTACCCAGAACAACCACCTCGGGCACAAATAAAAGCACTCATACGCCTGGGCATTGAGTCAAACAGAGATTGGATGGCATGTACCGGTACAGATGCCCATACAGCTTCAACACGATGCCACAGTTCATCAAACGTAGTGACTGGCGTATGGTTATGAGTGATTAGATGTATGCATATTTTATGGTTTATATAAATGCAAATTCTTACACAATTTAGAAATACAGGGCTACACAAAAAATTTTGGAAAGGCACTGAAGCGCACTAAAGATGGTAATTAAATATGTTATGCCTTTTTACGATGATCTGCATTTAGCGCTGTGTAATGAATGTTTAGTGTTGTGTAGAAATGTTTGTAGAATATAAATAAAGTGATATACAGGGTCACGCAAAGAACTGGATATATGGTCTCCTTTGGATGGTAATTTCTAGAAATTTGATTTAAGTAGTTTAAAGATAATTTATTTTAAACTAATCTTTAGCAATATACTTTCGTGTATTGAAGATGCTATGTATTTTACAGGGCTAAACAAAAGTATTCAAGTATGTTTCCATCTATTAGTATAAATTGCTGAACGGAAAATTTCAACCAGATTGGCGTTTTCTTGCTAAACTAAATTGCACCATTATGTAGTATTAGTACACCGAACCCGGTGTTCCCGGGTCACAGAGTAAAGGCGAAAAACTTTTTTTAATTTAAAATTGAAAAGTCTAATAAATTTTTCCTACGTAATATCTGTTTAAACTGCCAACTAATTCCAAATAGCAATTTTATATGAAACATATTAATTATGTAATAATATAAAGCTTTGAAAATTATCAGTACTTCTATATTAGACGCAAGATAAAAGTTATTAGCCGAAGATTTTGCCAAAGAATAAAATTGCATTCGTTCAGTTTTTAAAACAAACTAAGAAAATATGACACACAAATATTCTTTAAAATAATTTTTTGTAAAGGTTAATTGATGTATCTTTTGTAAAGTAAGTTTGCAGCGAACTAAAAGTCATTATTAAATTAATAGATAAAAACGAAATAAAACCAACAACATTCACCGTGTTTTATAGCCGACGATATTTTAACATAACAGGTTTTTAATTGCTATGTTTTTTCAGTTGCTATGAAAAAATGGCAACTAAAATATACAGTGGTCTGTTATTTTCCATGGGGAAAAGAGATAGATGGAGGTGCAGTATGCGACTAAAGCGGTTTGAAATGGGCCTTATTCTTTCAATTTAAATCTGGTATTCGGCACAAACAAAACAATCACGTGGAACAGAGACCGAATTCTTTAGCATCATTTTTTCTCTAAATGAACAGGATGAAATAAAGATCTGATTATGTTTTAGCATTCTAAAATAGCATTTCATTGTATTATGAATTAAAACAGTATCGCTAAAAGTTTTCCTTTTATGCGAAAGCACGCGGTTATGTTTGATGCAATGCAGCAAATTTTAGGGTTATATTTTTGCCGTCACCTCCAGCTACCAAACATCTCTATTCTCTTTCTTTTTTATATGACTATTTTTTTTATTTCCCACATAAATGCAATACTCAAGTTGCCACCATTAGAGAACTATAACTAAAAAATACAAAAAAATTAATATTTCAAAAACAAATTTAGATACAATTTTCTAACAAACTGCATTTAAAAGTGCATTTTTTTCTCTATACGATGGTATAAAGTTTGAAAACGTACTATGTCTAGAAGTTTAAATATTTACAATAGTGAAAATTGCAAAATCGAAGTTTCATCGGAAAGTGTTGCCATTCAAAACATGACGTATGCGTTACGCACAGATACGTTTGGCCTTTATTATATAGATATATATTAACTGACAAATTAAATACAGGGTTTTTAAAAGTATTGGAATACATATTTGGATATGAACAATAATACGTTATTTCCCTAGATAACGAAGTTTTAATAACGGTTTTAAGAAGTGTTGGAAAGTGCTTCATGATCTATGCTTAACGCATGATTTTTCTTACTTGTTTTTGCTTCATTTTGGAAACAATAGATTTTAAGATTATTCAATCGACGAACATTTTCAGAATTTTCAAGTTATGATTTTGACTTTCACAAAAGTTGTTCTATATATTTCGCTTACATAATATGCAAATGAAATTTTGATAGCATTAACGCATGCGCAATGAAAAAATATTTAGTAAACCTGCTTATTTTTCATAAAATTTTTATTATTTTGTAATTCTGATTACACGTTATTATGTAAAATGTTCTTTGTCATATTTTCGCAAAAGAACATTATTTTATATTAAGAACTTTTCAAATCATAACCAAAATTTGGGACTGTTTTAATAAAAATATTAATTTCTTTATGAATATTCTATCCGCAAAAAAAGAACAAAACTTATTACAATAAGCCACTTAATCATAATGAACACTTTGCTGCATTAGTTTTGACAGAGTTATCCAAAAGATATACGGTCTTTTTTAATTTGTTGACCGCCCCCTTTGGAGTTTCGCTAAAAAATCATCACGGAAATGTATGACCTGTACTGTTGTGTTTACAGACTTAGAGTTTCAAATAATTTCTGATGTATTTTTCTAGTTAATTAAAGAAAGGTCTAAAATCGCAAATGTCCAGTCGCGTTTTTACATAGTGACTACAACGATAACTATAAATTTTCGATAAATACATGTGTATTTATCGAAAAATAAATACTCCTTTAGATAAAGATAGATTTCTCTTTTGATCTCATTCTAATCTAAAATTAGAGAATGTTGGCTTTTATGAATAAATTGCGAAAGCAGATTTAAATATTAGATTTAAGAAACGTGATATAGGGTACTTTAGTTGCAATATATCTAAATTGGAGTCGGAGTAAAGCTATCAAATGTTATAATATTTGTGAAATTAATTTCTTTATCACATTAAAAGAAACATACATAATAAAAATGATTTTAATCCACATTATATTCTTCAGATTTTCCATCATATTGAAAATAAATTTGCGAATTTAAATCCTTTAATCATATTGTCTGCATTCTTTATAACAAAACAGACAACTTTTCTTATACTATTTTTTTAACTTAAAATTTTAAAAATCTTTTCTTTTCTATACTGATGATGTTAAACACATTTAAATAACCAGTTAAAAAAGTATCATTTGTTGATGATGCTAATTTATAATTTATGAATTCAACTCATCTTAATTGAAAGCGTAATCTGTTCTCAACATAATTTTAATACAACGTATAAAAAATACCATATAACCATATTTCATAAAGCTCCTGTATGTCTCTCCGCATTTAGATCACATGCTGCATCGCATGTCAACAGACGAAGTCACGAAGCCGCCTAAATGCGTAGTATTTTATAACTCTAATATAAAAACTGGTGGCCTATTCTTAAGCTTATACCTTTAGTAAATGAAACATAGGACATAGTCTTTCACATCCATGGGATTAAAATAGAAGTTAAAATAGAAAATTTCTTAAGCACTTTCGGGATTTTTTTCTCTTTTTTACCCATTTGCCTAAGATAAGGGAACTATAAAATGAGCAATGTGTATTTAAATATTGAAATTTTGTTTAAAAAACGTTTTAAATACAGAAAAAATGTTTCGAATATGTTTCTTAAGATCGGATGAATCACTATACAGCATTTATTTTGGATTTTTGCTTTAATATTTTGAGTAAAATAACTTTGCCGTATTCAGGTGTCTTCGGATTTAGCACAATGACCTTATTCACTCTTTGAATCCTTTTGTCAATATCTTGAGAGATTATCGCTCCTCGCGATGTATATTGTCAGACTCATGAATTGTTCTTTCTGTTGATGATACGTTTGTTACACTATGGGGTGAGGTATCTTGGCCATTAGTCCGTCTATTTTAAATGATATCTATCTTCACTGTTGGGCATTTCTTCTTGTATACTTTAGAGATTTGCAATTTTAAATTAATTGATAGCTTTAATTGATGTCAATTCATATCTTTTACGTTTGTTATTACTTTTGCATTACAGTATATCTTCTGCTTTTTTGATCTGTCGGTAATCAGTTCATCATTTAGATTTCTACTGGTATTAGTGCTAATTAATCTATTTTTTACGGTCATATATGGACATTTTTATAATTTTCTTTTGCTTTCAAACATAACTTTTTTTACTAGTAAAAAAAATAATTGTTAGTCAGGGGAATAAGTGATAAATGAGAAACACCAAAGGCGAAAGGTGGGGGGGATCATTTTTTAGAAAAACTTCATATATCGATACGTGGTAGCTTTAAATCAACTGAATTTAATTGTTTCTGCTATTTTTAACTCAACAAAAATTCTATGAAGCAATTTTTCTTCCACACTTAACTTCATATTATGTTTCCCAGCTAGAAAAAAGTTTTTATTTTTTTTCTTTTTTTCACAAAAAAATGGTTGTACACAATTTGTGCATAAAATGTTAATATTTTGGGATATTCCAAAAATATATGCAGTTTTTCTAGAAATTGTCTAAATTTTTTAAGAATACACATATTTTCATATTTTATGTTTTCAAAAATTGTGCACACTTTTTTACGTAAAATATGAGTATATTTAGCGTTTGCAAAATATGTGCACTTATTTCTGAATAAAATATGAGCAAATTACATTATTGCAAAATTTGTGCATTTTTTATACCTATAGAAATGTCACTACATTAAGACCTCTGAATAACGGATGTTTCGGGAAAGCTAAGTTTGCCCGCTGTTCGCGGATGTTTGCAATACAGTGCTAAAAATATACATTTACATAAATGTTATAAATAGGAAAACAGAGTATTTCGCTAAATAGAGGAGTCTGCTATTCAGGAATTCCATTATGGAGGTATTATTATAAATTTTATTTCTGCAAGATGTACTAAAGTAATATCTATTGTTTTAATTAAATTCTAAGTCAAGGCTTAAATCCTGTGAGAAAAACTTCGATTAAGATGCTTCTAAGGGGGAAGACTCCCGAAATTTAAATTAATATTTTCCTTTTCTAAGTATTTAAATATTTGAACTTACCCGAAAATAAAATAAAATGCCGTACATCTTTAAAAATCGCAGAAAAAAATTGTCCTTTACATTTTAAAATCTGCGAGGAGGGATGCTATCATCACTTCAATTCAATACTGTCTTAAACCACGTATTTGAGATTAGTTTCTTACATACAAACATTAAAAGAAACAGAGATAAAATTTAATATCCTTAGCAAATTTATAAAAGAAACTCTCCTCACCGACTTAAAGTTCTAAGCTGATCACTCTCTTAGTGTTAAATTAGTTTAATTTATTTGAAAATTATAAATTTACTATGTCTCAAAAAATCAAAGAAAAAAATATTTAATAAATTTCGAAAGCTGGAGGGGGAAACGTATAGTTGTATCATCGCCACGTGAATTAAATGTTTCCTATTTAACTTGTTTCAGATACATTTTCAACACATACACATAAAAAATAACAATTAATTTTCATGTCGATTTAAAAGAAATTACTCCCTCCTTCTTACCTACCACAAAATATAAGAAAAATCATATCTGTAATTTTTGTTAGTATTTAGCCTGTTTAAGTCACTGGAATATATCAAATTCACTCTGTTTAGAAAATCAGAGATGAGAGCTTAGGGATTAGAAAAAAATAGCTTGTTAAATTTCAAAATTCTTCGGCGATAAAATTCTTTTTCGAACTACTGCCTTCTTCAACACTGCCTTCGTCGACCGTTTTAATTAAATTATCATACGCACATATACACACACACATACAGATGGAGGACAAAATAATACGAACATCTAAGAAAAAGTACGACGTGTTTCCCATCTTCAGTACAGCCGTGCTACCTCCAACAGAAGTCTGCCACTTAGTAAGCGTGAAGATGAATGTATTAGCCTCTCAACAGCAGTCACCTGTGTTGCATGCGTCTATCGAACTGTCTGTCATAGGTTGAAATGTCAGACCTGTCAGAGTTCCAAAGAGGTACGATTGTCATACCGCGTTTCAGTGCAACGTTGGTTACGGAAACAGCAAGCCTTTTGGGGTTTGCAAGGAGTACGGCATCAGCCGTTATGACAGCGTACACGAAATAGTGTAACATGACGTCTTCAAAGCCAAACAGTGGCTGAAAGTCTAAGATTGCTGATAGTGATAGACGAGTCGTGAAGTGCATAGTAGCCCGAAAGCACAAGCAATAGTTTTCCAAGATAACATTCGAAATGAACAGTCATCTTCAAGACTCCGTTTCAGCAAAAACTTCTAAAAGGAAATTTCATGCTGCGAGAATTTATGGCAGAATGACAATTCGATAACCCTTCGTGACAGCAACTAATGCTTTCAAGCGACGCCAGTGGTGCAGAGATCACAAAGGGTGTCCTTAACAGCAATGACAAAAAGTAATATGGTCAGATGAATCGTCATCCACCCTATTTCAGATGACCGTAGGTGTGTTTGCATGGAGAACGGCCAGAGAAGTATTTAATCCTGAATGCTTCCTGCTGACTTTGAAGCATCGGGGTGGCACCATTGAGATATGGAGTTCGATATCTTGCTGCGGGTTTGGACCACTTGTTATTCGGCATGAGAGAATCAAATCCAATAACTATCTAAGCATTCTAAGGGATATTGTCCAACCTTTTGCCCAAACCGAATTCTCTGGAGAGCGACCGCTTTTTCTAGACGACAATGCCCCTATCCTCCCAAATCCGCCCCTATCAGCTAGGTGTGTTCGAGCTTATTGCGAAGAGCATGACGATGAAGTTGAACATTTTTCCTGGCCCTTTCAGTCTCTATATTTGAATATTATTGAATATTTATGGGAATATTTGAAGTCCAAACTTTATTCATGATTTCCTGCTCCATCCAGCCTTTCGAAAGAAGATATCGTTCTGCAGAAGAAATGGCTTAATATACCTTTAAATATTGTCCATGACCTTTATGCATCTATCCCACGTTGCACTAAATCTGTACTTCAGTAAAAGGGTGGTCCAATCTTTTATTAATAAAGATTTTCCATTATTTCACAAGTGTTCATATTATTTTGTCCATCATCTGTATATACACATATATAAAAACAGAAAAGAAATTCCACGAATGATGTTTACGAGAAATCGCTCATCCTCCCCCCCCCCCCTTCAATTTAAAATTCTTAGTTGTCCATTTTTTGTGTTTAATTGGTTTATTTTTTCAAAAAAAAAATACTGTGTTTTTCAAAGTAGGTCAGAAATACATAGTTACATTTAAAAATTCAAGAAGCACTTTTTCATTTAATATTTATATTTGTAAGAATTTGCAATAAAAATTCTTATGATTTACCCCCTCCCTACATACACACTTCAATAAACACTAAACTTTTAAAATATTAACCCCCATCTGAAATTGAATTTACCTGAAATTTATTAACTCCAAAATTAATTAAAAAAATTTCATTTCTATTCACAAATAATTCAGAAGATATTCAAACCATTCATTAAGCAAGGAAAGTTCTAGTAATGAATTGCATGAATCAAGCCAAATTCTAATTATCGATTAACCATACAAAAATACTATTAACAATTTAACTTTATTTATTATTACTCAGTTCTGATGTCGCCTGCTTTAAACATTAAAGAGTTACCTTTAAATGAATTTAAATCCTTCTAGATTTGTTAAAATTACTTCTAGACATTTTTAATAAATTCGTGCATATCATAAGCATTGATATACAGACTGATACTTATTTTAAGATTTTAAACAATAATTTTAAACAGGTTTTTATTGTATCTCGTAATATTTTCCAAGGACTGAAGAAGTTATTAATCGAAGCTTGTAGGAATTATAACAGCATGGATAAGTTCACCCATTATTTTATTGTCTGAGCGAAGCGAAGTCTTTATACTCAGAGATACGTAACGATATTAAAATTCAAAAAAATTCTTTCGTCAAGCAAATCTCAAAAAGTACTTGTCGGATTTCGATTCTGTTTGTACCAATAGGTACCTATGAAGGTAATCTGGTGAATGCACCTACTTTTAAAAATTAATTCCAAATAGTTTAAAAGTTATATTAAAAAAACTGATAAAAAAGCACAATTTATGTGCATACGTCACAGAAATTTGGTGAGCGTGATTTTCACCGGCTGGACATTTTCGTAGATAACTAGCGTTGCAAAGGTTAGAAAAAACCCGGTTTAAACTCGGGAATAAACCGGATTTTTAGGAATAAACCTGGAAAAACCCCGGGATTTTTTGGAATAATTCGGTTTCTTGAGAATAAACCTGGGAATAAACCTGGTCTATTGGAAATAAACTCGGGAATAAACCGACTTTTTGCAACTCTATAGATAACCGAATCAGTACATGGAGTAAATAGTAATCATTTTCGCACTCAGAAATATTGAATGCAATAAAACATTTTAAAATTTAATCATGCAGGAAAATAAAACTGTTATTTTTTTATATTAAAAAATGTCATAAAAACTTTGATTTTGAGATTTTGTGATAATCTCTTAACAGCACTTTTTGATCGCTAAAAGAATGTTTTACATATTTCGCGTGTGAAAGTTAGAAACAATTACGTTTTTAAATAAAAAGTCTCTTTTATGACATCATTTTCCCTTTATATTTATTTTCATTGCATGTTTTCTTTTAACTTATATTTTGTTTGTGTATGGCAGTCAATTCTGGTTACTAATTTTTCGGCACGGATACCACAAGCGCATCAGATTTGGCGCAATTATTTTCAAAGCCCATTTGGCGAAAACTCCCTTTTCAAATAACGCTTACATACACATTTTTAAATTATTTTCTATTTTCAAAAAGAACTTACAGTAAATAAAATAATAATAATAATTAATAACTATAAAAAGAAATATTTTATATAATTAAAAGAAGGAAGTGAAAGTAAATAAACATTTTATGAGTAAATAAACAAATAATAAATAAATAAAGCCGGGTTACCATCTCAGGTAAAATAATGCCATTTTGACGCCAATTATGTACCCTGGTGCATATGTGACATTTTTTCCAATTTTTCATCCGTTTCCTGTTGGCATACAACTTTGAAATATGGAGTATGTATGCATACCTGGGAGCAATACTGGATTAGACATTGATTTTTTTAAAATTCGATCCAAAAAGGGGCAACGGGGCTATTTTTTAAAGTTTTATACAATTTATACTGCTTAAAGGAGCCACTTACCTATTTCTATATACCAGAAGAAGTAAGTGGTATGTAAAAACAATTATAGTATACATAAATAAAATACTTGAGATAATATACTAGAGATATAAGCACTGGGTTTGGCGAGATTTTTTATGCCAATTAGGCGAAAACATCGTTTTGATTACCAGATGCATATAGCATGCTAAAACAACACGTTATTTATTCATTTCAAAATGAAAAAAAAGGAATAAATGAAACATTTCCTGTTATTAAAAAAGATATAACAATCAATAAATGATAACATTTTTAGAACAAACAATTTATTATAACATTTATATGATAACCAGCATATTAGGCAACTAAACGCCATTTTGGCACCAATTAGGTACCTCGGTGTATATAGGGCATATATGTGCCATATTTATTTGTAAAACTGAGCATGAAAGTTTACCAGGTGTGTTTTCATAGGCGCTTATATCTTTTTGCAACATAGCGCACCTTTCGAAGCCAAAACTGCACAAAAGAAAAAATAATCAATATTTGCAGCATTTTTTTTTATGTAATGCACATTTTGTAATCAGTAGGCTCGATAATCAGACCTCGTTTTTTTGCTTTAAAATATGATATTTCATACGACGTCTTTTTGGGATTCCTCGTTTTCCCATATTTGATAGTATGTGTCTACTCGTTTTGTACCCTTTTTTGTAACTTTGTTCTTTATTAACAGCGACATCTGGATTTCCTATTTAAATAAAAATTCTTCTAAATACAAAGAATTTTGTTAAAATAAATAAATAATAGGAAATGCGGACATCTATTACTCAAAACACAAAATTTTTCATATTGAGTTAATAAAAATCAGTAAAAACACATTTTTTATGATAATAAAAAGGTGACTTATGTAATAACAGAGTCATATATTATGTACGACCAATTAAAGGTAATGAATGAGGTAATTAAAGGTAATGAATGTAATGAATGACCAATTAAAGGTAACATCTCATTTTCTTTACTTATCGCAAGTTATTAAATGTGTATTCTCAGCAATATCGCTCAGACTAATCCCTCTGAGGGAAATCCTAGTAAAAATATAATCACACACAGCAGAATCAGGTTGATATCCTGTTATCTGCATTAAATTTGCTTACAAACAAAACCCCAATAGGAAGGTAGGTAGAACGCACGAATCAATATCTCGGATCTTTAGTTCTGTTCCCTTCAGAGGAAAAATACGTTGCATAATTTTTCTCCTATAATAAATATAGGTACTTAATAATAATGAAAATGTTATAAATATATGTAAAGTAACTGGTTTAATTTTTGGCCGGTACACGTTTCCGTCAATTTTGGAAAGGCTACAACTTTAGTTGTAAAATGTTAATATAATTTTTGATTAAATAAATTAATTCTATCAATCATATGAGTCTAATTAATCTTCAAATAAAACGATAGGAATTTAGATTTTTGTAGTTCTGTAGTTATTTTATATTAATGATTTATGTTAAATAAATTATCATAAAATATTGTAATAAAGAAAATATCCAGTTGATATAACTACTTTTGAATTTTAGCATACATTCCTGTACTGCCGCCACTTAAAAATAAAATGGCAATATGCTAAATAGTCGATCTTGATCAATAATATTAACTTTAAATTTTACTTCTGAATATATCTCCCTTTTTGGGGAAATCGTTTTTCCAATTCCAAATTGATTTATTGGACTGCAGAACTACAACTATCAAAATTTTAAAATGTGTGTAAGTATCCAATGGAATTTGATATTTTGTTTTTTACCGATATACAAATAGAAAAATGTTTATGAAACTTAAATAAGTTATACTTTTTGTGCTATAGTAAATTAATATGTAGAAAACTGTTAAATTACCAACAACATAAAAATATATATTTATTTAACATTATTATGACATTAAAAAGTAATATGTAAAATTTATAAAAAAATTTCAAGTGCGAAATATAAAATACATCGATAAAACAATAATAAACATTATTTGATAATTTGTTATCTAAATAATTTTCAGATTCCTTATAATCGTTTTTTGTGCATGCTCCTAATTTTAAAATGTTTTTGTTATTTTAAAATTTTTCAACTAGTTTGTCTTTCATATGATATTTAATGATAAATTAACTCTATATATGAATATTAACATAAGATTCCAGCATTATGATCATGAGTGCGTTCCACTTCTGCACTGCAAATCAAAAAAAGTTTGACTCCGGAATTTGGTAAGGTTCATTTAAAATTTAATCCTTTAAGGGTCAATAAACTATTCGTACAAAGTTAAATTGAAAACTAAGCAGAGAGGATTGATCGCTAAGTTGAACACTCGTCTTAGAGAAATGTGATAGGGCTACGTGGGGCGATTGGGGCTGAATTTTACAATGCGGCTATGGAGATTTTGACAATTCAGTTTGTAATAATTTGTAGTAATTTTGATTTGAATTAAAGTTTAAACCTGAGTATGTATTCAATTATGTCTTCTCTGTCACAAAGTTGCTCCTTAAAAATGGAGCAAGTCGACAAGGAGGGGGGGGGGGGTCTGTGGTCCACACACTTTTCTGTTTTTTATATGGTGTGTCAGATCCTATTTAAAAAAGTATAAACAACTTAAAAGAATAAATTAGGCAGATGATATTTGTTATATGTTAACTAAAGAGTTTTGTAAGGGAAAGCTATGCTGAAAAAGTGTCTAAAAAAGCATTAAATGTGAAATTATTAGATTTATTTATACCAAAAGCATTGTAATGCAGTGAGTACTTGTGCACTATACTTTTGATAATTAGTGCTAAAGTTACATGGATATTAAAAAATAATAAGATAAATCTATAAAAAAGCGGCTACTTAAGTACATAAGTACCCCATTCTCTTTTCCATTTACCCGCAGCTGAAAAGCGATACATCCAATAAAACTTCGTAGAATGTAACCATGTTTTTATATCGTACAAAATTGTTTTTTTATTAGTTTCGATAATCTTCTAACACTTACTTTGTCTTATGTACACCTGTTTATTTATAGGGTAAAATTTCGAATTTTGGCTATCTCACTTAAAAAAATTTGTTTGATACCCGCAATAAGCTTTAAAAAAATTTATTATGTAACTTTAATAAGGTAATATTTGTTTCTATTGTAAGAAAAAAGAGAAAACAATGGCGAAATTAATTTTCAGTAGAAAGAGGAACTCAAGCATCTATTTATAACTATTTGGTTATCTGGACCCAATATGATCCAGTTGTCCAGTTACTCTGCGTAACATTGATTGAAAACAATCAAGGACTTTTCCAATTGCCTCCACGGGGCCTTTTATATAACAATGATGATGAGATATGGAACTAATAAAACAAATTTTTACTTTAAAACAGTTATAGAATTACTGTTACTGTTAAAGAAAAATTATGTGTACATGTCTGTAAAGCACTCAACTCGTCTATTTTATTATTGTTACCTATACTTTTCTCATTATCTCAATTCCTTTTTATTTACCTATCTTTATTTTATTACTTTATAATTGTTCTGTATTTTTTTAATAAACATTGCTGAGTGGGTCTTGTTGAGCTGAAACCAATTGGTAGGCCTCCTCACCTGGTTCAATCTGAATCTGATACATGTCCTAGTTACCCCATTCTTAAAAAACTAATGGGATAACTGGGACACCAGCCTTAAATTTAAATCATGAAATAAATATGTATAGATACCTGATAATATTAATGCAGTTATATGTCTAATGCTTTAAAAAAATGATAACTTAATAAAAGTAATTGCAGCAATTAATAAAAAGCCAATGAAGTTCAACGAAAATGACGTTGTTTTTAAATAAAATAAACCGAAATTTTTGACAACATATCACAGCAAAAACAAAATTATGAATGATTTTACACACGTTGTTTTAAGAAGTAGAGGTAACGGGGTGTTGTTCACAAAAGCAAAAACTTGAGAGGTATCAACTTTTTTTATAAAACAGCCTATGGTCAACTAACCTCGTGGGTCTGGTTGCCGCAATTTACTTTTATAGTGCCTCAGCACGCGTGATTGAATGATCCATTAACTGCATATTAACTGATTGTTGTTTCGCAGATTCCAATTTTATACATTATCATGTGTTTGTTAGCATATCATGATATTGTAAGGAAAAATATTTCATTACCTAGTTATTTTTTTAAGTCAAAATAGTTGAAAATTCTAAATTATTTAAAGATGTTGAATAAAAACTACGCAAAATGAGCGATAACTAGCATTTTTAAAAGTAGTATGGTTAAACTCTGAGATAAAGTAGAATTGATTATATCAACTTTGATTTGTTTCATTTTGAATTTCATCTGTAAAACTTTGATTAGTTTAAGAAATTCTGCAACATTAGAAAGTTTGCTTTATTATATAAATTTAATTAAGCATTCTCTATTTTTTACTTCTCTGAAAATATAAAATTTCAAAACCAGAATGGACGAAAAATTATAAATTCAAAAACAAACAGAAAAATTGTATGCTGTTGAATAAAATGCATTTAAATAAAATAATGTCATTGAATGAAGACTGCAGCGTTTTACATCATCCAAAAACATTTTTCTTTATCTATGTAACAACATATATTCAGATGAAAAATATTATTTTAAAATTTTAATGATTAATAATATTTGGCAGAAATAAACGAAAAAAAAATCATTTGATATAGGTATGCCTGTTTCCAAGCAATAATTTTATCACAGGAGTAACTTACTTTCTAAAGAAAATTAATATCTACATTACAGTCATTTTTCAAAATATTACATTCTTCTTGTAACTTATTAAAAAAAACTGATTTTGTTTCTCTATTTTAAAATGTACCTCTACAAACTAAGGCAAGATTAAAAATTCAAATCAAAATCACACCTGTTACGTCCGTATTAAAAGTCTGTAAGATGATATATTGTAAATTTTTATCATTTTCAACCAAAATTGCCAAAACATGCATGCTGCATGTTTTGGTCAGAATAGTTTTTAACAAAAGACATTTAAATGTTCTCTTACTAATAGTCTGTGTTTAAAATAAGACAAAAATATATTAAGTACATGATTTAACTTAAGGTAACCAATATATCTATATATATATTGTTGTTAGAGCAAAATGAAAAAAAAAATGTTTGTTTTATGAAATTGCACATTTTGACTATTGAAAATGAAATATGTATGCCAGAATAAAGTCAATATATTTTACGCAGAAATGCAAATGAATTATTCCAAATCCAAAATACAAACTTTTTTGACAAATAATGCAATCTCTATTAAGTTAGTTCTGTTTTTAACAAACACTTTCAAACACAATTTGCATTAAAAATACAAAATGCTATACATTTTAAATTATAGCATTCTAAATTATAGCATTATAATATTCTAAATTATCTCTTATATATTCTAAATTATCTTTTAATAATCTCTACTTCATTAAAAAACTGCAAAATTTAACGAATAATTATGATGATATCATGTGAAAGTCTATTTATTTTTTTAATAACAGGCCGAAAGACTCAAGTTGTCGGACAAAAAAAAAAAAAAAAAAAAAAAAAAAAGTTTAATTCAAAATATTATTTAGGCGTTTTTCATCGGGAGGTATTTCTTTGGCTTCTGGGGAGGGGGATACTTGAATTTTTCGGGGAAACTACATTTTCGCCCTTTAAAAATCATACAAATCTTATCTTTTCAAAGGGACATTTCAATGTTGTGTGTGTGTGGGGGGGGGGGGGGTATCTGCTTATGGTGACGCCTTGAATTTAACACTGCTTGTATTTCACCTATTTAAAAAATAGAAGCAATTTCAATACCAAATAATATTTCAAGAGAAAAGCTATTTTCGTAGAGAAGAATATCTGATAGCTTGTAGAGATTATACAACAATTTCTGTACTGATATATACTCTTGTATTAAAAAGATTAGAGATTTTTTTTACTCAACGTATTTTTAGCATATTATTAAAGGTTAAGAACTGTTACTCTACAAGATAAAAGCTGATAGCCTTATTTGTTATAGACACATTAATGGAACAGTTTCTGCTGTCTAAATTTCTTTAACTGATGGACGGAAAGGAAACTTACTTGGGTATGCTATGTAAGTATTTACGCATGAAAATTTAAAATATACAAAAGGTTATTTAAAGAAAATCAGAACATTAATCGGCTTCATTTCTAGATTATATGAATTAGCCATCTTTTCAGACCGAAAATTTGTTTTTGAGATTACCCTATTTTTATTTCTATAGACAATCTTACGCATTTGCAACGCTTATGCTATTGCTAAGAATGCAATATATGGCGTGAAGATTTATTATAAGGTACCCTGGGGTAATAACGCCAGGCGTGGTAATAACGCCAAGTGCTTATATTTTGCATAATTATGAAATAATCAGGTAAATGACACCCATGTGCTCTGCGCAGAAGGGTTTTGAGTCATATAAATCGCAAAAAATAGCTTCAAGTTAATTTGTTTCCTTTTTAGGTCTTATTGTTTTTACAAACAATTAAAATTAACGCTTGATCTAAAATTTGCGAGATACGTTTTGTATATGTGAAGACTATCTTTTTATCCAGAAATACTTTGTTAATTACATAAATTTGTAGTGCATTTCTTGTACATTTAAAATGTTGTTGAAGATTTTGGATATCTTCTCGAGATAATTTGTAATTTAAAATGCACTGCGCAATAACTATACCGGGGTAATAACGCCAATCCTTGACATTAATACCCCGGTTGATTCCCTACAGTGGCCGAGCTACATCCTAAATACTGATTCAAATAATCACAGTTAAAACTGTGCAATGTTTGTCATATTTCTATTTTAACGGTCCTTTTTAAGCAAAAAGAAACTCACTCTCTGATATTCATTTGCCTCATCCCCCCCTCCCACACCACACCTTTATATTTCTTACACTTTCACAAAAATTGAACATTTTCAATATCTTAGAATGCAATTTGTCAATTTCTAAGTTTGTAGAGTTTGTATTTTTAGAATTGGGCTATCTACATGCAATTATTCCATCTTATTTCGTAGTTTTGTTTGCATGGCGTTATTACCCATATAGGTGGGTAATAACGCCAAATAGCATGGGTCAAGAAAAAACGCCATTACATTTTATGAATACATATCTGTTAAATTATTTTATTTTATATAGATAGTCAATGAGTTGCTGTATCAGATCCTATATTTGTTTGAAAAATACAATCTAAAACTAAGCCGTGAAAATTGGTAGAACCTTAACGTGGCGTTATTACCCCAGGGTACCTTAATAATGAAAAATTCCCTCGGGATAATGCTTGGAAAATTGTCCTTGTTCAGCTTTGATTTAAATAGAAATCAGACATTCTAGAAACCATTAATGAATGTTTGTGTTAAAAGTACAATCTTTTAATTGTTACTTATTTTTTTCCTTTTTACACAGGATTAATTCAATTTTTTTTAAAAGAATTTAAGGTACAAAATTTTTGATTTAATTACAAATCAATCTTTCCAGTCATAGACATGATTATTTCTTCTATGACATGAAATTTAACTGTCTCTCTCATGTTAATCATGTCTCTTACGTCAATCTCAGAACATAACCCAAATAAAATTCTCCAGATCTTAAAAGCGCACACATTTTCTGTGAAATTAAAAATAATCTACTGCATTATCTTAAGTCTTATGTAAAATCACACACATCAGATAAACAGAGATTCTGTTAAATAAAAGAGAAGTTATTCGGTTTATTTACAATATACAGGGTGGATAGTTATTAACTTCAGGTGTTCAGAGCCCTCTTGCAAGTAAAATGTTGGGCGAAACATAACCAAATTCGATCAGCATATATAGTAGACCATGGGATTTCGAACTCTTAAAAAAATATAAAGAAAATAGAAAGTTTAAAATATCGCCACTAGGGACAATTTTAGCTAAAATGCGACTAAAATGCATTTAATTTGCATAAAATCAGCAATTTTGGCGCACCAAAAGTGTATTAGGGTAAATGTTGAATGATTAAATGGCAAAAAATACAGTACAGATCAATTTTATACTGCTGGAATACTGCCCGAGCGCTGATGGTATCTGCATATTTTTCATCTCTTGTTCCACAATAGCAGTTACAACTTCGTCAACTTGTTACTGACTAGTCACTTTGCGTCCTAGGCCTTGTTGCCGCATAGTTCCAAATCGATGAATCATCTTTAGTAAATTTGTTATGCTCATCGATTCTTTAGGCAAATTCTGTAATCGGTGAAATTCAGAACGAGCATCACTATAATTCTCGTTCTGCTGGTAACAGAGCTTGACTATCAAAGTATGGTGAGAGTTGATAATGAGAACTCTTCCAGCCTTTCCTTTTATACTCATGATTGCTATACACAACTGATTTTATGCAAATTAATGCATTTTAGTCGGTAAATAACGCTAAAATTGCCCCTAGTGGCGATTTTTAAAACTTTTTATTTAAATTTTTTTTAAGAATTTGAAATCCCATAGTCTACTATGTATGCTGATCAAATTTGGTTATGTTTTGACCAAAACTTTACTCGCTAGAGGGCTCTGAACACGTGACCTTAATAACTAACCACCCTGTACTTTGTAAATGAACATCCTTAAAAATACCCAAGACTCTGTAAATTTACTTTTAATGATAATAATTTAAATTGTTTTTCAAATTAAGTGAATCACTCAATTTTCTGTGACCTTAGAGAATTTGGATTTTTCGAGTAAGTTTGAAGTGCTGTATCATTTAGTTTTTATACAACTTTTTCCTAGCCGTCTTGGGATTTGAACCCGAGACCTCTTAAGAAGAGCTGCCTGACTAAACTATAGAAAGTGTGGATATTTCGTACAAAGTATGCCTTTTATGGTTCAACGGAGAAAACTCTTTTGTGATTTTCAAAATTTTAGTTTCAAATATATTCGTTAGAAAATTTATAAAAGATTTATTTTAATTTAGTTTAGACCGATGCATAATACCTATTACTTTTTAAAATCATTTTTTATTTTTTAGTTTGTGTAGAAAAAAAAAATCAGTATATATATATTTTTTTATTGAAAAAAATTGAATCTAATTTATTTTTAACAACAATAATGTTCAAGATAAATTTTTAAATTGTCGCACATCATTTTTTTAATGCGCTAATTTTTCTCATATTACCAATCTTCTGTCATATAGTGAACAAACTGATTGCCAATAAAAATCCGCACTAATTCCGATGATATTATTTTTCCCTTTTTAAATTACTTAAACATAAAAATACAGATATATATTTTTCTAGTAAAATTGCAATTATTTTAAAAGTATATATTTTGATTTACAAAATTTATCAAAGATAAAAATATCTTTAAACAAGATAGGGGAATCCCTTCTGGGAATTAGATATAATATAAGGAGAATGTTTGTAAAATGATAGCTGAAAAATGAATGCGCTTAACCCAGAACTAGTGTAAATGTCACGCTTTTTTCTATGTTTTTACCGAAATATTTAATAGTATGAGCTGTAGATAAAATTTGACTGGTTTGCTTAGTTTCACTGCCATTCATGAGATACATTTATATGCTTTTCATGAGCAAAAGTTATTTAAACAATTTTTTTTTTATATTTTTCATCGTTATTAGTGCATTTGCATATTTATGATTAAAAATAATTTTAATCGATATTGTCACCAAGAATTTCAAATGACGCATATAAAAAACTCGCTCTTAATGTTTGATGTAACTAAATAATTTTAAATGGATACTTTTAATTACAGGCATTTTTAATTTTAGTTTTATCACAAAAAGATATATTTTTGTTTATGTACAATTAATGCTATTGACGTATAATTATTGATTTTAAATTTTGAAAATAAACTATTGTCTAACCTTTAAATTTCACATCTTAAATCCACAAGGAGACTTTAATGCATTTATACTTCTACAATCCCTTTGATAGAAGGACTTTTGAATTATTTTTGACAATAGGCGATAAATGAAGATTGAAATTATTATCACTAATTCTTCTTGATTAGTCAGACACACCCTGAAATGTCATTGGAAGATAAATTACATCTTGTTACTTTACAGTATAAAATTCTAAAAATAAAAAGAGCAGAAAAAGAACAGAACTTTCCTTTTACATTAACTAAAAAAAAGAGCATTAATCGAGGATCACTTTGTTATTTTATTGATTGCATAGAAATGAATATTGAAAAAAAAAATTAATTTAAAATGATGGGAAAAGTTTAACTATGCTTTTTATTAAAAGTAACGATAGAAAACATTTGATTGTGCTTGTTTTTTAAAGAAACGTATCAAAATTATTTCAAATACCATCAAAAATAATATATCCTATATTTTTTAACTTATATTGTTGCATGAATTATGATGTATGTAGCCGGATACGTGATTAGAATTGAAAAACCTTGATTCATTTTTTTTTCTAATTTTAGAAATAATGGTAATCAGAAGACTGATTGACTATAAAAAAATAATAATTGCCACTAAACAATAGAAATAATTTATTGAAAATTTGTATCTATTCCTAAATCAATTAAGTTTCTTTGTTTGCTACTGTATTTGTTAAAAAATAACAAAGTTGAGAGAAATATTTCAAAATTTACATTAAAACAATTATAAACCACATCGATTAAATAAAACCTGTTCAGACTCCTATCCTCGACAGGCGAAACACAATGCTAATCATATGTGAAGATTATTTGGTAATATATAATCTGTATTTCGACATTTTTGATTATTTTTGAATAATATATATGTATATATATATATATTTTTTTTCATTTGATAGCTGAGGTACATCTCTACATCACCTCTTAACCCTGTTAATTCACTTAACAGTTCGTGGATGACAGTTTTAGAGAAATCATAATGAAAATATAATTATAGAATGTTGTCTTACCATTCGGTACACTGTTAAAAATTTTGTCCTAGTTTGATTTAAATTTTGGTGCTCAGAAGTTGCCACCTTAAGATGGGGAAATTTCGAACCAACATTTGAAGCTTCCTAATCCAATCTCGTTTCAAACTATTGAAACTATACTTCAATAGGAGCTCCAAATGTTGGTTCAAGATTTCGCCATCTTATAGTAGCAGCTATCGAGCACCAAAATTTGATTCAAACTAGGACAAAATTTTTAAGAGTACATTTTTTAAAGGAAGTATCCAAAGAAATTTTGGTGACTCACCCCTAACATAAACGTACAAATCAGAATCACCGAATAACTTTGAAGTATTCATGATTATAGGGCGTTTTTCTAGAACTAATTCTTTTTAAATAGTTACCATTAATATCAGCATGTGGCACTTTTTCAGATGCATTTGGTAGGTTCAAAGTAATACTATTTTAGAACTTTTTCCAATTATTTTGCCCTTTTAAATTTCGGAGTCTTAAATACTTCTGAGTAAATATGTATGCCATGTAAGAAAGTAAGTTGTATTTTCAATTTTTATCCTAAATTTTAAAAATATAATTTAGGACATTGTTGGAAAGTTTTCGTTTCACTTTACATTAAATGTTTATGTGTTTGAAACCGTACCGTGCATATTTGTCATTTTTTAAGCAACCACCATTCCAAATTGTCAACATATTCAGAGAAATCTTAAATCCAGAAAGTTTTTTTTTATTTTCAGTCCCATCTAAAGCAGTTGCATATAGATAAATAATGCCTAGTTTTATGTCGAGACAGTCACCAGTATTATTCTGTATGAGTTTTATGAACAGGCTCACTTCTTTTAAGTAATCGTAATTTTTAAACATTTCCGCTCATTGTACTCTTAAAATTCGTTTATTTTAGAAACTATCATACGATTTTCGTTTTAGTGGCAACAGTATCAAATAAACTTTTTCCGACTGGACCCTTTTAAATTTCTTATTAAAAGACAAATTATCTGCATGAGTTTTTGCATTTTTACAGTAATAGTAGTGCAAAATTTAATAACTCTGGATTCTATATATATATACACTGGTGTCCAAAAGTTAAGCATAATTGGTAATTAAGTAATTATTTTTAAGTAATGAAAGAAATATGAATCGGAATGTGCTGAAACTCCAGGTGTGTAAACCAAATAGTACGCGTCACATATTTTCGTGAAGATTTTTCTCCGAAATCGAACAGGGGACCGTCAACAAATTGAAAAAGAACGAAGATCTTTTGGATAACCCTGTCAAAACTAATGTAGCAAAAGCGTTCAAACTGCACATTATGATTAATTGGCTTATTGTAATGTACTGTGTTAATTTTTACAAGGATAGCATGTATACTCGTAGAGAAATTAAAGTTTTTATAAAAACAGTCCTACATTTTTCCAAGTTTTTTGCTTATAATTTGCAGAGTTTTTATTATAAAATAATGTTCTTTTCTGAAAATATGACAAACATCATTGTACACAATACCCTGTCATCAGAATTTAAAAATAATAAAAATTGTATGAAAAATGAGTATGTTTAGTAAATAATTTTTCATTGCGCATGCGTCAACGATATCAAAATGTCATTTGCATATTGTGTTAGCTAAATGTATAGAGCAACTTCTGTAAAAGTTTCAAAAACATAGCTTGAAAATTCTGAAAATGGGAGCCTATAGAATCAACTCAAAATCCTTTATTTCCTAAATGAAGCAAAAAGATGAGGGGCTGTATCCATATTCCATTGTTTAGTGCCTACACAATATTGCACGTACAACTATATTTAGGTAAAACCCCTGATTTTTTTGCTTCCTTTAGGAATAACGGATTTTGAGTTGATTCTATAGGCTCCCATTTTCAGAATTTTCAAGCTATGTTTTTGAAACTTTTACAGAAGTTGTTCTATACATTTAGCTAACACAATATGCAAATGACATTTTGATATCGTTGACGCATGCGCAATGAAAAATTATTTACTAAACATACTCATTTTTCATACAATTTTTATTATTTTTAAATTCTGATGACAGGGTATTGCGTACAATGATGTTTGTCATATTTTCAGAAAATAACATTATTTTATAATAAGAACTCTGCAAATTATAAGCAAAAAACTTGGAAAAAATTAGGACTGTTTTTATAAAAACCTTAATTTCTCTACGAGTATACATGCTATCCTTGTAAAAATTAACACAGTACATTACAATAAGCCAATTAATCATAATGTGCAGTTTGAACGCTTTTGCTACATTAGTTTTGACAGGGTTATCCAAAAGATCTTCGTTCTTTTTCAATTTGTTGACGGTCCCCTGTTCGATTTCGGGGAAAACTCTTCGCGAAAATATGTGACGCGTACTATTTTGTTTACACACCTGGAGTTTCAGCACATTCCGATTCATATTTCTTTCATTACTTAAAAATAATTACTTAATTACCAATTATGCTTAACTTTTGGACACCAGTGTATATATATATATGATTTTGAATGTGTTTTGAAAGCTCTCCGCTGCGCTGGTTTAACCTTTTAAAATTTGATTTTTTATAAACCGTTTTTTTACAAATAATTATGTCATAACTTGCGTTCTGATTTTCATGTTTCTTGTCACTGCAATATCATTAAAATGTAAATTTCAGAGTTTTTCATCCTTCTGAAGGTATTGGAATGCATAGAAAATACAGCTAATGTTTGAACAGATATAGTCAACCCAATTTCCCACTATTGTTTTTAACATCAGCTTTGTAGTTCCAAGGATTTATTATACAAGAAAACACACAAACGAAATTTTATCCTACTACAGAATATATATATTTTTTCAAAATTAAAATGTTTAAACATATGATAAACACTTATTGATAAAACAAAAAGGAAAGGCATCTTTATAGGAATTTTACAAATTTTTAACCTCTGTTTTTTTTTTTTTTTTTTTTGCCCTTCTTACACAATACAATGAAAAGGATATGTGGAATTACTAGATTGTGACGTATCTTAGTAATAATCCTTTCGCCCAAATCTTTAAAGTGCATTCAGTATTTAAGATGTCTCTTCGGTTATTTTCTACTTTACAAAGAGTTTTGCTATTATGCTCCCTTGTGACAAATATGTAAGAAGCAAAGTACTTAGAATACATTAAGAGTTTAACGATAATGCGCAAATTAATCTAATATAAATTAAAGTTGTTTGTAAATCCTACATTTTAAAAGCCTCAGCAGATAATAATAAGAGGTCACATAAATAAATAAATGAATACAAGATGCAACGCAAATCGTAAATATTTCTATATAAACTTTAAATGCGAATATTTAAATGAACTTTAGAAATTCCAAAAGATTTAGAATTAGTTTTATGAAAGGTATTATACATATAAAATTGCCACTTGAAAATTAAAATGTACGCATTTGTATTTCAAAAAATGTAATCATGTATTAAAAATGTATGAAAATTTTAATAGATATTTTTAATTCATTTCTGGGCTATTGAAAAGGTAAGATTTACAATAATTATTGGCAGAAAAAATGCGAAATTTGAGAAGAAAGCATTTGCAATATATATATAATTTTTCCCTCATGTTCAATATGATTTTTCTATTAAATTCAAATGGTTTATATTGTAATACAAATAATGGATATATATATATATGTATGTGTGTGTATTTGTGTATAAAGGTACTTCCATGTAAAATTTAAGGTAGCTTTTCTAAAGGCTGCATGGACTGTGAAGAACTACATAAATCACATGTATTTTTTTCTGGTAGAATACTTCTACTCTGAAGTCCTCTTGTTAGGTATATATATTTAATTATTTATTCTGCATGAAAGTAATCATTTTATATTCTAATTCATTTTCAAATTATCAATGACCATTTCAAATGGCATTTTCAAATGTGAGTAGACTGACGTCTTCATTTTGCTATGCAACTTTTTGTTTCAAATATGACTACCCAATGTTTTCAATTCTTAAATAACATACATGCTCATTTTAAAACTGAATTACATTTTATTCGCTAAATGTAGTACATTTCTCCAGGATACTTAAAATATTATTAATTCAGATTATTACATTTTTTATGATTTTGAACGAAATGCCCCTTTCAGTAATGTTTCATAATGGATAGAAAACATTTAGAATAGGTTAGAAGATTCGAACAAGGATAATTTGAGAAAAAGTTTAAATTTTCAAGTTTACAAAAAGTAATTACAGAATTAAAAAAAAAAGAAATCGGACAAAGTTTTCAGTATAAGAGAAAAAAAACATATGGCGTGAAGGTACTTACCCTATCTCCCAATTATACGTACAAAGGCTGAAGAGAAGAGCATCTTGAAGATAACACACATTATTTATTTCACAGAATACCAAAAATTGACGAATACGTTGATAATAATGTGCAAAGAATAGACTTGTCATTATCACAGAATTAGAATAGACTAATACGTCATTTCTTTAGAAAACAGAAAATATTTTATTTTCACACACAAGCAGCCAGGCTTTTGTTACGAATATCTTAATAGAGAATAATCAGAATAGAAATCTTTTGGCAAATAGAATTACTATTTCCACGCACTCACAACAAGAAGATTTTTGTTCCGAATGAATATTTTGGCGTCAACTGCAGACCAAAAAGCTGGCTGTGTAGGTCAGTTCTCACGGTGTTTTTTCCTATTCGTTTCTTTTTCCTTCTATAACTTCAGAGGGGTGGACAATACAGCATTTTACTGGATAGGGTGTTTTAATGTCTCTTTATTTGTACGGATCGTAACCACTCGAACGAATCAGTCAGCTCCTGGATGTATTTGGTTTACGATGGCTAACTTCTATTGAGTGGGATGTCATCTTCCCAATCAAAATATGTACAAAAACAAATTCGAAAGTTTTGATTGTTTAAAAATTATTCTTCAATCTTAATTTATTAGCATTGTTATTGGCTAAATTTTAAATATTTAATCACAAAATACCATTGGTTTGAATGACTAGGACGATTTTGCCTTAAAATACAAAGTCCATAAATTTTATAAATTTTTATTACATAAAAAGTCTTTAAATAAGAAAAAAAATAAGAAAACAATAAAAAATCCCTTATGTTTCATAATAATAAACTCTCTAATTTATCAATTTCATGACAAAAGACAATGTCTTTATTTTTTGTTTTCCACAAAACTCTTTTTATACCGAGTGAATTAATTTATTTTAGTTTCTTTAATGATGATATTGATGATAATAAACAAAACATTTAAAATAAAAGCAAAACAAAAGAAGATTTTTTTTAATTATACAAAGCAAGATATTACGGAATAATGCTGAATTCAGAATTGCCCTGTTATTAATATTTATGATGTCGCATAGCAGGAGAAATAACAGAATTGAGAATTTGAAAAAAGTTTACATATTTTACATATTAATCGTTAATAAATTTGACTAATAACGTGGGCTATTGATTTAACTAATTTAGAAACATTAACTATACATATTTTTAGATCTCGTTAAATTATATATCGAAGGATTACCACAAAGCTTATCTTTTATTTTAATTAGAAAATATATTGCTGTAATGAAGTCTTGATGAGAATATTGTTTAACTAACCATATGACCGCGTATAACCATCAGTCAATAAGGAAATAAAATCATGCTTAACTTCATTAATAATAAAAAAAATATGAAATCCGGTCTAACTTTTGGGAAACATCAAGAGACAAATATATAATCCTCTTAACCAGGCTTTCCAGATTTTGTCATTCGCAGATTAAGACTTAATTATATACTATATATGAAATAAAGTTTCTAAAAAGTTTTTCAGCTAAAAGATATACGTAATTAACAGCCAGATTTTTAAGTAAAAAATTATATTAAGAAAAATTTAAAAAGAAGAATTTAAAAAACTTTTTTTTACAAAGACATATAAAATCTATAATAATGGTTTTCCGGTTAAAAAAATAGTAAGCAGTTTTATTTGATAGTTATTCCGTTTTATAAATTTTTTATAACAGTTGACTTCTGAACTATATCTGATTCTTTAACAATTTGGAAATGAGTAATGGTTGGACATGGATATCAATAAAATTTTTTACTTCATGAATAAATATTTTACTGCAAAATTTTAAATTCTAAAAATTACTATTACATTAAAAAATTACTTTTGCTATTGTAGGTATAATTTTGAATGAATGACTTGCTACAAATAGGATCACGGCCAAAACAAATGCAGCAAATGTCAATCTCACACTTTGTAATTGAAAGAGTGTTATTGAAGTAAGTATTTAGAGTTCCTCTCATAAATGTCCTTTGGAGCTTTGGCTGACGCGCATACATGTAAACTTGCATACATATGACATATATTATTTACAACAAGAGTTCACTACACCTTGATTATTTTTCTCTTGACACATAATCTAATTACTATACATATAGAAGAAATACTTCCTTTGATATCACTGAAAAAAATATTTTCTATTTCAAATGAAGTGTTTTCAGAGAAACAGGATTATTTCTCCATTATCAGAATTTTATTCTGAATATTTACATTTTCAACAAACTTACCCGGTGTCCCAAAAATGACTGATGGATTTTAAAATTCAATAACTTGCAAACGGTGACAGCTATTTAAAAATTTTTGCAGGAGGGTTATGTATAATGTCAGTAGTTTTTTTTAACCGTAATTTGTTATTTTAGTTCGCATCTCAAACAATAGATGGCGCTGACGGCGATTGAAGGCCAGGTCATCAGTGCTGAGTGAAGCCTCGACCTGGCCTTCAATCGCCGTCAGCGCCACCTATTGTTTGAGATCCGAACTAAAATAACACATTACGGTAAAAAAACTCCTAATATTATACATATCCCTCCTGCAAAAATTTTTTAAATAGCTGTCACCGTTTGCAAGTTATTGAATTTTAAAATCCATCAGTCATTTTTGGGACACCCGGTATCTATCACATTCTAAGTGTCTTTTAAAAGAATGACTCATGAAAAATTTGCTATTGAAGTAAATGTTTAGAATCTCCCTCAAAAAAGTCCATTGGAGCTTTGGCCGATGCCCATATATGTAAACTGAAACATTTATAACATATACAGGGTCATTTAAAATAACGTGGACAAATTCATATCACAAATCAAGGATACGACAAGGATAAAAGATCACATAGGAACATAGGGACGCAAACCATTTATTGAGCCACAAATACAGGGTGTTGCATCCTAACTCAATTTAGGTTAACGGTAATAAATTTCAGAAAACTAAAGTATATTATAATAAATCATTTTACAGACATTCTCACCTTTGTTTTAAATGTGATAACACCAAACAAAAGTGGTAGAAGCTTACATTATGCGCACCAGCAATATGCACTTGGCACCTCACTTTCTGGACTGTGACTATCAGCTCATACAGCATCATCGATTGCATGAGCAATATGTTTTTCTAGATCTTTTCGTAACGTTATCACATTTAACACAAAATAAGGTACATATCGTTGCATTTTCATTACAATGTTTTTATTTTCCTCGAAATTATTACTTTTAAACCGGGTGTAGCTAGAATGAAACACCCTTTATTTGTGACTCAATAAATTGTTTGCGACCCTATGTTCCTATGTAATTTTTTATCCTTGTTGTATGCTTGATTTGTCATATCATTTTGTCCACGTTATTTTGAATCACCCTGTATAATTTAAAACAGCTGTAAAAGCTTTTATAAGAATTGCCTAAGTTGTACCAATCTGAGAAAAACATCCTTTATTTCTTTTAATAATGTAGAATATGTTAGTTGCTCCAGTCTTCTGAGTGTATTTTAAAAGAATATCATGCCTATTACAATAAAGAGATAAAAATTGCTAATTATCGAGAAAATTGAATAAAATTTATTTCGAAAAGGATAATTAATGTATGATGTGATAGAGTAAAATTGCTCTCAATCAGGGTTTTCTTCTTTCATATCCCTAAACGAAAAGTATTATTGGACTAATAATATTTGCATTGATTATATGATGGAATGAATTGCCTATTTCCTAATCAGTTTTCGATAGATACATGACCTAATTGCTATAAATATTGAAGAAACACACTTCCTTTCATTGCATTGAAATATTTGCTACTTCAAATGAAATGTTTCCATAGCAAGACCAATATTTCTTCATTATCAAAATTTCCTTCGAAATATTTCCCTTTTTAAACATATATATTTATAACTATAGAGTTTTCGGAAAATGCTATACTTAGTTAAAGCAATATTTAGCAATATTAGTATTTCACTCCAAGTATATCCGGTGAAGGGAATATCCTGTCAAGGTATATGCTACCTGGTATATGTGATGTCACCCTCATGCTCATTAATAATTTCAAATCGAAGAAATGATGACAGTAACTTAAGAAAAATATAATAAAAATATTACTTAAACAAGAGAGAAAGAGTGACAACTAATTTACTTATTTCACTTTAAAAACTTACCGTTTAATATAAATCTATCAATGCGAAAATTTTACTTCAGATTAAATTCTACCTCTTTTATCCCACAAAAGCTTAAGAAATATTATTTTTCCAGACTGGACAGTATGAAAGTCTCGACTAAAGTTTAATGTTCACTGAATAAAAGGGTTAAGTTTGAAAATCTATCGTAATCACAGTCACTGAATGAAAATAATCCATTTGTAAACTAGTGTAGTTCTAAAGATATTGTTACTTTCTGTGCATAAAAGTTTAATAAAAATATTTTAATCAAAGAAATTTAAATTAATAATCATCGTTTGTTTTTCACATTAAAGTTCGTTATATAGAATTCTTACAATTTTCTAGTTAATTTATTTTCTCAAGACTGAGGAGAAAACGTTGTCAGTAATAATGTAATGGAAGATACATCTCCATTAGATTAAAAACACATTACATGTTTTCTAATGCCATGGCTGAGAAGGGTAATGATATGGAATTTGATGTAAATATCTTCCAAAAATATTTATGTAGCATAATTTTTTTAATAAACGATATTTACATTTTAAATCAAGGGATAATATTACATTACGTTCATGGGCTTTTTCTATTCAGTCAGACTATTTTAAAATTAAAGTCAAACGACATTGTGCTAATTCATGGATAACAGGTGAAACTAATATTGTGAGTGTCAAGTACCTCCCATACTTCTCTACTGGAAAAATTAACTGTATATAAATTAGCCCGTTCTATATAAAAAAAATTCAAGACATATGCAAGACCATTATTGGATTCGAATTCATGTAGGAGAAAAAATGATTAGAAATAATTTGTCTTTTTAGATATTTTATTTTTAAAGAACAATAAAAACCTTTAGCAGGGTGGCCAATTAACACAGACAATGGGTGTTTACATCATTGGAGATTATAAAAGAATCGAAAGAGAGAGAGCATATTAAAAAAAGCAATTTTTATTATGTTGGCCAAGAAATATTTAAAATTCGCAAACATGGAGCATAAAAAGGGTTTAAAGATACGCGCTTATCTTTCTTATGTATTAACCCTCCAAATGTTTGGAACGTAAAATTCCGTTCATTTAAGATAATATAACTCTGTTGATTTAATGAGTTTTCAATATATTTTAAAATGATTAATACTCTTATAGATAACATTCATATTTGTAATTACGTTTTTTTATATTATGTTGAAAAAAAATCATATTTTCTGAGCATTAAAAAAAAAAAATGCAGAGAAACCAAAATTACAATTTTACCCATTTGCAAAGAGGCTTTATACATAAAAAAGGCTTTAGAGATACATTTATTCAAACTTTAAGTCTTTTTAATGCTTTTAACAATGCATTGTGTGCAAATGATTATGCATTCGATTTATGTGTCCGTCTATTCGTCTCTCCCTCCGTCCACACTTTAACTCCCGTAATTACAGGGTGTCCGGCAAATAACATCCTGATTCCAAAATTAAATTTCTCAAAAACAAAGATCGATAGTAATATGCGATAAACGGTTTTTTCATTAGGTAAGCAGTAAAAATCTTATACAGAAATTTCGAACAGTGAATATTTTGAAAAAAGTGCGTTCTGATTGCATCGAATGCTTTGATTTGACATTTTTCTTGCTTTAGATTGCTGCTAGAGAATGTGTTTTTCGGCTTAAAATGCCATATTTCATAGTTTTTTTTAATTAAATTTTTGAAATTTCGAAATTCTAAAAATTTACTTCGAAAAATCTTTAAAATATTGCACTGTAAGCTGAAAAATTATTTCTCTGCAGGCAATCTAAAACAAGAAAAATGTCAAATCAAAGCATTCTATGTAATCAGAACGCAATTTTTTCAAAATATTGCCTGTTTAAAATTTCTGTACAAGATTTTTACAGCTTACCTAATGAAAAAACCGTTTACCGCATATTACTATCGATCTTTGTTTTTGAGAAATTTAATTTTGAAATCAGGGTGTTATTTGCTGGACACCCTGTGTATTCGGATTCCCATGCAATTGCTAAACCCTATTTAGGGTATCCTAGAAATGTAGTATTGTATACGAAGTATGTGGAATTAAAAATTTATTTACATGGGCATCAAAAGAATTCCTTTACATTATGGTCTATGTGAAAAAATCCTTTACAGGATATTTTAATGACATTATGCAATCGCAGATGTATTGAAAATGATATAAATCACAGAATTCCACTACGATTACATTATAACAGGACTTTCATAGCATTTTTGATCCATTTACAAATACACACTCAAAAAAATCTGTCACATTACTGTATTTAAATAATAATTACCGGAAATGCGTTTTTAAATTTAACTGTTTTTCTTGTTTTTCTGCGTGTTTAAATGGTATTATATCCTTTAAATAGTTTTTTCTATTGGCCCTGCACAGGTGATAAATCACGAAATAATCTTTCTATACGCAATCTTACGCGAAATACAAGAACAGTTAATGCAAAGATGCACCAAACTGCTTTCGTGAATAAAAAGCCATCCGGCTGAGAAACTGGCACAAAGAAATATTTTAAACATTAAATAGATGAAAATAAAAAATAAAAAAATTGAATAAATTTATTGGACTTTTAAATTGTTTTTTGAAATTTCATTTTCACTCTGACTCTTACAGTGCTCTGCAAAAGTTTAGACAATGATCGTTTTCGTATCGGTACAGAGAAATTGTTAAACCAACGAATTGTTTTAACACAACAGTAACATATTATTTGTGACTTATTCTTTAAGAATAAACAATACACGTCAGATTATACACGTTTAAATTATACGCATTACATAATAAATATTGACAAAAAAATTAACATTGTTGCAAAAATATAGACAATCTGTATATTTATAGAAAAAATAACAATAAATTGAAATCAAACTTAGACCACATCCTCTGCAATTAGAATAAAATGTGACTTTTCATTGAAGAAACTAAATCTTGCATCATTTAAGGTCCTGTTTTCACCAAACACGTTTAATAGCAGCTACATAACGAAACTTAAATAATCAAAAAAACAATAATTTATTTTATTCAAAAAGTTTTGTTAATTTAAAACTTAACAAATAACAAACATGCTTAATAAAATACTAGCTGCACCCGTCGAAACTCGACGGAAAAGAATATATATTAGGTATGATATATATCAATCTTATATAGACAGTAAAATACTGAGCGAAATAAACAATTGGTACCTCTTAAAATAAGGATAAGATAGCTTTTCATGATGAAGATGTACAAACTTCAGAAAATAACAAAAAAAAAAAAAAAAAAAAAAGAAAAAAAAAGGGAATACAACTCATAAATTACTATGTTGGACTTAACTTCAGCTACAATTCTTTTTTTAATGCGGTTTCTAAACCTTAAATATTATTTAAATGCCAAATTATTTAGGAAGTTAATATTATACCTCAAAACACGAATTCAAAAATATCTGCTTAGTTTATTTTTTCTTCGTTTAAATATCGCTTGATAACTGTACAATAATTATAATATCAATAAAACATTTTAATTATAATAGAAACAGGGACTTACTAAACTGCTTAACCAACCCACTACACATTTACAGCACTTGCAATAAATTTAATTTATTTATTGGTTTGTATCCTCCATGAACTTGTAAAAATTAATTTTATTGTTATGGCAACAACAAAAAGAAAAAAATACGTGTGGCACTCGGGGACTGCCGCGGTAAAGCTATGGCATAGCATTTTTTATCAACATATGCAATTATAATTATTTATTTATTTTTTATTTATGCAGTTTTTTTTTTTTTTTTTTTTTTTTTTTTTTTTTTTTTTTGTCTTTGATATTAATTCAAGTTAAACATTTTGAGCGGGATGACCGATAACAATTTTTTTTTTCTTGTGTTGAACAAATGAGAAGTTAATATCGTTTAAAATATTTTTACTATCTTACAATACATGTAGGTTAATCAGGAATTTTTATCATTGAAACTATACGTTTATGGTAGCTGAAATAAAAAACATAAGTTTAAGACTTGATATTCTCAAAATATCTGAAAAATACCGCGTCAATGTCTGCCGAAGTCTACCGGAGGATACCGTGCCGAAGTCTGCCAAACTGAAGCGACGTTAGCCGGAGTGTTAGGAATTTTTTTCTCGTTACGGAAATTCTAGACTCTTTCGCCGCGCTCAAAGCCCGCGATAAAAGCTATGCAATACCTTAATAAATTACAAACAAAATTTGTCCGCGCTACGAAAATTAGATCGCGAGTTATAAGTATTTTAAATTTTCCGAACCTCACCGTGAGGGTCTCCTGTCACCAAAAATTAACACTGTCTCATAATAAATTATCAAACAAAATTTGGCCGCACTACGAAAATTAGATCGCGAGTTATAAACATTTTAAATTTTTAGACCCTCACCATGGGGGATCTCCTGTCACCAAAAGTAACATTGTCTAATAGTAATTTACCAACAAAATTTGGCCGCGCTACAAAAATTAGGTCGCGAGTTATAAGCATTTTAAAATTTTCGACCCTCACCGTGGGGGGGGTCTCCTGTCAACAAAAGTAACACTGTCTCATAACAAATTACCAAACAAAATTTGGCCGCACTACGAAAATTAGATCGCGAGTTATAAGCATTTTAAATTTTTCGACCCTCACCATGGGGGATCTCCTGTCACCAAAAGTAACACTGTTTCATAAAAAATTACCAAACAAAATTTGGCCGCACTACGAAAATTAGATCGCGAGTTATAAGCACTTTAAATTTTTCGATCCTCACCGTGGGGGGTCTCCTGTCGCCAAAAGTAACACTGTCTCATAATAAATTACCAAACAAAATTTGGCCGCGCTGCGAAAATTAGACCGCGAGTTATAAGCATTTTAAATTTTTCGACCCTCACCATGGGGGATCTCCTGTCACCCAAAGTAACATTGTCTGATAATAAATTACCAAACAAAATTTGTCCGCGCTACGAAAATTAGATCGCGAGTTATAAGCATTTTAAATTTTTGACCCTCACCGTGGGGGGTCTCCTGTCACCAAAAGTAACACTGTCTCATAATAAATTACCAAACAAAATTTGGCCGCACTACGAAAATTAGATCGTGAGTTATAAGCACTTTAAATTTTTCGCCCCTCACCGTGGGGTGTCAACTGTCACCAAAAGTAACACTGTCTCATAATAAATTACCAAACAAAATTTGGCCCCGTTGCGAAAATTAGATCGCGAGTTATAAGCATTTTAAATTTTTCGACCCTCACCATGGGGGATCTCCTGTCACCCAAAGTAAAATTGTCTGATAATAAATTACCAAACAAAATTGGGCCGCGCTACCAAAATAAGATCGCGAGTTATAAGCATTTAAAATTTTTGACCCTCACCATGGGGGATCTCCTGTCACCAAAAGTAACACTGTCTGATAATAAATTACCAAACAAAATTTGGCCGCGCTACGAAAATTAGATCGCGAGTTATAAGCATTTTAAATTTTTGACCCTCACCGTGGGGGGTCTCCTGTCACCAAAAGTAACACTATCTCATAGTAAATTACCATACAAAATTCGGCCGCACTACGAAAATTAGATCGCGAGTTATAAGCACTTTAAATTTTTCGCCCCTCACCGTGGGGGGTCTCCTGTCACCAAAAGTAACACTGTCTCATAATAAATTACCAAACAAAATTTGGCCGCGTTGCGAAAATTAGATCGCGAGTTATAAGCATTTTAAATTTTTCGACCCTCACCATGGTTGATCTCCTGTCTCCCAAAGTAACATTGTCTGATAATAAATTACCAAACAAAATTGGGCCGCGCTACGAAAATAAGATCGCGAGTTATAAGCATTTTAAATTTTTGACCCTCACCGTGGGGGTCTCCTGTCACCAAAAGTAACATTATTTCATAGTAAATTACCAAACAAAATTTGGCCACATTACGAAAATTAGATCGCGAGTTATGAGCAATTTAGAATTTTCGACCCTCCCCATGGGGGATTTCCTGTCACTAAAAATTAACACTGTCTCTTAATAAATTACCAAACAAAATTTGGCCGCGCTACGAAAATTGATCGCGAGTTATAAACATTTTAAATTTTTCGACATTCACCGTGGGGGGTCTCCTGTCACCAAAAATTAACACTCTCTCATAATAAATTACCAAACAATATTTGGCCCCGATACGAAAAGTAGATCGCGAATTATAAGCATTTTAAATTTTTCGACTCTCACCGTGGGGGGGTCTCCTTTCACCAAAAATTAACACTGTCTCATAATAAATCATCAAACAAATTTTGGCCGCGCTACGGAAATTAGATCGCGAGTTATAAGCATTTTAAAATTTTCGACCCTCACCATGGGGGGGGGGGGTCCACTTTCACCAAAAATTAACACTGTCTCATAATAAATTACCAAACAAATTTTGGCCGCGCTACGAAAATTAGATCGCGAGTTATAAGCATTTCAAATTTTTCGATCCTCACCATTGGGCGGGTCTCCAATCACCCCAATCACATTATCCTACCTTGTTTTATCATAAAACTATTCTTTTCTATACACATTCTATCAGGAATTTTTATTATTGAAACTATAGATTTATAGTAACTGAAATAGGATATATAAGTTTGAGACTTGATATCCTCTAAATATCTGAAAAATACCGCGTCAATGTCTGCCGAAGTCTACCGAAGGATACCATGTCGAAGTCTACCGAAGTGAAACGACGTTAGCCGAGTGTTACGTTTTTTCGTTACCGATGTACTAGGATTTTTCGCGTTACGGAATTTTTGGATTCGGTCGCCGCGCTCAAAGCCCGTGATAAAAGCTATGCAATAGCTTAAAAAACGATATCTCTGTTATTAAAAAGAATAAAATTTTTGTATTTGTTGCTGAAATGCAGATTTTTTTTTTATTTTAAACAATGACTTAATACAATGAAAAGATTTTAATTATTTTTTGATATTATGTAAGATAGAAATATAGTAATACCGGCATATCACAGGTTTTATTCTTTTTTTTTTTCTAATATGACATCATTTACACCTTCAGAAATACTCATCTTTTTTTAAATAAAAGCGTGATTTATGCAATTTAAGAATTCTTTAGTTTTTCATAAAATATTCATTATAATTAAATAGAAATGGCGCAGTTTATAGAAATATTTTCCTTTGAGCACACCATGGATATTCACATTAATAGAAGTTCATTTTATTTAGATGCAGGAATTAAAGTCGGTGATTATGACATCATCACTGACACAGCTATAACAATGTATATTATATTCATGGAACAAATTTATCTGGTTTCTGTATGACGACATTTTCTCGATCCACAAAATTTTGCTTTAGATAGTATATATTATTAAAGTTTATCTTCTGTTATTTTACTTATATAATACTTTATAATATTACTCAGTAAAATAATCTGTGTATTGCAGGGAATAACTATGAGAAATCATTTTATTATGATAAAAATTTAACAAAAACCTTTATTTATTTTTTTATATTTATTTTATTTTATTTTATTTTTTTGAAATGCGATTATACATTCACCGATGAGATCAATCTCCTGATTGGGCGAAAATAATGAAACAAAATAAATTTTGAGAAAAGCTTAACCTGTTGCCACTGTTTTGAAGAAATGTCATGAAAAAGCTTTTAAAATTAAAAATAAAATATAAAAATTGAAATAAATTAAAAATTAGCCAGAATGGGCACATCTACACATAAACAGCTTTCATTTAAAAAAGTCCTTCCGGCAATGCCGGGAGGAAGAGGTAGCTTTCATATACTTATATATTTATTTATTTATTTTAAAGTAAGTTACATTGTTCAAAAATACTAAGCTCAAATTAGTGGAAATAATCTTATAAAATTAGTGATTTTATAAGATTGAATACTAGTTTTTCTCAAGACTGAATATTAATATTAATTTTTAGAAATTAGTCATCTTTTATTCAACCTGGTTTTATTTTAAGCGATTTAGAGAGTCGTCAAACTCCACGATATCATAAAGTGTATGCCATTTTAAAGCAACATGATGGATCGTTCAGATCAGACCGTTTCAAAATGTCAGCCATAAGCAAAATTCAAAGTGCTATAACTCAATCATTTTTCAAGATATAGACAAAATAAAAAATGTTCTGGAATTTTTGTTTTAAGTTCTAACACGTAAAAGAAAAATATTTTTCAAATTTTGATTTTTTCGAATTTAATTTTAAATTTTAAAATTTTTAAAAAATTTAAAATGGCCACCATTTTGAAACAAAATGGCGGATGATGCTGGCCAACGAACTCGGTCGAGACATTTGTATGCACTATATACATACCAAGTTTCATTGAAATCGGTTCATAAATACGCGTGTTATCACGTGACAAAAATCAGATCGTTTCAAAATGTCAGCCATAAGAAAAATTCAAAGTGCTATAACTCAATCATTTTGTAAGATATAGACAAAATAAAAAGTGTTCTGGAATCGTTGTTTTAAGTTTTAACACGTAAAAGAAAAATATTTTTCAAATTTTGATTTTTTCGCATTTAATTTTAAATTTTAAATTTTTAAAAAAAATTAAATTGGCCGCCATTTTGAAACAAAATGGCGGATGATGCTGACCAACGAACTCGGTCGAGACATTTATATGTACTATGTACATACCAAGTTTCATTCAAATCGGTTCATAAATACGTTAGTTATCGCATGACAAAAATCAGATATATATATATATATATATATATATATATATATATGTCAACATTTGAACGGAGGGTGGTTTTGGGGTCTGGGGGTCATGATCGGTGAAAATATACCAAAATTTTCCGGAAGTGCTTTCCTCCGGACGGCTGCAATAGGTAGCTTTTTACTTTTTGTAATGAAAGCTACCTAAAAATAATTATCAAAATCGGGACAGTAGAAAGCTCAGGGCTGATGTCCAAATAAACAGCCAGGTGTTTTAAATATATAGATAATATATGTTTTAATTAAAATACCCAAACAAAATTTTTGTGTCTAACAAGCAATTTCAAAAAAGAACTGAACAATTTTGTGATTTTCCTTACTTAACTTTAAAGTTAAAGCAAAATAAGAAATCTTTAAACCACTTTATCAAACTATATTAACAATCAGAATAGTCTTGAAATTGACATATTAAAAAATAGGATGTTAATTCTGGTTTTGTTATTGAACTTAATTTCTTTCGTCATTATTTTCTACTTTACATTTATAAAAATTCATAGCAAATTTACATTAGAATCCAATTTTACTTTCAAAAAGAAAGCTGAAAAAAATCATATATTTAAAGAAGACTTTTCCACAAACAAATCGAAATAATCTTCTTAGGAAAATCTTTCTTCTTAAGAAAACAATTTCGGTAATTATAATTAGCGTATTTCTGAACATAAATGAGTAAAACAAGTAAATTTATCGTTTTAATTTGCCTTCCGTAATTGGTAGGATTGGGTGTAAGGCAATGCTAATTACCGCAATTTAAACCAAATGTCAAAGAGCTCATTCTGGAAGTACATGAGTAAAGCATATTTCATGGCATTATTCCAGGTAATGTTTAATTAATTTCTTTTACTCAACAGTATATCATTTAAGAATAATGCGCTAATTTTTCTCAAATTAATACATGTTGCGTAATGTGTAAATACTCGCTGTTATGTTTTTAGTACCATATATTCGCGAGAATTCAGAAAGATTCTATGGATTATAATTCAGGAACTTTTGGTCTTATAAAAATAGAATTTTTAACTTTTAACAAAGTTGCATCATGTAGAAAGTTTATCTAAATATAGCTTATTTATCCTCATGGATCGGATATAGTTTACATTTTGTAATTAGAGCTTCATTCATCTAACGAAACTCTATTCGTCTTTGTCATCTGTTTGTCTGTCCGTGAATATTTGATTATGTTATTTCTGAGAAATTCGTAAATACGTAAAATTTCTATGGTCCTGAGAAATACGTAAAATATGTTTCATAAAAATGTAATTAATTATGTTTATATATATTTTTATAACTAAAAAGTCTTAATCTTTATTTTAAATTTACAAATTTTTAAATTAATCGATGAAAAAAGTTTGAGAAACAATTTATCGTGATTCAGCGAAATAATAAACTTGTTTTTGGGAATAGCCGTAATACATCCTCATTATAGATATGCACAATATAAAATATGAAAGTAAAACATGCAAACTATTTATGAAACGAATTGCGATTTCAAAATAAAATTTAAACTTATATTTAAATATATTTAATACATAGTAATACTCTATTACGTAATACGGGTATTACTTGATTATTCCATCGACCCATTTCTCAAAACTACTCGTAAGTAATACAAATTGGCATAATTTTTATTTTAAGTAACCAAAAGACAAATAAATTAGTAAAATATTAATAAAAATACAAATAAAATATGTAAAGGTCATTGTTTGGGCATAGCTTTCAGGTCGACGGGATAATCAAGTAATATGAAAATGCGTAAAAGAAACATCCGTGTACCTCAAATAGAATAATCATATTATCTGACAGTTAAGTATGTCAGATTAAGTGTCTCATTTCCTATTAAAATATATATTTGAATTAAAATTTTAATGAAATACAGGGTCATGAAAAAGTGAAGAGTGTGGACAATATTATAAAAAAATATCTAGGCAAGTAAATATCTGATCGACATTATTATTTAAGCACAATTTATATCTTTTTATTGACTTTTACATTCAACTCTTAAACTTTTAAAACATCGATTTTTTTTTTTTTTTTTACCTTTTATGAGAACCAATATTTCAAGAGTCTGAAAAAAGTAGCTTCGCCAAGGTTACTTGTGTTCACCAGACTTCTTTTAATTATTGCGTACTAAGTACACACCAAATTTCAAGTTTCTATTTCAATTTGTTCAGTAGATAACGCGTTTACAGACAGACAGACAAAAACACAGAGACACAAACAGACGGGCGGCAATATTTTTTTCTAAAAATATGTTTTTCGATAATCTTCAGTATCTCAAACGTGTGAATCGGTCAAAAGTACTTTTCGATTTTCAAAACCATTGCAAGACTTCCAATATACTATGTGTGATGTGCTTGTAAAAGGTATGGTTAGAAACTTGTTTTAAATTAAATTTTCCAATCAATTTCATCGATGAAAAATGCTATTTGATAAACTTAAAATACATCATGGTACACTACGAACTTAACTTTAATAAGGCATATTGAATATGGGTATGATTTTGTTTTTAAATTAAAATCAAGATAAATGTCAAACAAAATTGTAAAATACAATTTCAAAGTTGTAATTTACAAATTCTTATTAAGTGTAGTTTTAAAATAAATGCAGAAAATGATGTTATTTTCTTTCAACAAATTGCATTTCAACTTAATTTAAATTCAGTTTGCAATTTCAACTGTTGCAATGAAAATGAAAATATTCTAACAAATGATTTCTATTAAGATAATATTGCTGATATTTTCTGCATTGATACTATTTTGAGAATGTAAATATAATTTTCTACAATAAAGCATTTGAGATATGAAAAAAAAAGTTCAGTGAAAATGCACATTTTTATCGAATATTTGATTCATTAATATTTCCTCAAAATCATTGGACTGGATATGTAATTATAATATTTTAAATTATTTTTATTTAATTTTGCAGAATCACGATACATTTAAAATGTATTATTATAATTTAAAAAAAAATATTTCATATTTCATATATTTTATTTATTGTTTGAAGGAAGGACAATAATCAATGTTTGTTTGATTTAGTATGCTATTTATAAAAATAAATACGAACTTTAGCATAATTTAACATTCACTTACTTTTACTCAGCACACTTAGTATAAAACATTATAATAACAACTAATAAAATGTAATGTTTTATTAGTTATTTTTCACTTATTGATTTTTATACAGTCGAGTTTTCAAATGTCGTTCTTTTAAACGAAATTTGTTCAAAAACTGCATCGCAATTTGTTTGATAAATATAAGTATTTACTAATTTTTTTATTGATTTTCTTTTTTCACGTAAAATAATTAAATAAGAGAGATTATTAAAAAAATCCCGTTACTTTGTAACTGCTTATTTGTTAGTAAAAATGTAAATAATATATTAGCACAGCATTTTATTTTTTAACTAGTTGGATGTTCCAATCCCAAAACTTTCTTCTATCCCATACGTACATTTTAGTATTTCAAAAATTAGTTACGCATGTTAATACTTTAATAATACTAATTAAATACTATAGCAACTTTGATTTTCATCTTAAACTTCTCCTTCAGTCAATTAATCGGAATAAAAACGAGTTAATGTGCTTCATGATATTTATTAAAATCAAAAGTTTTTACTTATTCTGATATCAACAGATGTTTGCAAATAGCCGGCTTAGTAAGAAGAAAGTTCTCGTCTTTGCACGAACCGATAGATATTATAACGACGAAGAATCGAGAAAATGATTCAAAAAGCGCTGAGCTATCATTGTGCTCCTCTCCCATGGAATATTTAAATATTCAAGAAAGATCTGCTGGCCATAATAAAAAACATACTCAAAAAACATCAAATTTCACATACATCGCTTTTATAGCAACCCCTGCCAGTAATTGTTCTTTCAAATTCATTGAGAATCTGTTTGCCATATCCAAAGATAACCATACAAAAAAAAAGAAATCAGTTCTATGCATAACTTAATACACTTTTTGATGGTAAAATAATGAAAATGGCACAGACATCGCGATTATCGAACTCCTTTCCGGTGGATTTTTTTTTTCAATTTCAGAGAGGGGCTGCCGACAATAGCAAAACAGTTACACAAAATATTTGATTCAATTCTATACATAACTTCTTACATTTTTCAGTTCTGCAATGTTGAAAACGGCACAAAAAATTACATTAGAGCAACCCCTTAGGGGGATTTTTTTATAATTCAAAGAGGACCAAATACCCATAGTTAAATTCTTACATAAAATTTACATTTTGTTTAATTCTGTGCATAACTTCATACACTTTTAAGAGGTACAATGTTGAAAAAGGAGCAAACACCTTTCATGCAGAGCCTCCTTTCAGCGGAATATTTCAAAATTGATGGAGAACCTGCTTGCCAGAGGCAAAACATTCACAAAATGTTTGATTCAATGATTTACATATCTTCCTACAGTTTTTGATAGTACAATGTCGACAGACAGACACGGACAGTCAGACATTTTCCTAAAACATGTTTTTTGGAATCTGTGATTTCTAAAATATGTAAATCCGTCGAAAACCAGAAGTCGATAAAATATCCGACTACAATAGTTTCTTGTATTGAAGATAGAAGTAAAAAGCAACATGCATTGTTAACATTCCGCAGCAAACTTGTCTTGTCATTCGTCTGTTTATATTATAAAGGGCAACTGCAATTTAATTCTATTCTGGCAATATTATTACATATATTATAGTCATGAGAGCGTTAAATTACGGTTAAGTAACCGTTAACATAAAGAGCATTTGTATAATAAACGGTATAGTAAATAGAATTCTGTCTGTAATATTGCCCTTATTATTGTAAGAATAGATTTAGATTACGGTTACGTAATTATTTTTACTGAAAACGTTAGAAGGGACAGTTTCCGCAATTTTTTAATAGATTAATATTAATATAAAATTATGTTTCTGTCAAATTATATGAAACGTACCATAAGGAATAAAAACAAATATCATATATTTTATATCAAAGCTTATATGACAGATTAAGTATAAGAAGGCAGGCATAAATGATTTGTATCCGAACACTTCATCTTGTTTCGATAGATACAAGCAGATCTGATAAAATGTTGAATGTTGTGTATTTCCCTTGATGATGATACCTTAATTTCTAGGGAATAAGAAGAAATAAATGGTAGCGCGTTGTAGGTTTGAATAATTAAGAGAAAAGTTAAAAGATAGTTAAATACAGCAATACAATTTGATCGAACGTAATAGTTAAAAAAGGTGTTTTGATTTCCATGACTGGTAAACTATAAAATATTAGAAAAAAGTCCTTCCGGCAATGCCGGGAGGAAGAGGTAGCTTTCAGATACTTATTTATTTATTTTAAATTCAGTTATATAAATCAAATATACGAAGCTCAAAATAGTGGAACACGATTATGTAAGATTGAATACTAGTTTTTGTCAATACTGAATATTAATAGGAATTTTTAGTTATCTTTTATTCAACCTGGTTTTATTTTAACCGATTTATAGGGTCGCCAAATTCCACGATATCTATTTTAAAGCCGCATAAGGGATAAAAAACTCCAATGAGCTTGATCGAAATCTTAATTCATGTGAACATGCGTACTCACATCGAAATCGATTAATATATACGAGTGCTGTCGCCGGCAAATTGACTTTAAAAAAAATGTCACCCACATTAGAAATTCAAACTGCTATATCCCAGGCGTTTTTCAAAGTAAACACAAAGCAAAAAATACTCCGGAAATTTTATTAAGATAAATAGCTTACAAAGAACCTTTTTTCAATTTCTAATTTTTTGTTTATACATCATTATACATTTAAAAGTTTTTTGGCAAATTTAAATGGCCGCCATTTTGAAACAAGATGGCGGCTAAAATTGAGAAAAAAACACACGGAGTTATATCGAAATGAGTTTACAAATATGCGTATTAACGTGTGACAAATTTCAGATCGTTTCAAAATGTCAATCTCACTGGAAATTGAAAGTGCTTAAACTCAACCATTTTTCAAGATATAGATGAAACAAAAAATGCTCTGGAATCTTTTTATCAAGGTCAAAACACAAAAGAAAAAACTTTTTCAATTTCTTAATTTTTTGCACCTAATTTTAAAATTTAAATATAGAAAATAATTTTCTGCCATTTTGAAACAAGACGGCAGTTGGAACTGGCCAACGAACTCAGTCCACGCACCCATTTGTCCTATCTACGCATGAAGTTTCATCCAAATCGGTGTATAAATGCGCGTGTTATCTCGTGACGAAAACCAGATCATTTCAAAATGTGAGCAACACTAGAAATTAAAATTACTATAACTCAGACATTTTTTAAGATACAGACAAAACAAAAAGTGCTTTGTAATCTTTGTATCAAGGTTAAATGCATAAAAGAAAAATCTTTTTCAATTTCTCACTTTTTTGTACCTAATTTGAAATTTTAATTAAAAAAATTAAATGACCGCCATTTTTAAAGAAGATCGCGGATGGAACTGGATAATAAACTCGGTCCAGGCTTTATTAAGTACTATGTGCACACTAAATTACATCCAAATCTATTTATAAATACGAGTGTTATCACGTGACAAAAATTATATCGTTTCAAAATGTCAGCCATAAGAAAAATTCAAAGTGCTATAACTCAATCATTTTTTAAGATACAGACAAAGTAAAAAGTGTTCTATAATCGGTGTTTTAGGATCTAACACATAAAATAAAAATATGTCTCAACTTTTAATTTTTTCGCATTTATTTTTAAATTTTAAATTTAAAAAAATTTAAATGGTCGCCATTTTGAAATAAGATGGCGGTTGTTGCTGGCCAATGAACTCGGTCGAGATATTTGTATGTACTCTGCACATACCAAGTTTCATTTAAAACGGTTCTTAAATTCATTAGTTATAGCATGACAAAAATGAGATCGTTTCAAAATGTCAGCCATAAGAAAAATTCAAAGTGGTATAACTTAATAATTTTTTAAGATATAGGCAAAATAAAAGGTATTCTGGAATTGATGTTTTAAGATCTATGACAAATATCAGATATACACTATATTGCCATTGATTATGGGACACTTGCGATTTTAGACATTTTACTAAATATCTAGAAAAATACATGAGGAATCATCTCGAAACTCTTAGTGTATAAATATAATAGTATACGTCATACATCTCCGTGAAGATTTTTTACCGAAACTCCACAGGGGACCGCCAACAAATTAAAAAAGAATGAATATCTTTTGAATAACCCTGTCAAAACTAATGTAGCAAAAGCGCTCAGACTCTAGATTATGATTGAATGCCTTATTGTAATACACTGTGTTCATTTTTATGCAAATAGCATGCATACTCGCAGAGTAATTAAGGTTTTTATAAAAATGGTCCCAAATTTTTCCAAGTTTTTTTCTTTATAATTTTCAGAGTTCTTAATATAAAATAATATTTTTTTCAGAAAATATGACAAACAACATTGCACACAGTACCCTGTAATCAGAATTAAAAAATAATGAAAATTGTATACAAAATGAGTTGGTTTACTAAATAATTTTTTACTGCGCATGCATCAACGATATCAAAATTTCATTTGCATATTATGTTAGCTAAATGTATTGAGCAACTTTTGTGAAAGTCACAAAATCATAACTTGAAAATTCTGAAAATAATCGTCAATTGAATAAGTTGAAAATCCGTTATTCTCAAAATGAAGCAAAAACAAGAGGGGTTGTAGCCATATATTCATTGATTAGTGTCAATATAGAATACACAATACGGGATGTTACGACTACTTTTGGATAAAATCCCTCATTTTTTTGCTTCATTTTGGAAACAACGGATTTTGCCCTTTTTCTATAGACGATTACTTGCAGAATTTTCAAGCTATAATTTTGAGACTTTTACAAAAGTTGCTCTATACATTTAGCTAACATAATATGCAAATGAAATTTCGATATCTTTGACGCATGCGCAGTAAAAAATTATTTAGTAAACCTACTCATTTTTCATACAATTTTTATTATTTTTTAATTCTGATTACAGGGTACTGTGTGCAATGCTGTTTGTCATATTTTCTGAAAAAAATATTATTTTATATTAAGAACTCTGAAAATTATAAGGGAAAAACTTAGAAAAATTTGGGGCCATTTTTATAAAAACCTTAATTGCTCTGCGAGTATGCATGCTATTTGCATAAAAATGAACACAGTGCATTACAATAAGGCATTCAATCATAATCTAGAGTTTGAGCGCTTTTGCTACATTAGTTTTGACAGGGTTATTCAAAAGATATTCATTCTTTTTTAATTTGTTGACGGTCCCCTATGGAGTTTCGGTAAAAAATCTTCACGGAGATGTATGACGTATACTATTATATTTATACACTAAGAGTTTCAAGATGATTCCTCATGTATTTTTCTAGATATTTAGTAAAATGTCTAAAATCGCAAGTGTCCCATAATCAATGGCAATATAGTGTATATATGTCAGCATTTGAACAGAGGGTGGTTTTGGGGTCTGGGGGTCTTGATCGGTGAAAATATACCAAATTTTCTGAAAGTGCTTTCCTCCTGACGGCTGCAATAGGTAGCTTTTTCATGAAAGCTACCTAATAGAGATATTCAACTTTGCATAAAACAAATATGATAGCTTAATAAAAGAAGGCGATAAACAGGATTTGTGTTCTATCACTTCATTTTCTATGTAAAAATACAACAAGATAATTTAAATACGAGATATTTCCTAAGAAGAAAGAGCGTGTGTTGTCTTTGAAGAGGACACCTTAACATCTATCATAATCTAATTAGTCAATTAATGTAAATTAATTAAGAAATTGTTGCGTTTGATGACTCCACTTTACCTTCTGTTATTAAAGGAAGCATGTATGTTGCTTTGAAGATGGTACCTAAATTTCTATGGTAAGAGAAAAAAGTATGTTGTCTTTGAAGTGGCATCTTAATTTCTATGGTAAAAGAAAAGGGTGTTTGTATCTTTGATTATTCCAATTTACTTTCTACTGTTAAAGGAAGTATGTATGTTGTTTTTGAAGATAGTACCTAAATTTCTATGTTAAAAGAAAGGGTGTTTGTTGTCTTTAAAGACGACAACTTAATTTCTATTGTAAAAGAAAAGAGTATGCGTTGTCTTTGATCAATCCACTTAATATTCTATTGTTAACACTAGAACCGCGGGAAATTTTACTCAAATTTCATAAAAATATTTTACACCAGAATTTTGAATTTAACTATTTAACTGAATGATTTAAATTATTTTGATTCGTAATACACGTAACTTATTCTGCGAAGAAATTTCTGGTTTCAAAAGACACCTATTCATTTGTTACGTGTCAAAATGACTCGTTACCGCGGCTCTATTGTTAAAGGAAGATTGTGTGTTGTCTTTGAACATGACTAAATTTCTATGGTAAAAGGAAGAGTGATTGTTGTCTTTGAAGATGGCACCTTAATTTCTACAGTAAAAGAAAAAAAGTGTTAGTTGTCTTTGAAGATGGCACCTAAATTTTTAAGGTAAAAGGAAAGAGTGAATGTTGCCTTTGAAAACGACACCTTGATAAAAAAGAATAAAGCCCGTGTTCTGTACTATAAAAAAAATTAATTTCAGTATGTTTTTGGTTTTTTCATATAAAATAAAATAGACTGTATAATAAAGAATAAATGTACTTTTATGAAATAGGTAACATAACATAGGTAACATAACATTTAATGAAAATACTTTGTCTTTCTCAAATACATACGGGTTATGGAAATAATTATAAATCATATTTTTGAAAGTCGTTTTGAAAACAAATATGTATTTTAATCTATACATTTTTACCAGAAATTTATTTCTAGATGCTTTAATTAATAGATGCAAATTTATGATTACAGTTAATTAGTCTGAATAGTTTTGCTTCTGCTTGAATTTTGTTTTCCGTTTAGTATTCGGCCATAAAATTTACTATAGACTTCAAATGTGCTGTTAAAATTTTTGCAGATATTGAAAATGTTTAGTTTCACGAAGTTTTTATGTGTTAGTGTTTAATGTGTTAAATTTAACTATATCATTAAACATTAGGGTAGATTGGGTAAAGATGCCGTAATTTTTGCACTGTAAAACATTTGTGTAACATTTCACTATAAAATTGGTGTCAGTTTTGCTGCCTCCAATATTATGGTGTAACCTTGCTTCCTCAAATTTTAAGGAGTATTTTAACCGATATTACTGATGTAACATTACAATGTTACACCGGTTATATCGGTTTAATTACTCCTTAAAATTGGAGAAAGCAAGGTTACACCATAGAACTGGAGGCAGCAAAGCTGCCACCAAATTCATGGTGTAACGTTACTCAAATGTTTTACAGTGTGGTTTAATTGTTTTATAAATCGCCTGTTCATTTTGTTCGTTATTCATAGATTTCTTGTTAAATTTTTGTTCTTAAGTATGATTTAAAAACATACTTCTTTTACCAGATATGATGGAGAATTTTGTTTTTGCAAACACTTGAATTTTCGAATCTTATCACCAGAACCGCGGTGACGGGTCACTTTGACCCGTACCAAATGAACAGGCGTTGATTGAAACCAGAAATGTCTTCGCAGAATAAGTTACATAAGTTCCAAATTAAAATAGTTAAAATAAATAAATTAAATAGTTTATTTAAAATTTCTGGTGAAAGATATTTTTATGAAATTTGAGTAAAATTTCCCGCGGTTCTAGTATTAACCCAAGATATGAGTAAGATGGGCAACGTGAAGATCCGTGTCCTCCCGCTGACGTGAAGAAACGGGATTCTTTGGCCATTTATGCATTTTTCGTAGAAATTAGATCATTATCAGTATTATAAGCAATAAATATATGATTGTCTCATGTAGCACAGTTTTGTAGCATTTATAATATTTAAAACATTAATGAGGCGTTCAAATTACCTAAATGGGGAAATTTATTTTATTTTAATTTATAAAATTCTCAATTGTTGAAATACACTACATGGAGAAAGGTGACTGACCATTTGCGATTTTAGACATTTTGATAAATATATAGACAATATTTAAAGAATTTTCTTTAAACTCCAGATGTGTAAGCATACTAGTACAAGTCATGTATTACCTTGAAGATATTTTCTTGAAACTCCACAAGAGGACGTCAACAAATTGAAAAACAACGGATATTTTTTGTATAACACTGTCAAATAAATGTAGCAAAAGCGTTCAAACTCTAGATTATGATTAAGTGGCCTATTGTAATAAGTCGTGTTCATATTTATGAAAATAGCGTGAATACACGAAGTGAAATTAGGGCTTTTATAAAAAAAGTCCCAAATTTTGCCAAGTTTTTTGCTTGCATTTTGAGGAGCTCTTAATAAAAAAAAAATTCTTTCCAAAAAGTATGACAAACAACATTATACATAATACCGTGTAATCCGAATTAAAAATAATAAAAATTGTATGAAAATCCGTAAATTTACTAAATAGTGCTTCATTTCGCATGCTTGAAAGCTATCAAAATTTCATTTCCATATTGTGTTAGGTACATATATATAAAAACTTTTATGAAAGTCTCAAAAGCATAGCTTGAAATTTCTGAAAGTGATCATTGATAGAATAATCTCAAAATCTGATGTTCCCAAAATGAAGCAAACAAATGACGGATTATGTTCAAATATTGTAGTACGTGCCATATTGTGACTTATATTTTAACACTAATCAATGGATATGTGGATACGGTCCCTCATCTGTATGTTTCATTTTGAGAATAACGGATTTTGCGCTTATTCTATCGACTATCACTTTACAAATTTGCACTTTTTTTTAACTTTTGCGAAATTTGTTCGATACATTTAGGTAGCACAGTATGCAAATGGAATTTTGATGGCACTCACGCATGCGGAATGCAAAATTATTTAGTAAGCATGCTCATTTTACATACAATTGTTATTATTTTTTAATTTTGATTACAGGGTGTTCTGTACAATGTTATTTGTCCTATTTCTGGGAAAGGACATTATTTTATATTAAGAATTTTGCGAATTATAAGCAAAATACTTCGAAAAATTTGGGACTGTTTCATAAAAACCCTAATTCCTCTACGATTATATATGATGTCCCCATAAAAATGAACATATTATTAAAATCAGCCACTTAATTAAAATCTGTAGTTTCAAATCTTTTACTAAATTAGTTTTGACAGGGTTATCCAAAATATATTCGTTCTTTTTCAAATTGTTGACGGTCCCTTAAGGATTTTATGGAAGAAATCTTCTCAGAAATGAATGACCTGTACTATTATATTTAGAAACCTAGCGTTTCAGGATAATTCCTCATGCATTTTTGTAGATATTTAACAAAAATGTCTAAAATCGCATGTAACTGGTCACCTTTAGCCAGATAGTGCATATAAAACTGAAATTTGAATACTTAATGTTGAACTACTTATTATAATTATAAGTTAATTTAGAAATATCTTAAATTATAAAAACAATTACTTCGACATTCTAAATAATGAATATATTATAATTAAATAATTGATGGTCCAACATCTATACTTTGAACATTTTTAAATTTAACCACGTAAAATATAAAAAGAAAACAATGAATAGCCAATACAGCATAACATTTACTGGAACAATGTTTTCGATTGCTTTTTTTAAGCATGTAACTTTATTTTCAGTTTATATTCAACTAATTTTTCCTTTTTGTGAAGGATGAGTTCTGATTCAGTTAAATGATATTTCGATAAAAAAGTATATAAGTTGAGGCCTACCTTGCTAGGAATCTTCTTTGTGGATAATAACTTTCATCTTCACTAGACCCGCTTGGAATGTTGCTGGAATAATAAGACGTTGTTATTGCATTAGTGATTTCTATCGAACAAATAATTCGTGCACTTCCGTTTTGGGAAAGATATCTTGTTTAATTACATAAATATAAAACACGGCGCAGTATACGTAAATACAAAAATAAGAAGAGTTTTAAATCTTGAAATCTTAAAGTTCTTTAAAAAGGAATATTATCGGAGCTGAAAATTTTTGCCTCCGATTTTACAGCTTCAGGAAAAAGTAAACATCACCCGCTTAGAATCATTTCTGAGTGGTAAAAGTAGCTTCGCAGAAAAATGTGTCGTCAAAGAAAGTTTTTAGTGAGTTCTTTTTTTAGTTTCAGGACAAGAGTTTCATAGTGCTGCCATCTGGCGCGATACTTTGGAAACAAAAAAGTTTCTAATGAAGAGAAAAAGTATTTTTCCATCATTTTATATTATTGTCGCAGACTTCAAAGAGCGCGATATTTCCGACTGTGACTACTTTTGTTTCTTAAACCTAGACTTTCTAGCCAAAACTAGTAATATCATCTTCCTATTTCTGGTAAATCTAAATCAGTAATACTTAAGATTTTTTTCTTCTTACGGACGTTTAATCTATGCATCTGTAAATGTAAGATAGATTGTTCTCCTTTTCCGTATGACATACATTTCTTACACTGTCAAAAAACTTCCCGTAGTTTGAACCAAATTTTGTACTAAATAGCTACCAATGTAAGATGGTGAAACCTTGAACCAATATTTGGAGCTGCTGTTAAATATTAGTACGAGTTTTCACCATCTCATGGTGTCAACTACTGAGCACCAAAATTTGGTTCAAACTAGAGCAAAATTTCTAACAGTGTATTATCTGGAAAGACACAGTGATATTTCACACACTTTATAATATAATTTCATTAAGAATAAGTGAAAAAAGTTGTTACAATACGATATGTTTGTGATAGCAAAAAAAAAAGGCAAAAGCATTTTTCTATTATCATTTTTATCAATTTAAATTAGCTAGTTTTTATTCTCATTAAATGCACTTTACAATTACGAAATTTGCCTTCTTTAATATTTCTTAAACAAAATTACTTTTTAAAATTTTTAATTTATATCATAATATACCTACTGACTATGTATGATCTCTGCATCAGAGAACTAAGTATTTAATCCATTACACTACCCAACATCAAAAATGTTTCGGGATCAAAAATAGTTATTGCCGAAGTATTTTCTCTCGTTAAACATAAAAATCAACATAATAAGTTGAGATTAGCTCTTATTTTCATAATAGGAACCAACTTGAGAAATCTCTCTATGGCTGTTTTATGAGAAATCAAATGTTCGGAAGTTGGTACTCCTAATAGCTGTAATTCCCCTCAACTGCATTCCCTGTCCAGAATCCAACCAGAAGTCAAGATCACAGAATACAGGGCTCGTCATAAAAATCTTCTTCATTTCTTTGATAAGAAAGAACATGTAATTGCTTGTACTGATGTTAATGCTTTGATGAATTCAATGAACATAACTCATGATCCACGGGAGTTTAGATTATTTATAGACTCTTCCAAACTTAGTTTGAAAGCAGTCTTACTACCCAACGGCAACATTATTCCTTCCATTTCCATTGGATATTCCGTTCACATGCTGGAAACTTTCGGGAATGTGACATTATTTCGCGAGTCAATCAAATACGATCATAACGGCAAGTTTGTGGTGACTTGAAAGAGATTGCTTTACTCCTAGGAGTGCAATTAGGCTATACCAAGTACTGCTGATTTCTGTGTTTGTGGGACAATCGAGATAAAAATTCTCGCTAAATAAAAGACAAATGGCCTTCAAGAAATCTGAATCCCGGGCAGAGAAATGTCCAAAATGAGCTCCTAGTTAATCCAAAAAAGTTTCTACTTCCACCCTTGCATATTAAGCTGGAATTAATGAACATCATGGAAATCATAAACAAGGATGGAGAGGCTTTCCAGTACCTTACAGCGAAATATCCATGACTGAGTGAATCAAAGGTTAAAAAGGGAATCTCAAATACGCACAATAATGAAGGACACTGCTTTTGATAAAGTTTTGGAAGGGAAAGAGAAAACAGCCTAAGAAGCCTTCAAAAGTGTGTTACGAGAATTTCTAGGCAACAGAAAAGCCGAGAACTACCAATAGTTGGTGAAAGAACTCCTACAAAAGTACCATGACCTTGGATGCAACATGTCTCTGAAAGTTCATTTCCTGCATTGCCATCTTGATTTTTTCCTTAAAAAGTGTGGAGCTTTTACTGTGATGAGCACGGTGAAAGGTTTAAAGATATCTCTGTAATGGCACGCAGATACCAGGGTCGTTGGGATGAGTCAATGCTGGCCGACTACTGCTGGACTGTTACAAGAGATACTCCGGCGTTGACATACAAGAGATAATTCAAAAGGAAACATTTGCAAGAATAGGCTAAAAACAACCACTGCTTTCTTAGAAATGATCATTGTTTAGTGAAACATGTCTATTGTATTGTATTTATTACATAGGAATTTTTTTCTTCTTCAATTTGCTTTTAAATCGATGTGTGGGATGTTGTGTGTCTTTCTCAAGTGGGCTGTATTGTATCTTAAAAACAAGAGCTAATAAGAAAATTTCATTTACATATTTGTTTTTCTTCAACCCAAAATTAGTAAGAATTGACTATCTAAAACCAGGAAACTGACAAAAATATTTTTTTGTTGGTTAGAGTTATCGTCTACAATGTTACTGAGATCTATTATTAATTTCATAAATTTGGCGGTAGTTATTTTAGTTATTTAGTGATTTTAGGGATTTTAGTTTAATATGTTGAGAAAAAAGTTTATTAATTCAGTCAATTTTAAATATAGACTCTTTGAAACACATATTACAGCATATGATAAAAAATGCATTTAATTGATTTTCTAATTTCTGAAATTTCTAATTTATTATTACTTCAACAAATTAATAATTTTTTTATTTAAATATATGATCTTAATATAATATATGAAATTACCTCATAAACTTACCCCATTAATTCAAGTAAAAGTTTTTACGTATTAGAGGTTGACGTTTAATCGATAATAGATCTCTGAAAAAAAAAGAACCACCAGAAAGCGTAGAATATTTTAAAATTCTAGTTTGAAAACTTCTGGCCTTTAACAAACTTCCAAATAATGGAACATACATAAAGGATCTTCATGTTGATGCACTTATATCATATCTTCAAATTTTAAAAAGCGAAATTTTCGTTCATTTTTAGGATTATTCTTCAAATTTAGGTAATTATGGTAGCGATAACTAATGAACGATGTGTATCATAATGAGAAACTGTTTTAAAGACGATTCTTTAACACATTCGCTGCCGATCACGTGCTAGCGCGTGATATGGTGCCAGCGTAAAGGGCAACTCATGCGCCAGCGCTGGATGTGGGTTGATGTCTCATTAGCCAGTCACGCGCTGGCGCGGGAAAATCTTTCACTGAATCTTTGTTATAAAAAGTAAATCGGCTTCTGGAAAAAACCCACTTCTGCAGTGCGACATTAACTATCATCACATCTTCACGTAAGCTGCAGCGAACGTGGTAATGGAGTAAAATATTTCGCATTTTGTTCCTGAAATTCAGATTATTCATTATCTGACGTTCATTTACGTGTTCTTCCGTCAATATTTTAGGTACAAGGAAATTGTAGAATTTATAGATTTTCAGACTTAGGCATATCGACCTTTCTATTTACATGAAAATTTTTATACTTTTTATTTCTTTCAAATAATTGCCAAAGTGCTACTTTGGTTGCAAGTATGTATATATACAGAGTGAGTCATAATTATCGATACAATAGGCTATTTCCTTAAATATTATCCCTAGACCCATACTTCCAATTGCAAAAATTCATAATAAAAGGTGACATTTTTGGTAAGATAAATTGCGACTCCATGGGGGGGGGGTAGTTGAAAAAATACGAAAGTTAAATTTTTATACGGTCCCCGTAGTATTAAAATTCCAAATAGAAAAATTTTCCTTATTCAGTCCTGAATCAGACACAAAAAGTTACATCTTCATATCTTCAAAACTCGCAAAGTTATAGCCGTTTAAAAAGTTCATCAGGTTTAAAAGGGATTAGACACAAATTGAAATGTGTGCAATTCAAACAAGTTGGAAATTGCACGTGAAGCGTAGCAAATGTGGTGCGTTCGTACGATAACGAAGTTTTAAAAATATTCAAATCTTATTCTTATAGTAGACAGTACTTCAGTTACAGTATAGTGGTCGAAATCTTTTTTCCGTTCCTGTAAATATACAGGAAGTAACTTTTATTACACTTCAGCAACATATATCATATTCATAAAATGTGAAGCAGTTTAAAATAATTAAAACATGCCCCAAACAATGTTTAACCGTATAGCATTATATAACGGAATACTTTTGTGTGGCACAGTAATTTAACAATAAATATTCTTTGCATCACAGATTGTACAGAATGTATACATACTTCATAGGTTCATGCCAATTTTATTATGTTCGAATAAGTGTAATGCCATGCAAATGCATTTGAAACTTTTTTCCCCATTGACCGTAATGTAACGGAATACTTTTGATTGTCTCTGTAATTGATCTATGCATCCGATATTCATAAAATGTCAGACACGACAAAAGTATGTAATAATTATGTATTTTACATTTCAAACGATTCGGTTGGGTAGTTTTTACGTTGTTATATGCGGACAGACAGACGGACAGGCAGACGGACAGACGGACGGACAGATTGACGGACTGAACGACAACAATAGGTGCTACGTATTTACATAATTACGAACGCACCTAAAAACAATGTTACTTGAACAGTTCTAGGAAACGCGTAAAAAGTCTATTTTTTGAGTTAGAATTTTGATTTTTTATTCTTTTTGTGTGATGGTTAACCATATAATTGGCTAAGAAAATCACATCCTAAAATTTCTTATACAATTTATTATTGTTTCATTAGGTTAATACTGGTTTAAATGGGTTAATACTGGTTTAAATTAAAAATCATTATAACTCGTAACATTATTTATCGGATTTCATTTGATTCCATTTAATTAAAGATGAAAATCTGATTTTAGTTTTGTTCCTGGGTTTTTGCTTTTTTATATTAATTTTTAAACTATTAAAAATATTTATTGAAAAAATAATATAACTTAAAAAAAACATATTTTTGAAAGTAATTTTTTTTTCAAATTTGCCGAAATAAAACTAATATAAAAAATAAAAAAATGATGTGTTTCAAGTTATTTTTTTCTTTAAAAATTCTTAACATTTAATAATTTAAGGACAAGAAATATTTGGGGAAAAAATTCATTATGCAGAAAAACGAAGTGTACTGTTTAAATGACCGTCAATTGTTTGAAAGATGCTTTTTCTAAGATGCAGATTAAGCCTCGTTTTTTAAATTTAGATGCCATGAAACTTCAGGCTTTTTATCGTCCTGGAGATTATGTTAAAAATCTCTATTCTGGGCCCAGGCCTGGCGAGGACAGAGACGTTACTTCTTTCTGAAAACTCGCCAGACCGGGCCTGACGTACTTTTCATAAAGACGGGGACTGATTCTTTCTTCCTATGGGTACACTGCACGATATTTTCAATATATTTTCAATATACGTGCATAAAATAAATAAAATTCGGCTCAATCAAAATTTTTACGCAAAACACATAGACTTTTAAATCTTTATTTTAGAAGAAAAAAACTTTAAATTAATTTTTTTAAGATTAGTATATTAAAAGTTAAAAAATTATATACAATAAAACCAGAGAAAAAAATCTGCCTATGACATAATTCTGACAGTTTAAAACGGAAAATATTTTGACCCATGCAAAATAAATACAATATTACATGAGAAAGAAATAAACTCCAATTACACTTCCTACGAAGGGGATCTGTCTATAACGTATTTTTTCTTTCCTATGTGAGTCCGTCTTAATAGGTTTTACTGCATAACATTTTTCAAAGTCTCCAACGCATGGGATATGAATTAACGATATATAAGTGAAACACTTACATTTAGAGATTCATTGATAAAATAAATATATTACAGCCTTTGGCGCTTCTTTAATAACAAAAAGTATAAAAGAAATTTTTGGTCAGAACACCTCCATCCGAAACATTTTTTTCCCATACGGAAGTAAAAAACTATGTAGAAATTTGCGGCTGAACCGGGCTATTATTTAAACTATTTTCCAGACCGGTCCGGGTTATGATTTTAACATTTTTTCAGGCCGGGTCTAATATTTTCCCATTTGGGTCAGTTTGGGAACTGACCTACATATTTCGATCCATGCAGACCTCCAGTGCAGACTACCAACGCAACAAGTTTAGTTTTAATTCTATACACGACTTTGGTATGTCCAAATGAGAGCCACTGTCTTAAATCGACATTTAATAATAGATAATTTATAGACGATCCCTCACTTGCTTTGAAAATTATCCAAAAACTCTTCGTTTACAGGCATGGTAAAGTGGTGTAATTCACGAATTTTTTAGAATTTCGGATTTTAATATCTGTCAGGTTTTTAGATATTTAGATGAATTTTTTTTTGTTCAATTTAGGAATGGATAAGCAATAATTTCTTAACTGGGAATTTTGTCCTGTGGGAGCCGTATAAAAATTAATTTTTGAATTTTTCAGATTGACCCCCCCCCCCCCCCCTATGGAGTTGGAAATTATCTTATCAGAAATTTCACCTTTTTTATGAATTTTTGCAGTTGGAAGTATGGGTCTAGGGGCAATATTTAAGGAGATAGCCTGTTGTTTCGATATTTATGACTCACCCTGTATGTATATATATACGTATATAGATAGGTAGAATAGATTAAGTTTAAATTTCGGAAAAATGAATGGATTGTATTTAAAAGTAAGAATTTTTTAAGCCTATACACAATAAGTATTTCTATTTCTATAAAATTCATCTTCTTCTTTTTAATGCATCGTAAATACGCATTAATACGAATTTAATTTTTTTGATCGATAAACGGCTGCAATTAAAAAGTTTCCGATGCTTTTATGATGCACAATTAATCCTTTGAAAATAAATTCTGAAAGCCGTTTCCGTTTGAATCCAATTACCAAATTAATCGATTCATTTTAGTTTGTGTTGTTTTAGAGCATCAAACTTCATCTAATTCTTGAAACAGAACACGACTTTTAATTTCAATCTATTAAAAGAACCTTTTTTAATGGAAAAAGAAGTGAAAAATACAATGTATCTTTCAAAAAATTCCTTTTTAAGGATTTTAAATGAGGAAAAGATATGAATAAAATATGGCTTCTTTTTTTTTTTTTTTTCTTAAATAAAAGTTCCATATTTATGATAAGATCAATTTAACAGTAGTTTTTAATATGCTAAAAATTGAATATATCAAATATTTTTGGAAACATTTTGACGATTATATTTAACTTTTAAGGATCAAAAGAATTTTAAAAATGTATTTTATGAAAAATATAGCAGTTCTTCTTATCTCAATGTTAGTTTTAAAAATATATCCTGTTTACTATAAAATATAAAATAAATTCAGAAATTAAGTACAATTAATTCTTAGAATCCATAAAACTAAACAATAGATTGATTAAACAGGTTCTAAACTTAAAATCAATTATCCTATCCAATTTGCAGTGCTTCATAAATGGTTAACAAACAGTGAAGTAAAATAATAATTTGTTTTTCTATGTATTTTTATTCATGCCTAAATGAATTCTTCTAACGTGATGTTCATAACCAATGGGCTACATGTTACCAAAATGTACATACAGCTATCTCATTTTTGATAAAATAATTAAATATTGAAAATATGGTAAAAACAAGAAGCCCTAATGAAAGCCGACTGTTTAAAAATACAGTAATAAATCATCTACGAGGGTTGTAAATTAAATAGTGGCAACTTAACCTTGAAACTCACAGAAAGGCGGGCATGCGCATATAGGATAAGGTAGCAATAAAGTGGCGCTGTTGTCGATGTGTAGAGTGCAAAAAACAATCGATCTGGTTAGAACGTTAGTTTTTGTGTAGTATTAAACTGAGAAGTTTCATTTCCGTCGCTCTAAAGCATTTTTTCAAAAGGTAATCAGCGGTCGTGGCTTAAAATCTAGGTTGCCGATAGCGGAAATGCAACAGAATGCTACCAAGAATTAGTGGATGCCTGTGGCAAAAATTATTTACCGTATAGGACAGTAGCACGATGGTTTCAAGAATTTCGTTCGGATCGGAATGAGACTGCGGATTGGCAACAGAGAGGTCGGCTCTCCATTCCTCATGAGTAGATTGACATCCTGAGCGGTCTCCTTTCCATCGACTGCCGATGGACTGTCCGAGGTCGACCCCCCCGAGGTCACCGAATTCATGATGGCTCATCTATACTGCACGCAGTAGGGCGCTCGGTATCTCTCATCAACAGTCAACCCCTTGCCACTGGTCTACAATGGCTTCCCAACATTTAGCAAAAGGTTATAAGCTTTGCTGGTGATTACATAGAATGTATTTAATGGAATTGTACTTGCAAGTTCATTAAAAATTGATTTATACATATGTTGCCATTACTTAATTTACAGACCTCGAATAATTTGTAAGTATCTGTTGATGCATAAAGAAATTGACTACAAAAATATACTATAGACAATTATTTCTTACATCTAACTTGTTATAGTATCGTGATTTGAAGAAAAACCCAATATGTTTCAGCATACAAATTATCATGTTTTAAACATGCATTTTTATGATGCATTTGAAATTTGATTAATTGCTTCATATATAATTCTATTATTCACATCTGTAAATTTTTTGAGGAAGATTTTAGTAAGCTTTTATATGGCAATTTACTTGTATAATAAAACTATATTTACTTTCACTTTATCTATTTTAAAACGGAGCTTTGTGTTACATAAAAGGTTCATACACCAACACTGCCGGCAGAATTTGACAGGTTGATGGATCGATCTTTAGTTTATAAATGAATGTTATGAATATGCAAATAAAGTGATTGTGCAATTTTGTATAATTTTAGAAATTTCACAATGTACGCTTATATAAACGAAAGTGTAGTTTTTAAGAATATGATATAGTATTTAGTAGAGTTCACTGAAAAATTTCTATTTTTCACTGAGAGAATTTCTTTTAATTAGTAATACTGACTTTTTCCTAAAATAATAAAATAAAGCATATATATATATATATATATATATATATATATATATATATATATATACACAATTTTATTAAAACCATTCAATTAATTTTTAAAAAATGAAGAAACAAATAAACAGTTTTTTACAGACCAATGCGCAAAATGCTACAAAAAGAAATGTAAAAAATGTATATAACAAAACCAAAAGAAATTCCATATCCCCAAAATACATGGAAGTCTTCATCAGGGAGGCCCCTCCATGTAGGGGTAAATAAAGAGAAGTTTCTGAAAGGATGTAGGCTCATAAGCTAAATTACATCCTTAGCCCCCAACTTCTCAGATTTCAGAAATCAAACTCTAACCTTCAAAAATATTATAAATATATACAAAAATTTTTTAAAATACCAAAGGACAAGACCAAAAATTACACAAACAAAAAGGAAAATTACCTACAAAACTAAATATAAAAAATAAAATTGTAAAATACAAACCCCCAGGAATACAAAACCCTCTTCAGCTAGTGGGGCCATTCACTAGCGCTTCAATCTCGCCCTAAATTGAAATCAAGCATCCGTAAGTAAAGGAACACTGAGACTCAGAAACTTTCAGTTAACATATAAGATGGATAACAGTTAACCATTAAAATCTTTTTTAAACCACTCATAGCCAATTCTAGATCTGTTTTGTTATTGCAAATCCTGCGGATCCTATTAACTTGTGAATACATAATATTTTTTAAAACTTTATTGCTAATACATGAAAACCAGTAAGTGAGGCTATTAACTTCAAAATTAAAATCTTTCCTTTTATCATAAAGTCCAATCAACCATTTTTCCTTGTTTTTCTTAATTTTAAGATCTAAGAAAGTAATTTGTTCACCATCATCGGTTCGGTTCAGGACGAGCTCTTTAGGGTAAATGTTAAGGCTTATTTCCTCAAAATTATTGCAGTTAAATACTATAAGATCGTCTACATATCTAAAGAAGGAAATATTATTGAAATTTTTTTCGTAAAAATATAAAAATAGATTAGAGAACGCACTTGAAAAACTTGTTCCCATTGGCACCCCCCATTGGAATTTAATTTTAAAGGAAATAGAAACTTTTGATTGCAATACAATCATTGGCAATAACCTTAAAGTTTTAGATTTTTTGAAGGATAACTCATGGAAAATTACTTCTGTAAACACTTTTGACTTTGAGAATCTGTTTGGCAGCATTCCTCACAATTTGATTGTGGGGGTATTTGAAAATATTTATGTTGAATTTGAATATGTTTTAAAAGTAGATAAGAAGTTTTGGATTGATTTAATTAAGTTTTGCCTTTTTGAAAATGTTTTATTTAATGGAATTAATTATTTTAAACAAAATATGGGGGTGCCAATGGGAACAAGTTTTTCAAGTGCGTTCTCTAATCTATTTTTATATTTTTACGAAAAAAATTTCAATAATATTTCCTTCTTTAGATATGTAGACGATCTTATAGTATTTAACTGCAATAATTTTGAGGAAATAAGCCTTAACATTTACCCTAAAGAGCTCGTCCTGAACCGAACCGATGATGGTGAACAAATTACTTTCTTAGATCTTAAAATTAAGAAAAACAAGGAAAAATGGTTGATTGGACTTTATGATAAAAGGAAAGATTTTAATTTTGAAGTTAATAGCCTCACTTACTGGTTTTCATGTATTAGCAATAAAGTTTTAAAAAATATTATGTATTCACAAGTTAATAGGATCCGCAGGATTTGCAATAACAAAACAGATCTAGAATTGGCTATGAGTGGTTTAAAAAAGATTTTAATGGTTAACTGTTATCCATCTTATATGTTAACTGAAAGTTTCTGAGTCTCAGTGTTCCTTTACTTACGGATGCTTGATTTCAATTTAGGGCGAGATTGAAGCGCTAGTGAATGGCCCCACTAGCTGAAGAGGGTTTTGTATTCCTGGGGGTTTGTATTTTACAATTTTATTTTTTATATTTAGTTTTGTAGGTAATTTTCCTTTTTGTTTGTGTAATTTTTGGTCTTGTCCTTTGGTATTTTAAAAAATTTTTGTATATATTTATAATATTTTTGAAGGTTAGAGTTTGATTTCTGAAATCTGAGAAGTTGGGGGCTAAGGATGTAATTTAGCTTATGAGCCTACATCCTTTCAGAAACTTCTCTTTATTTACCCCTACATGGAGGGGCCTCCCTGATGAAGACTTCCATGTATTTTGGGGATATGGAATTTCTTTTGGTTTTGTTATATATATATATATATATATATATATATATATATTAGTTATAAGATATGTAAAGTGCGGCTATGCAAATTTATTTCACATGAATTAATAAAATGGAAATCTCACACTGGCATGAAATGATTAAATAACTTCTATTCCTGAATCAGATGGGGTAATTATAAATTAAACAGCTGTATAGTGTGTTAAAAGAAAAGGACTTTTTTATTCCCAAAGAAAAGCACTTTTTAGCACTTTCCAACGAAGTTGAAAAGTGCTTATGCATTTGGTTTGTCTGTTAGTTTGGCCGTATGGCCGTCTGGCCGCGCCTCTAACTCTCATAAATATACTCAGATTGTCATGAAATTTTTGGAAGTTAATGACGTTTATTCAAGCGCGAAAAATATTCAAAATGAAGTTTCTGCCATGATTAGTTTATTTACAGTGACAGTCAAAAGTATTCTATTAAATTACGGCCTATGGGGAAATATCGTTTCAAATGAATTTTTAAGGTGTTACTCCCTGTTAAACATCTTCAAATTCATATGCATCTCCGAAATGCACTGAAATATGTATTCCTAATGTATGCAGCGAAAAGAATAGTTATTATTCATTTACAGAACCATACAAAAGTATTCTAATACATAATAATAAAGGGGGGAATTGCTTGCGACATATTTTAATTATGGTAAACGATTTCATATATAATCAAATTGATATACGTTGCTGAGGAATAATATGAGTTATTTCATGCATAATAGGTAGTGCATAACATTTACAGGGATACAAAAGATTTCAAACAGTATATTCTATCCAAAGCACTGCATATTATGGATGATGGCTATTGGATGAATAAAATGCATTTTTAATTATGATATGATCTTTTAAGTTTCACTAGATGTATGCATATGATATGATTTTTATAAATGCTAATTGTTACCTTATTTAGAGATACAGGGTTACATAAAAGATCTCGGAAAGGTTACTGAATATGAGAGTAATTTACTTAAAGATGGTTTTAAAATAAACTATGCGTTTTTATGTTGAGCTACATTCAGTAAACTAAGACATGTTTATAGTATATAGATAAAATTATACACAGGGTCACGCAAAGAAATGGATACATTGTCATCTTCGGATGATAATTTCTAGAAATTTGATTTAAGTACTTTAACGAGATTTTTTTAAACTAAATATTAGCAAAATATTTTTGTGCATTAAAGGTAATATGTATTTTACAGGGCTAAACAAAAGTATTCAAGTATGTTTCCATTTATTATTATAAATTGATGAATGGAAAATTTCAAACAATTAGCCGTTTTCTTAATAAACTAAATTTTACCATTATATAGTTCATATATCAACCGACAGATTAAATACAGGACTGTTCAAAAGTATTGGAATACATATTTCTATACATGGAAAATAATACGTTATTTCTCTGTGTAAAAAAATTTTGTTAAAGATTTCAAAGTGTGTTGGAAAGTTCTTCATAATCTATGATTAACGCATATTTTTTTCTTTGTAAAAGAAAATGTGTCAAAATATACAACATAATTGAAAGATGTTTGCCGTCTTTGTACTTTACACTCAGCGCTTAAAGAATAAAGATATTTTTGCAAAATATTTAATAAAATATCAATTCATTATTAATATTTACATACTTTTAATAATAATAATATTTATTAATAATAATAATTAATACTATATATTGACAATATATTAATAAAGAATAATAATTAATAATATATTTACATATCAATTCATATGATATCAATTTTATTATGTTCAAAAGAGTGTAAAATCATTTAAATGCACTTGAAAATATTTTTCCCATTAGCAATGATGTGACTGAATATTTTTGATTTTTCTGTAATTGAACTATACACCCAATTTTCAGAAAATTTGAAATGACAGAAAAATTATTATTCGGTTGAGTAGTTTTCGCTTTAAAAATATGTACTAAAATAATGGTGAACTAATATAATAATAATTGAACAATGGTGCATGTCAGGTTTGAATAAGCGATCATTATCTAAAACTATTCTTATGTGATACTTTTCTTTTATTTGCTATTGTATTCTGTATACTGTAAGGCTCTAAAATAGAATTCCTTCTTTACCTGGAGTCTTAATCCGAATAACGAGGGGATATAGTTCGGATTGAAAGAATGTAGCATACAATAGGTGACTTTTCGCTTGTCAGTCAAAGTTAATAGATAATGCCGGCGAAGAGGGGTTGAAGAGAAAGATATGTTTTGAAAGAGTGGTCTTCTGTTTAGAGGACGACTCCGTGTGGGGAGCGAAATGAACCCCTTTTGCTGATGGCTGGTTGGAAAATGAGAGCTAGGATTTTAGTCTTCACCGGGTGGTAGAAGAGTGAGGTTGGTCAGAGAAGAGCTCCGGTCCAAAGGAAAACGTGCGTTCAGCGAGGCTCTTAGAGAACTGAGCCTAGATGTGTGCAGAGATTAATAGTGATCTCTAAGTTAATTTATGTGGTTAAGAGAGGTATATAGTAGTTTAAAAGTGCACAGAATGGGTGTTTTGTATTGAATTTAATGTTGAACCTGATCACCTATATCCCAGTTCGTAATTGTAAATATTCTGTAAATAAATTTTTCGTTGAGTTTAACTGAAGGAGTTAATCTTCTTCACTACGTATCTTTCATGCGTGTCCGATATCACTGAATTATATCGGTGGTGACTGCATACAAAAGTCAAGGACTATTCTTAAAAGTTTTGTGGACTTAAGGAGGAATTCGATAGTACAATTGTCCAAATCATAATTATATTTTGGCGGGTTATTCATCAGATTAATATTATTTGTGTCATACAAAAGTGTGTACAAAATGCTGTACAAAATGCTCAAATTTGGACAGCAACACTACGGTTACAGTTAGTAAGTAATAGAGCGCAAAGTTCATTGTTTCAAATGGGTTAATTTCCAGTATTATACATTCACAATGCAATGTCATGATATTTTATGCAAACGAAGTACATATATGGAAAAATCATCGTTTTACCTTATAAATAACTATAAAAGTATAACTATAAAATTTCGGCTGGCAGTGAAATATCCTGAATTTTCTAGCAAAAAAGCGGTTAGTTTACAGAATTATTTAGTCTTGACAAGTCTCATCTTATCTTACATTTATTGCATTAGTGAGTAAACAACTTTCTTAAACAAAGCAGATAATTTACTTGTTTTAGCGACTATTGAATGTATTGTTAAATTCTTTGAAAATCGTCATATACTTTTCTTTAAACTGATATTATTATTGCAAAAGATATATATTTAAAAAATAGTATTCTTGATGCATTTTTGTGATTAATCATTAAATAAGCTAAAATATGTGCTGATTTTCTCTAAGTATCAGCCACATTATTTGATGAATGCTTTTAAATTAGTTGTTTTCAAAATCTAATTAATTTGATAAATCATCTGTAAATATTATCTGAATATTTTCACAATAATAGGTTGAAAAATCCTTAATATTCTTCATTTAATTGAGGTATTTGTTATTTTTCCGGTGATCAATGTTCTTTTCTCGCGTTAAGAAATTTGAAAAACACATTGAAAAAAGTAAAATGTAAAATAATAACACCATATAATTAGAAAAAATTTTGTGAATTCTTTTACATTAAAAATAACATTTTGAATTCAAGCATAATATGTACACAATTAAATTGAAGAATCATTCATGTTTAAATGATTCTGTAACTTTTGGCAATAATGCAAAATTTTCAATTGCAATTAAAAGCTAGCTTGTACCTATAAATGCTTAGGAAATTTATAGTCAATTTTGGTGAATAACTTTACTGTAATTTTGAAAAGTCACGGTAAATACTAATGATAAAAATGAACTGCAGTACAAACTGCATACATTCGAAAATCAAAAGCTATTTCCTTTTACTCTTTTTTTACAAGTTCAACGGTAATACTTTGTAAAGTTTTCAAATAATTGCCTTAATCAGGGAGATTTTTATTAGTACCGTGCTGAGTTCAGACTTTTCCAGCGGACATTTTCGCGTGCAAGGCTACAATTGCGTTGACGAGCTTGGCACCCTAAGTATTGGAAGCATCTTTTATTTCTGACATTAGGGATCCGTTATGGTACAGCCCTTACGGATGGATTTCTCATCTAGGTGACGTCTAAGATTAAAAGTTTCAACCTCGAATCAGACATTCGGTGGCAACATAAGGCGTTGAGGAGAAAACTAAACTCCCAGTGAAGGCGCCGAGATCGCGCTTCGGTTGTTTTTTCGCGTCAGAAAGAGTTTGCAGCTAAACTTTATGCTTTAAAACTTACAACATTATTTGGACAGTCAAAAATTCAGATTCGAAACCGATCATAACTCATTAATTGTACTCAAAAGCAACGCCGGAAATAATTCATGATTAACCCGTTTGTTTATTAATACTTCAGCTTTATCAATACACAATCAAGCAGCGGCCAGAGAAAAAAACTGTAAACGTGGACTGTTTGAGTAGAGTTGAATAAATGTAAGCACTTAATAAGCTTATACATAAATTCCAAAATTGCTTGCATTGTAAATTATTTCTATATTATTTTATAAATAAAATTTATAAATAAGCTATAGTCATCATAACTATCCTTTCGAAAAAAATATTGTGGTAATATAAATCTATTTATCCACAAGAAAATGAAATAAAATAACATTTGCGAAACTCTGTTGTGAACGAAGATAAGAGACAATTGATCGTGGTTTCATATTTTTCAGCTGTATGAAAAGTCTCTCCCACAGGAAGGGGTTGCTGTAAAATCTTCGAATAGTTAGCTGCAAAGACTTCGAATAGTTAATCAGTGAGATTTTTATTATTGCCGTGTGAAGTGCAGAATTTTCAACGGACATCTTGCTCACGGAAGGCTAAAATAGAGATGATAAGCTTGGCTCCCTAAAGTCTGAAAGCATCTTTTATTCCTGACATTAGGGATTCGCTACGGTACAAACTTGATGGATGATTTTATCATATATGTGACTCCAGGTGTGAGAAGTTTCAGCATCAAGCCAGACATCCAGTGGCAACACAAGAAGTTGAGGAGAAAATTAAACTCCCAATTAGAGCACCGAGATGGAGGTTTGTAGGTAGCGGACGCGCCCCTGTTTTTCATCCAAGAAGTAAAAAAAAAGATGAGCGGTTGGAGAGAAGATGGCAGGGCGTTTTGAGCGTTGAGGAGACGGTGTTCTTTAGAAAGACCCATATCGTGTGAGATGAGGAGTAAGGGAAGAAATTAGCTGACAGGGAGACCATTAGCTAGTCCACCCCGACAGAGAGAACTCCTATCTCTTACCGGTAGCTTATTTAGCTACCTGGAAACTAATCGGGTTACAAACTTTGAACTCATATACAAAATAGAGTGACTATTTACTTTTTGATTTATTATGACAATACCCATGTTTCTGGTGGCAAGTGTATAAAATCTACTTCATTTAATATAGAATAAATCGGATATAGTTTAAATAAAATATTTTAAGAGTCCAATTTATCAATAAGGGCATGAAAATTTCACAACTTTTATTAATTTGAATTTTATCAAATGGATTGTGTACAGTGATTTTGAAGCAGGAGATTACAATAACATTTCAATAAAGACTAGTGGTAATTCATTTAATATCATCTTATTTAGATAAAAAAAGAAATAGTTTTTATTAATAGTTTAATAAATAAAGAAAGATACAAAAATATTGTAATTTATATTCCATTATAAAATTGTGCGTTACAAAAATACCATCATCCATCAATCTATTTATAAATAAAAAGCTTATTAGACAAAGCTACAATAATAGGTTCGTAAATCTATTTCATTAAAATTGAAACAGTTGTGATTAAAATATTCTCAGTGCGCAAAATATTGAATTATACTTTATTACTAGTGTTGAATGTAATTTCCGGTTAAATTTGATTATTATGTTATTAGTTCGATAACTTTATCCTTCAAAAAAACTTTAAAACTCTTTCATATTTTTTAATGAAAGACAAATTACAATGCTTAACTTGAAATGCACGAACGCACGTTGATGATAAACAAATTTTAAATAAAAACAAATTTATTATAATAAAATATAATTTTATGCGAATGATAATGATAAAATATATGCATAATATATGCACATATTTTGTATAAAATGTATTCTAGTCAGTTTTTTTTCTTTTTTTATTGCGCAATAACAAGAAAAAATCTAGAAAGACAGGACAATAATTTTTAGAGGAAATTTAAAATTGTTCAAATGTTATGTCTCTGACACTAAATTGTAATTTGATTTTAAGGTATTATCTTATAACCGTAGCATTATTCTTTTAAACTTTCTTTCAAAGAAATTAAATGAAATTTCTAATGGAAATTTTTTCACTGTCAGATATGCTTTCAGAAATTTTATCATATTCTGATTACAAGGTATTATTCTAAAAATATTAAAATCATTTACTCTTTTTTTCAAACAAAATGAACAGATACTTTTGTAATGGAATTACTTATATTTGCTAAAGTATTTTCTCATGTAATAATTTACTGTTCAAAACAGGTTCAATTATTTTTATAAGAAGTTTAAAAGAGAATTTTAAATCGGTGTAGACATCTGCACATTGATTTCCCATTATTTCGCTTAAGTTTCCTTTTGTAGTACTTCAATTAGTTTAAGATATTGCAAAACATTTTAACTTAGTTTTAATGTAAAATTTGTGTGGCGCGTGCTTTATGTTTTTATTTTTCAGCACATGAAACAGATTTTGTTATTGAAATAGATTATAAATAGAATATGAAAGATAAGTTATCTTTTTATAAAAAAAGAAACATTTAAAGTACTTATTTAAACATTTATGAAAATTTTCTATAAAAAATTTCAAGCAATCTATAATAATAAAATAACAAATCGCTCTCTGTGTGTGTGTGTGTGTGAGTGTGTGCTCAGAATTTAAATATTTTGATTAATTTCAGATACATTAATTACGCAGTGGAACTCACTTTCCCGGAAAAGTTATTTTTTTAATGTTCGGGGAAAGAAATCGTTTGCACATGTGCACAAACGCTTCTACGCACCTAAACGAAAGAAGAAGCATTTTTCGGCGTTTATTTCTGTTTTTGGATCATTTTGTTTAAATCCAAATCAACTAATCTTCTCGACGCAGTTAAACTTAACAGAAATATTTCAATAGATCTACTTTTAGGTCTCAAATGATATTATTAATTCGAAATAATGTTGCAGTTAACTCTTTAAAAAGAAACATCTAAAAAGGGTCGTTTTACCCAAAACCATTTTTCTCCCTTTTGTTAATGCTCTTCCAGGGCATATTTTTTAAGATGTAAACAAACAAAATAGAAGATCTTAAAGTTGAAACTTTCTTCTAACCGATGGTGTAATTGGTTTTAAAATATCCGGAATTTAACCCTTTCTGTCAATAGAAGGAAATTTTGCGATTCGCAGAAAGGATATTTTTTCCATGCTAAAATTATCTTAATGTACATATTTCAACTCAATCTTTTAAAAGCTTTTCAACAGAGCAGATTTCTACTCCCTACAAAAAATTCGACACGTTCGGACGGATAGAAATACTTTTTTTACAAAATAAAATGTGCGAAAAATTTGATGAAATCAAAAAAAAAAAAGATCGTTTTCATTGCGGATTTGACTTAGCAAAACGCAATCCTATAGGTACCGGTAAACAAAAAACATATTCTTTAAACTTAAAAACATTCTTATAATCTATGATGTAATCGGTTTTTAAAATATAAGATTTAACCCTTTCAAATACTCCGGCAAAAGGAGGTCACTTTGAAACGCACGAATAGAATATTTTTTCTACGCTATAAGTATCTAAGCCTACATATTTCAGCACATTATTTTAGAAGCATCTCAATAGACCAAATCTACACCTCCTTAAAAATTTTTAAAACGTTCTGACGAGTAGAAATAATTTATACAAAATAAAAAATGCGAAAAAATTTACGAAATCAATAAAAACCAGATCGTTTCATTGCGGTTTTGCCTTTGCAGGGCGCAATTCTATGTACGTCCTGACAAACCGAAAATATTTTCTAAAGCTAAAATATTCTCATAATGTATGTTGCAATTTGTTTAAAAAATATGAGATTTAACCCGTTCAAATACACCGACAAACTCGAATTACATCCCGGCTCATGGAGAACACATTTTTGCAACGCTAAAAGTAACTAGATGTCCGTATTTTAGCACAATCTTTTTAGAACCTTTCAATAAACCAGACTACATTACTTTCAAAAACTTTGGAACTTTCATATAGATAGAATTCTTTTTTTACAAAATAAAATGTGTGAAAATTTATACGAATTCAGTAAAACCTGCGTGTCCGTTGCTGTTTCGTTTGCATTCGGTTCGCATAGTTTCCAAAAAATCAAATTACATAGAAATTAAAATACCAAACAGCATGTGCTTTCAATTCAATATCTTTTCGCGATTTTTCTGTTTAAAAATATAAATTTTGACAAAATGGACTTAAAGATATAAATTCATAGAAATTTGAGTTTAATTTAAGGGTCATTTAGAAAGTAAATAACACATTTGAAAACTGAATAACATCACGGGCCAGGGTAACGCCGGGCAGGTCAACTAGTAGTTTTATAATAATATTATTTTTCTTTCCTTTCCTTGCCATTCTTTCTTTTTTTTTCTTTTGAAAGAAAGTAATACGCTACAAAACAATCATATAATTATTTTAAATTAATATAAATAATTTACAGTAATTGATTTTTTTTAAATATTTTTGTATTTTATTTTTTTAAAAATTACCTACTGCTACTGTCTAAAAATATTAAGACGATTGAACATAGATAATTTACATGCAGCGTTTTTATTAACTATACTTCTAAGAAATTTAAAATGTAAATAGGTGATTTAAAGATAAAAGTAATGTACATCGACATCATGCTAGTTCGAATTGGGATTATTAATTACAGAAAAAATTTGATGAATAATTTATTTTAGATTTGAGACTCACTGTTTTCGATAGATTGGAAGGATACTTGTAAACATAAATCACTTTATTGAGCAGTGCAACTTTAGAAGGGCTGGAGGGTGTGAAGCGCCTCTCAAAGAATTTTAGATTTTAAAAAATTTAATTTTCACAAAAAGCCAGTCCCTTTTTTTACGAAAAATTCGGAAGTAACTTGTCAGATTCTTTCTGTCAGATTCTCTCTGTCAGACTCTTTCCGGCACGGGCAAATTCTGCTCGCAAAATGAATAATTATCGAACGACACCGTCATTTATTTGCATGCGAATTCCTTAGAAATTTAGAATCCCCTGTTTTAGACTTCCATTATAAAAGCAAAATTTTATTAAAATATTACTGCAATATGTGTTTGCAAGTTTGTAATTAAAATTAGGTATCCCAGACTGGGCACAGTCTGCCGGAAAGGATTAAAATAGAAACACATGGCAGTAACTTAACTCTTTAGGCATAAAAAAAGATAATTATCACAAATATTTTCTAAAAACATTTGCTTTTTCCGACATTCTACCGGTGAGAAAGTAATCCTTAATATTTATTTTGGAGAAATTTAAAAGATATTTAAGAAAAAATTTATTATTCGCTTGGGAGTTGTCTAAACGTTATCAAGTAAAAATCGCCTCTCTCAGGACAAAAGTTTTTGTGATGAGATTCCTATTTCCCATGAGGGGAGGAGGTCCAGAATTGCCAAAAAGTTGATAACGTAATATATGTCCAGCCCTTAATTAGGTTATGTTGAAGCATTACTCAACACATGAACACATATTATTTTACTAATACTCTTATTATAATTAAAATAAGACATCTTCAGAGATTTAACAATTAATGCGGAGATAGCAATTAATACACTAATATTAATAATCGTTTTATCGCACATTTTAAAGAATTTTACTATTGGGGATTTCTTATTTATTATTGGTCAATTTAACAATATTAAAAAAAGAAAAAAATACACAGTTAATATAAAAGATGGATTTAACTGATGAAAAATGGTGAGTACTGTCTAATATATCTGCCACTTAGAAAGTGCAGGGCTCCCAAATGGTCCACCAACTGAACATCAGAATTTTCTTAGAGAAATTTTCCTTTTAGATTTTTCTTGCAAATTGCCGAGAAACCACTTTTGAAGGTTCATTCTAGTGCGAATTTAGTAAAAATCCATTATGAAATTTTCTGTTAAAAAATATTGATGTTCAGTTCGCGGACCATTTGGGAGCCCTGCAAGGGTTTGACAGAAAGCCATCGAATGATTTTCAAAATACGTTTTATGAGAGTTAATTAGATAGTGGGCTACAAACTTTAAATATCGTCATATTTTTGCAGTAAATCATTATCGGAAAAAAGCAGTCAGATATTTAATCAATAATATTAATGGACTAGATTTTTTGTGTGTGTATGTGTGTTTGTGCTCCGAGACCACTGAGCGTATGTTTTAGAATAAGGCTATCTGTATATTAATAATACGCACATCGAATCGAGATTTTGCTTTTTTCCTTTACTATATTATGACAGTTTATGGTTTTTTTTTGAGTTTTGTACTTTTATTCCTCATATCTCAATTCCTGTTACAATACTTCATTAATACTTACTAGTAAATTTTGCTCTGTGTTATTTTCGAAATTTAATGATATTGAATGTGATTTGCGTGATTGAGCGTATGTTTTAGAATAAAGGTATCTCTATATCAATAATACGCACATCGAATCAAGGTTTTGCATGTTTGGTTTACTGTATTATCACGGTTTTGTGATTTATAGTGTTTTGTACTTTTCCCCCTCATATCTCAATTCCCGTTACGGTGCTTCATTAATACTTACTCTCACAAAAATCTAGTCCATTAATATTATTGATTAAATATCTGACTGCTTTTTTCCAGTAATGATTTACTGCAAAAATATGACGATATTTAAACTTTGTAGCCCACTATCTAAGTAACTCTCATAAAACGTATTTTGAAAATCCTTCGATGGCTTTTTGTCCTCTTAATTTTGTCCTCTGTTATTTTCGAAAATTTACCGATATTTAGTGGGATTTGCAATGCGATTTTCAGCGTTTTATCACGTTTTTCTTTCCTAAAAGGATTTCTATTGTAATCTTTTATCCAATTATATAAAGTTTTTCCTCCGCAATTTAAATCCTATCATATGGCAACCGATGCCTATGTGTCTTTTGCGCAGAATTATTGATAAAACTGAAAAATCTGCAGTTCTTGCGTTATTTAAATATTTAATTGGTTACTGTAATGCATTACAAATGCTTTATGGACACTGTTAATATTCTTTACGAAAAACCTTCGGAAATCTATCGAAAATAGTTTTATTTTTCATTTAAGTTAACAAAAACGATAAATTTATATGCTATTTTTTATCTGTACATCTTTCCATCTGCAGTGAATTATCAATGTATACAATAAAACACATAAATTAAACTCTGGATAGAATTTTTAATAATTTAAGGTACACATATATTAAGACAGACTATACATACAATTAATGTAATAAACCCAAAGGCCTGAAAAATTAGTCGGGACTACGACTAGAACCTGAGTCCGTAGTGCACCGTGTTTTGCTCTAACCGCAAAGCTAGCTAAACCGATATCGTAGCATGGCGATTTCACATTAAAAATCCAAGTTGTGGAATGTTCACTGTCCCTCTATCAAATAGTATTTAAACCTGTCAACGCAGCGATTGCTTCAGAATTCATTACAGTTGTTTTCCTTTCTTCAATATTTCCAAGACGAAAGTACTGGTTTTGTGAAAAAAAATTACCAGTTTTCTGTAGATGTATACGTTTTAGAAGGTCCTGAACACAATTTCATGATTTTAAGAAAATGTCTATCTGTGACTGGGAAAGTATGTACGTTACAAATTGTTTCTGGGTGCTCTGTCTCAAGAACTAAGGAACGGAATTTCACAAAGTATCAGATTTTGTTAGATATTTATAGAAACTGCAGCTGAATTGTTTTTGATGCATATCGCTCAAAAATGGTCGTTGCTATGCTGCATTATTCACAATTCCAACAATAAATATATCTCAAGAACTAATGCACAGATTTTTATAAATCTTCAGGTTCAGTAAGTGTTTGATATAGTTTAGTGCTAAAATCTTTTTGATGTACATCACCCAACAGCTTTAGATGGCGTTGTTATGCAGTTATTTCCGCAGTATCTCAGAAACTAATGCACTGATTTTCATCGAACTTCAGATTCCGATAGAAGTTGACATATTTTATTGCTGATTATATTTTGGTCTTAACCACCTAACCAGTGGCGTTGATATGCTGTATTTTTAAGATGTATTTACATGTATGAGCTATTCCATCTCAATTCCGGCAGACAGTACTGGTATGTGTCAATTCACCATCACAGATTTTTTTCAAAAAAATTCAGTAGTTAGAACTAAGTGATATATAAAATTTCCTAAAAGGATTTTTCCCTAAAAAAAATATTTCTCTGATTACAGTACTTTAAAGTTCATGATAAAGTTGACAGTTTTCAGAAAAACTGAAAAACGCTTCATTTTGAAATGAACACAATACCTAACATATTCAACATATATAGTCAATTTATTTTTTATCAACAGTTATTAAACTGAATTTCACTTTAGTATATTTTTAAAAAATATAGTGACATTTTTACTTAGTTAAAAAAATTAGTTTTTAAGTACAAAAAATACAATTATTAGTGAAATTAAGATTTTTTTTTTCAGAATGAAAAAAAAAATTAAAGCTAAACATTGATGGCAATCCAAAGACCTCTAATGGGAGTTTTACAGAAAATTTTATTTTATCTCTAAAGTGCTTACAACTTATGTAATTCAATTTTAAATTATACAAAATTTTGTAAAATCACTACATTTGAAATGTAATTTCTCAAAAACACCATTTTTTAAAAATCTGATAATATGCTCAATTGATACCTTATTAGTCTCTAATAAATACCTTACAAGCAAATCGTGTGTTTTTGATTAGAAAATTTTATATGATTTTTTTAAAGTAACATGTTGTGTGTATTTTTCAACAGACCACTAAGTCAAGTTCTTCCTTATTTAACCGAACTTGTAATGTAATTAATATTTCAAACTAAAAAATACATCACTAGTACATAATTATTGCTGTTAAATTATAGCTAATCCTTTGCTTAAGTTTAAAATTGCGTAAAATACAGCCATTAATAAAATTAGTATTGATCATATGTCATTTCATTCCATACTCATAAATGTGTTAAATTCATCTACAGTGTGTTAAATATTTTGTTATATAGTATGGCTATAATATATTAATATGCAAATACATACATAACAGAAGAATTAGGTAGTGAAGGTATCTTAAATTAACTTCAACTCCTTATCGTTGAAGGTATGAATTCACTCAGATTGTCCTATTGTAACTGGTTTTTCTGCTTCTAGAAGCAAATTTTCCAGTGGTAATGCACATTCATATTTTTTATTTCCAGATTATTTTGGCCTCTGGATTGCTTTAGCTATGGACCATGTTGGGTACATGGATGATACTTTAATGTCATTTAGTTTGTAACGCTTGGTGCATGCTGGGTGTCATTTATAATGTTTGGTTGGTCGTGGTGGGAGTTAAATGCAGACATACTCAGTACTTAAGATAAAACAACAAAGTTTATTAATATGATGAGGGCTGCAGGGAAGTGGAGCAAGTCTTAATTTTACACAACTGAGAATACTATGAAAAACCTAAACGCATACTCACAGGCTCCGGACGAGTTCAATCGTGGCACCTTCTAACACTTTTCACTATCTCTTGGCTGAGCTACTAGATAAAGCTTAATTAGACAGCCCGTGGCTGTGTGTAATTCTTTATTCACAAATAATCAAAATAAAACTACTACGAAGTTTCTTACCCCGGCTAACTCTCAAGTCAACTATCGAAACTCCTTTACACTTCACTGGAGGCCCGCTGCTACTTTCAATCGGCTAGCACTTCGCTGAACAATATCTCACTTCGCTATCTAACACCACAGATACTCACACACTGGCTAACGCCACAGATGCTCTCTCGCTGGCTAATGCCAGAGACACTCTCCATTCACTCAAATCCAAGCTTTTATATGCTGCAAACTGAGATACTTCACATTAACATATTACTAATAACCGCGAGCTAACTGCAGAATCCGAAAGAGCACACACACTCTAGAAAATTAAAGTAAAAGAGAGGATAGATGTCGCTTTTACGCTTACACATGTTAAATTATTGACGTCACGATCTCAGAAACACTAGAGTGCCTTTATGACAAAGGTCACTCCCTCACAACCCCCCCTCGGATTCCGCAGAGAAAAAGGACTGGGCCAAATGCATGCCCAGGACTTTTTCTTGTTATAAATTTCGAGCCGTAATAAAACACAGTGATGGGTGAAATTTAGCGCCGAAACATAACTTTTAAAATATTAACTTTAACCCATCACATCCAAAAAACCTCAGTTTGCCTCAAATATTCACATATTCAATCCAATCATCCTTCTATCTTACAAATAGCCTCCGTAAAACTTCCAAAAACTCGTAAAACTTTCAAAACTAATTACTTCTTCTTTGAAAACAACCCACTCCACTGGGAGTGCTAAAATCTCTCAAAACATTAAACTTTCGAAATTTTCCTCAATATTGAAATACAACTATAACTTTACCAAAAATCTCTCCATAACTTTCCTAATACTAGAATTCGCACCAAGTCCAAAAAACCCAATGCGCAAAAATTTTCCTCATCCAAATTCCGAACTCATCTAAAATTAAATTTACTTCATACTAAAATAACTCTGCTACTACGTAATACCTACATACCCATTAGCCAATGAACTAACTCTCAAAATTCTTCAGAACTTAACTCCACTTTAACAATAATTGGGGCACATACGTACAGCGTCACATCGCTGTGCTTATGCAACAATAAAAAAATATCAAATTTACAAAATGACGTCATCATGCTCTTCATCTGTATTAACTAAAAGAAAAATAGCAGAATTAATACATAACACAGGTATACTTCCCTGCAAGAAAATCACATTAACATTCAATTTTAATACAATACAATTTCAAATTCAAACGCAGCTTAAAACTTCGCAACTTGCGGAAACCATTCCCAACTAAAGTACAAACGCAACTCATAAAACACGAACGATAAGGAGAAAGTTAATTCATTAAATGTTAGTATAAGAGATAGAAACGCGTGTCAAGGACTTCTTGACCGCAAAACACGTGCGCGCCTGAACCGCGGCGCGTGTACAAAATAACCCAAATTACTATCTGTACTTTCTGAAAAATTTAAACATACATTAACATACATTTTATAACACATGAACAATATAACAATACAGTAACATTTTTAACAAATAACATAACAATTTAACAATAGATCCAGAATTTTTAAAAGCAGTTAAGACCAAAATCTCAAACATACATAAAACTAACAATTTTGCAAACAAATTTTGAACACAATTAAGCACTAATCGTGAGTCCGTCAAAAAATTCCAAAAATTTGGCCAAAAATACAAAACAGTCTCTCTGCTTTCCATTCTTTCACATTGCTACCACATATATGCACTCTAATAGAAATTTAATAAAGAACATTATCACCCAATCATAGAGATGATTCGCTGCTGGCCGGCTTCATACTACAGGATGGCTTTCTCCTCTTGTCCCAGAAACCTTGTACGAAGGATCTTTCGTCATCAGAACTGTACGGTGACGCCACAGTTGACTGTCGTGACTGCAGCCTGGTTCTGAATGGATGCCATGGAATACTTGTAGGTTCCGCTCGACGACTCTGCTCTGGCCGGTTCGCTGGGGTCACTCCATGGCGAGATTCACACTGTTGATGCCGGTAATCTGAGCGTTGTCTCCTCTTTCTAGATGCACCCGAAGTTACTGAAGATCCTAGACCACGTTTCTTTCCGGACCTATGCTGTTTCTTATTGGGCAAAAATTCCGACTTTAAAGTCCTTTTAACAGTTTAGCGAGTGTCCATCTGAAATCTTTTCCGGGGATTAAGTACCGAAGATGGTGAACTATTAGATAATTTGTGTTTCTGAGGTTGCTGTCTAATAAGTGGAGGAACGGGACAGTTTATAATCTTTTGTCTTTTATGGCACACAGAATCTGATGTATTTGACACAGTTCTCTTATTTTTATTATCATACTGTGCTCTTGGATTGCTAGGCTTTCGACTTTCAATAACAGTTTTTGGAGATGTTTGGCCAAATTTTCTTCTTGAATATTGATGAAAAGAATTAGATGAAGAAGTGCTGGACTCGGGACACTCATTGGATCGGGAATTTCGCGAAACACCACTCGACACATCAGAACCTTCACTACCATTTTCTCTAAACTTATAAACTCTAACCTGATCAAGATTAACCGTCATTCTTTCACCATTGACATCAACAACCAAATTATTATTTCGAACTTCCAAAACTTCAAACGGACCTACAAACTTCGGACCAAACTTAGCTACTCTCT